>OZ024829.1:5203970-5803970 GCA_964016985.1 Anodontia alba
GACTTTTCAGGAGTTGTCACACTGGCGAAGGATCAAATGAAGTTATATGAATTGTTACGATCCGCGGAACCAGCGCATATAGTAAACGTGAAATGAGGGGAAAATTGCATTATATGAAATTTTCATTTGACAACGCTAAGACATTTATGCCATGTACGAAGAATTACTGCTCACATCAGCCGATACATCCACACACATCATACATACATCCACACACTGTGATCAGGGCCCAGTTGTTCAAAGCATCGTTAGCTTAACAAGCTCGTTAAGGGTCATTTCGTTAACTGTTTTAGCGGATTCAGTACACAATATTCTTATATTTTTTGCTGAAAAAATGTGAGTAGCTTTTGCACTGCAAAAGCTACTCACATTATTGCAGCAAAAAAAATTCAGCATATTTGCGTATCACTCGATGTAAATTTTAACGAATCGTTAACTAACGACATTGTTAGCTTTGAACAACTGAGCCCAGGACATTATCAGTTCGTCGATCAGAGTAATTATTAAGGAGGAGTATTTTGGTGATTATTCTGGGATAATTTTTCTTTTTCTTATTTTTTCCATAAAAACATATGTTGTGGGTACTCATTAGAAGCGCCTCGCCGAGGCGCTTCTAATGAGTGTCAACAACATATGTTTTTATGGAGAACTGGAGAAAATTATCCCATAATTATCACCAAATACTCCTCCTTAACAATTCCTCTGGTTGATTTCAACCCAAAGAGTCTGTAAGGGGGTGATGAAAACTCAGTATTACATATCTGAAGCTATTTTCATTACAAAAACAAGCCTATTTTAATATATTGAAAACGTTATAACCAAAATAGGAAACTTTTCAGATAAAAAATTCTGATATTTTTCATATTTCTGCTCAAAACATAGACTGTTGGTACTCGTTAGAAACGCCTCGGTGAGACGGTTCTTAGGAGTACCCACAATCTCTGTTTTTTAGCAAAATAAGAAAAATGATTTATACCCCTTTAAACCCCAATTTTACTATATAAAAGTGGGGTTTAAGGGGGTCAAAATTATATAGGCATGTTTTTGTGATGAGTAAATTCTGCGGGATATATAATTCCTTAGAGAAAATATTTTGTCTTAGAGCAAATAAACATTCAGTTTAGAATGCTGTGACGCCCGGCTCGACGAGTGCTGATGACGTAACGTCGCAAAACATATTGCGTCATTTGAAAACGTCAAAACAGTATGAAACAGAACCCGAAGAAAAACATTTTAATGATATATAATATATATTAAATACACATTTGAAATACAGGAAATATTTCCCTCGTGACTTGCATATCTTAAGAACAAACTTTTCAATATATTTGAGTAGGGATGTTTTCGTAATGACAAAGGCATGCACATGGTCAATAATTGTCTTTTCATGTGTCGATGAATTTCTGGACTTTTCTTTACTATTTTCTCCATAATATACCTGTTAATGTCTTTCCTGTAAATAAATGCGACGACTCAATAGTTCAGACAAATTATGTTTAATTTTCTTTTAGTTCTTATTTACTGAAAAGAAGGGGTGAAAATGATAAAAGAGCTAGTAGAGAGAAGGAGACAGAAATAGAGAAATAGAGGCGGAACATCACGAAAACATGCCTATATAAATTAGATCCCCTTAAACCAAACTTTTATGTAGTAAAACTGAGGTTTACAAGGATTTTTATCTGAAAACTTTCAGTTTTTGGTGGTGAAATTTTCAACATATTTGAATAGGCGTGTTTTCGTAAGGAAGAAGGTAAAAATGTAGAAACAAAATAAATACTAGCAGGCCCCTTTTCCCAACTGCTGCAAGTTCAACATGCTCTTATTATCCCCCACCACCCACTACCACCCACTACAAATTACGTTATAGCAAGTAGGAGGTTGACTTGGTTTTCAACCCGGAACTGTTGCTTAGTTTTTCTTAACGTTTTCATGCTGAGTGAAGTTTCGGCAGACGATATTTTGAAATTTTCTCCCTTGTCCAGAAAGTATGTTTTGACCTTTCGTGCAAGTTGGAGACAAGTTGCTAGAAAGGTCAAAACCTATTTTCTGGGAAAATAAGAGAAACAGCTTCAGTTTGTCGTCTAATGCGTTTGTGCCTACAACGGTAAAGGTTACAATAAGTGAGTATTCTCATGAGAATAGGACACACGAGAATAGGGATATTACGTCAATACACCTATAGTTAATGTCTACTTCGAAGCAACCACTCTTGATAAAGTACTTTTTTAATCACAATAAACTGATATTATTGTTATTTCTCCAATGATTCCAATTCATTATCTTCATACACATTTCACGCAATTTGATTGGTGGAAGGACTAGTTTTACACTTCAAAACCATGCAGAGCAGGAATCCGTCGTCACAAAAGATTGACATCTTTGGCAACATTTATAACATTTTGATGACAAAGTTTGAATTATAAGGAATGTAGTTTTATTTTTGTGTGGATTTCATCTATGTGTAAACTCCGGCGAAATATTCACTAACATAACATAAAACCAGGCTTTTTCAGTGTGTGAATGGTTCGCTTGAGATTACTCATCGCTAAACATTACGAAAACACACCTATACAAATATATTGAAAATTTTACAACCAAAAAAAGGAAAATTTTCAGATAAAAAATTCAGATATATTTTCATATTTCTGCTCAAAACATAGATTGTGAGTATTCGTAAGATCCGCCTCTATGATTTGAGCAGAAATATAAAAAATATCAGAATTTTTTATCTGAAAATTTTCCTTGTTTTTTGGTTGCTCTAACGAGTAACCATAATCTGTTTTTGGGCAGAAATAAGAAAAATAATGAATACCCCTGTAAACCCCAGTTTTACTATATAAAAGTGGGGTTTAAGGGGGTTATAATTATATAGGTATGTTTTCGTGATGATCAACTAATTTTCCGCCTACTGGCCACTCCTTCTTTTCATCAACAAGGGGATCACATCGTTTGACATGATCAATTAAGCACAACAATACAACAACGGGATAAAACACGAAACAAAAGTCCTGCAGCAAGTACTGACAAATAAAAGTCAAAAAGGATTGTTTTTGGAAACAAAGAACACACAAAAATCACAAAAATTGGAGACCCGGTTTGATTGAGTCTCTTCATATGCAACACTGTAGTTTGCGAGGCTGCCTACCCCCTAGCGCCGGCTTAAACGGTATTCGATTTTCAAAATAACCAGGATGGACTCAGTGATCCCAAAGGAAATAAAATATAACCTGCACTATGATGATGTATGGGGAGACTTTTTACGGCCGCCACACAGCACAACACCAGAAAACAAAAAAAGAACAAACAAAACCAGAACCACCGCCCTAGAACTGTCAGTAGTAAAACCTACTTAAATCATGTATTTCTACGTCCTACTTTGACTACTGCAGCAGAATAAAAAACAATTCTTAGCATCTTCATTGCATTTGATTCTTCGGCTGCAAACTCTGAGTCGCAACATGAGAACTTTACATTGTGACATGTTCCTAGAAAATAAGCCTGCAATTTCGCACAATCTAACCCTAATCTTCGTTTGCCCCTCAGTCAATAGACAATGCTAGCCAAATATCTTAACATTCTTCAGGTGGTCAGTGAGGATGTTGAGAAGACTACTAAGATGCACCGGTTTATCTAAGTCGTGACCGGGCACCAGTTCACAGCCAAGGCGAGGCGATTCTAACGAGTACCCACAATCTATGTTTTTGAGCAGAAATAAGAAAATTAATGTACATCCCTGTAAACCCCAGTTTTACTGTATAAAAGTGGGGTTTAAAGGGGTTAAAACTATATAGGTGTCTTTTCGTGATGGTGTCTGGAGGAGCCTGTCTGGCACTGTGACACTGTTAGGGCAGAGGGAGCTAACTCCGTTTTCTTTATCTTTATCACGTCGTCGTTGTATATTTACTCTTCCTCTTGGCGTCATTGGTAAAATATGTTCTGTTACTGTGTCCCTTTCTGGACATGATCCATACTATTTTTCAGACCACGGTATAAGTAGCAACTAAGAGATACCTTTCGCTGTAAAGGGTGCTTCGAGTCACGACTGAATCTCTTGTTCTCTTGTGGCTGTTCACAAAGAAATGACCCTGGAGAGCACCAAACACATTAACACGACTAAACACAGCTGGAGTGTGTTTTTTTTTCGGAGCCAGATTAGCTAGTTTATGGCAAACTAGGCCTCGTCACATCACGAAAACGTGCCTATATAATTTTGACCCCTTTAAATCCCACTTTTATACAGTAAAACTGAGGTTTACAGGGGTATACATAATTTTTCTTATTTCTGTTCAAAAGCATAGATTGTGGGTACTCGTTTACAACCTCATCGCCGAGGCGGTTCTAACGAGTACTCACAATCTATGTGTTGAGCGGAAATATGAAAAAATATCAGAGTTTTTTTATCTGAAAATTTTCAGTTTCTGGAGTTGAATTTTCTTTTTATTTAAATAGGCATGTTTTCGAAATGAACTAGGCTTCAAAACAGTTTTCAGTAGTATATATAAACTTCGGTCATGTGTTAGTAGCCAGGGAAACAAAAAAAAACAACAACAAAAAACTCGCAAGTAAGGGGAAAATAACAACAATATTTCCTGTTCTCATTTCCTGAATACATTAGCGCCTTGTCTATTGATATGGCAAGATTGGTGGTATCAGATCAACAAAACCGCTCAATGGTCCAAAAGACGGATACACAAAGTGAAATACAGACAACCCTCTTTATACCGACACTCGATACAACGACAATATTCGTTATAATGGCAATTTGACTGTCACGAAATCTTCGCTTAAGAGGTAACATTTAATCACAAATTATGCAAGGATATTATATTTAATACTTTAGAAAAACAGATGTTTTGGATATTTGTTAGAATCGCCTCAGCAAGGTAATTCTAACAAACAAAACATATGTTTTATGAGGAAATAAGAACAAAACAAGACCTTTCTTACCTATCAATCTGTTTATTAAGTATTCTGTATAACAGCAAATTCATTTTTATGGCAACGTCTTTGGGAACAAATGCTGTCGTTCTAATGAGGGTTCACTGTATAACGTTATTGTAAACCATGATTGAGCCGCAACGCCAAGAAACGTACCTTTGGACAGGTGCGCCAAGCGAAGATTGAGAATAGCCTCAGCGCAGACTGACCAGAATCTTGACTGGGCGCATTTTGGATTGCGCGGAAGTGCAGGCTGACGAGTCCTCATTAGGCGTTCATGTCAGATGGTACAGTTTCTCACGTTTCTGTTAAAACACTGCGACGACGCTAGCAGGGGTTCAAACTGTTACGCCTAAGGGCGGTCAAAACGGACCGAGGTTGACTTACTGTTTGACTAACCTCCAAGTTGGGTGACGCCACACTACATAGAGACTCTAACAAAGTTAGAAAATTTTAAGTTATTTTATCACATATACTATTTACAACATACAGTAAAACACTAAACATATAATTACAACACAAACCATATAATTGCAATTCTCTTCGTGTAGGCCTCGTTAAAGGACACAATACGATCAGAGACTATACCAGTTTATAATATGATAAATCTGGCTTGATTAATTAATTTTTAAACGACCAGAATAATCCCAACCGAGTGTAAGGAGCTTTATCGTGCCGATGTGAAGAGAATGGCCTTTCCACTACACAAGCAACAAATAGTTTCTGGTGGGTCTCGTTGTTTTACCGACTTCTTAATTTTTGACAGCTTCAATTTCAAAGTGCACTGTTTATCACATACTATAGTACGTGTTTGGCAATCAATGCTCTCTATTCATTTCTTGTTCGACGACTTGATGATGAATCATCAGCTTATAAGGGGAGCCAGTCGTCTCTGGATTATCCTTCCCTAAGGATAACACACTCGGGCCCTCAACAGAGGAAGAATATTGATGAAAGGGCCTAAACCTAGAATAAAACAATAAACATACTCTAACTATACATTCTACAATAACACAAGATAAAGCCTGCTATTATGTGACAATACTATTACTCTACAATGACGACGTACGTCACCAATTAGAGTGAGTGATATCATTGACACCGCGGCGTAATCACTAACGTTATGATTACTCTATCACTGACGTCGACATGACTCCTCCGTGACCGACTTCTCGGTTTCCGACATCGGCGCCGTCGACAGTGAGCAGTTTATTAACTGTCGACACTGCCACCTGACCTCAACATCACATGCAAGCAATAACAACTCACGATATTTTCCATAATGCCTGGATAACAACAGGATTATGGCATTCCAAATGTAGTGACCTCATGTTATTAAGACACCTGCCATTTTATGGCTGTAGCAGAAACTTAAAATTGTAACCATTTCAACCATACTGTCAAAAATGTAAATCAAAATGCTGAACTGAAAATCTAAGGGAGAGTAGTATGAGAGTAGAACTTCAACTCTAATAACTAAGTGCCCTGATTTACATTTCAGCAGAAATGCGGCTGAAATTATTCGTACCTTGATTAATTACATGAATTACAGGAACTGGTATACACGCATGTCCTCAATCACCTACATGCATATGTCTGTGTATGCCTGTATGTTCGTGCGTATGTGCCTGCGCTCCTTATAACTAGATTTAATCCGGCGCCTGTGATACTGCCACTTTCACATTTTAATCAGCAAGTTCGATCCTGCTGTGTTCTCATTTCCGCCAAAACTACTTTGCAATAGCTACAACCGCGCAAACTGGGGAAATTCCGACCAGACTGCACAAAACAAGTGCAGCCTGCTCGGTATTCCCGACAATATCTACAACCTGCAAATTGGAGAAAATCCGACCAGACTGTACGCGCAATCTGTCACCTTTCCATTGAAATAACAACTTGTTGCTGTTGGTAGGGACCCAGCAGGCACATGACGTTGATACAACGTCGCCTCAACGTCGATGCAACGTCATGACGTTGCATCGACGTTGAGACGACGTTATATAAACGTCATTTGCCCGCTGGGGAGCAAAAGTAATATCTTATCTTCAACCTTAAATCTACGCGATCTTGCGTGCCTGCCATAATATGCCTTTTGCTTGTCCTGTACCTTCTTAAAACTTTCGTGCGCTAATTTACGTCTGCTCTAACCTTTCTCTAAGGTCAGTTACATACTGATAGGTAGACAATACTTGGTCATCATTTATCTCTTCAGACCATAGTTCCTTCAATATTGCCAAGGGCACACTACAATTAAGTCCGTATAATAACACAAATGTTTTAAACGTGGAACTTCTCTTATGGCAAATAACAGCGCGGAAAGATACCTATCCCAGTCGTTTGGTCTTTCCACACATATTCTACATAACATTTATTTTAAAGTTGCATGGACCCGCTCTCAGAAAAAAAAAAAAAAAAAAAAAAAAAAAAAAAAAAAAAACAGTTTTAGAACAATTAAAATAAAATCTATTACCTGCTTTAAAGGATACGGGTATACAAAATGTACCATTGATGTTATGTGGCAGATTTGCCTCAATTATGGGTACTTCGGATTACGACCTAACATTTCATTACCTCTTTCACTGCCACAGGTGAAAATAATAGGCTTAGATCCAGATGAGACCGATCATGATGAGCTGTCTCATCTGGATCTACGCTGTATAATATTCTGTTTCAACTTTTATTTCCTAGCGACAGTTTGTTTAAAAACAAAAACAGACAAAATTGTCGTTTGAAATGGCAACGAAAGAGTTCAATGATTGATCTGATGTTAAGGCTTTGGTTGGGCTTCGGCGGTTCATCTACCCAGTCAGCATTCTACGTAAATCTATATCGGGCCGTCATCGGCCCGTCAGGGTAGCTGACGGGCCGATGACGGCCCGATGTAGATTTACGTAGAATGCTAGCTGGGTAGTGGTTAAGATGTTTGCCACAAACTCTCATCCCTGTTTCATTAAACGGATCTTTATGTGTTTTTTTTCTGTAATATTTCAAAGACTGAGTTAGGGAACTTCTAAGGGAGCCGAATATTTGTTTGTTTGATTTGTTTACACAATTTAAGCGAAAAGAGACGATTTGGTGCCAGTGAAGCCTTTTAAAACCCTACGGTAGCCTTTACTACTGATCTTTCTCTTTGTATTTTGTACAGAACTGTGGGTGCTAGCAGCAGGGCTTTTTTGTTCTTTTCGTTGCTTTTCCTGTGTTATGTCTTGCTGTTGTGCTTGATGGATTTTGTCTGCCACTATATCCCAGTGGGCACACGTCGCCAGGGCAACGTCGAATCAACGTCGGTGCAACGTCATGACGTTGCACCGACGTTGATAGGACGTTGTATTAACATCAATACGTTGTACCGACGTTGATGCGACGTTGCATAAATGTGACGTTATATCGACGTTGATCCGACGTTGCATTAACGCCATGTGCCTGCAAGGTATAATAACCTAATTAGAGAAACAGAGCCGGTTACTTTGCTTTCATTGTTTCATAACATGTGAGCTGTCCATCGTAGTTTGGTCACCCTTCCGCTTGATGTCATTGGAAAGTTACTTCTAGGACATCTTCGACACCTTCATCACTATTTTAACTACGCCAAAATGGCATTAAGCTGTTTTGGTACAAGCACTGCATCTTCCCCACTGACCTTACATCAACCTTCAGGTTTCCAGGAAGACAGAAGTCGCATACACCATATTTTAAACAATACGTTATATCGGTTTTTGTTTACATGTGTTATTTCTTCTTCTTCTTCTTCTTATGCTAAAATTGTGTTCATTGTTCTCAATGCTTTTTTTTGTCGTTTTGTTTCTTCCAGTTTCGTTCTGTTTGTGCTTTTTAGTGTTTGGTATTCTTGTGTTAATACCTGGAGCTGCTTTAATTGATTCGTGTCCTCACCCACGGTCGCTTTCCTGCTAACCGTTCCAAAAAAAAAAAAAGAAAAAAATGTAAGAGAAAAGTCCAGGGTGTGCCACAATCACAAACCTCAGCCCTTCCCAGACACCAAGAGGAAGAGGAAACAGATAAAACCAAACAAGCGCAAATCGAACAAACGTGCGAAAAGCACTAAGATTAGCTCTCCATTCCCCAAGCGAGGTAATCGCAATGCTAAAAGGACTGAATACACAAGACCGAACTAACACAACGCAAGACATAAAACAAATCGCCTAGTAGAATAAACCATAGCCTAGCTACTAGGCCAATATATAAGTATGTTTGTCACTTTTTGTTTACTTATTATTATATTTTTTTCATTTACATTCTATTTCCGATTCAAAGTTTAGCTAGTCTATGGGTGAACTTTTCTTCTGTGGTTGTCTCTGAAATATATTCTTTAGAAATCCAGACCATATTATCTATAGACTAGCCACAGAGCTCAATAAGCCAAAATATATATGTATATTTCTAAGCCTTGGGCAAGGCTAAATAAACCACAAAGCAAAAGAGAGTAAGACTAACACCGGAACCACCGCCTTAGAACGGTCAGAATAAACCACCGCGGGGTTTAAAGCACTTTTACAGCTAGCAACTACACCCTGGGTCCCGATGCTACTCATAATACAGAAATATACGTACATATAAAAAAATCGGTTCGTATAAAGACGCTACCAGAGTAGCAGTTTTTCTTTTTCTTTTTCTTTCTTTTTTTTTTTTTTTTTTTTTTTTTTTTTTGTTCATATTTTGATGATTACTGTACATGTACATGATAAGATAATATAAATTTATATTTTGATGATTACTGTACATGATAAGATAAGTTAAATTTAATTTGCAATAAGCCTATCGGCCCATGAGCTACACTCAAGATGAGAGCACTACAATGTAGACAAGACATGAAAACGATATTCACATAAAAAACATGTGTTGTTTTGTTTTGCCATTGCTTGTTCCTCATCTCTTTTCTTGGAAAGTTTCTGCTTCTTGATTGTGTCCTTGCCTAAGTAATTGTTAATGTAATACAGAGTCAAGTGTTCTTTATTTAGTTTAAATCACAAAAAAAAACATTACGAAAACACGCCTATTCAAATATATTGAAAATTTCACCACCAAAAAACTGAAAAATTTTCAGACAAAAAAATTCTGATATTTTTCATATTTCTGCTCAAAACATAGATTGTCGGTATTCGTTAGAACCGCCTCGCCGAGGCGGTTCTAACGAGTACAACAATTTATGTTTTTGAGCAGAAATAAGAAAAATAATGTATACCCCTGTAAACCCCAATTTTACTATATAAAAGTGGGGTTTAGGGACGTCAGAATTATATAGGTATGTTTTCGTGATGAAATGTTCTATCCCAGAAGGTACATAACGTTTACACACCGTCGAATTAACGTCATTTATGCAGCGCGATGACGTTGCATTGACGACAATGCGATATTGTATAAACGTCTAGACATAGCATCGAGTTTTTCGAGACGTTGCATAAACGTCACGACGTTCCATCGACCGTAATGCGTCGTTGTGTAAACGTCATAACGTTGCTTTGACGTTAATGAGAAGTTTAAACGTCATGGCGTTCCATGGACGTTAAAGAAACATTGTATAAGCATCAGGACGTTGCATTGATTTTGTACGACGTTGAACAAACGTCATGTTCCCGCAGGGTATATGGGTAGTCTTCTGAACCATGATTTATCTTGAAGTTATCCGATATTTGGCTCCACGCGGCAAACTTTCTGTCCGCCTCAAACTGGACCTGAAAAAAAGAGTACTAACAGAAAAACCTCGAGCTACTGTCCTTCAAAATTCTTAGTGGAAAGAACAAATAATGACATACGGGTTGTGCAGTGTGGCGCTGCTTAGTATTGACTCTACGCTTAGTATAATGATAATCTGTTAACATAAAGCGTTGCAAATGCAAAGAATTCTGTTCACCTTGCTGTGGTTACACTAAGCGTCAAATTATATCAATCAAATAACAGGATCAACCATTATTGTAACAGTAAGTACATGGCTCATATGTGGATAGCGACCAGGGCCCAGTTGTTCAAAGCGTCGTTAGATTAACGAGCTCGTTAGTGGCCAAAATGTTAACTGTTCTAGTAAGTACAATAATCTAATTCACAGGTATTTTTGCTGAACAAATGTGAGTAGCTTTTGCAAATGCAAAAGCTACTCACATTTTTTCAGCAAAAATATTGACATATATGCCATATTTAAGGATCAAAGTTTTAACGATACGTAACTAACGGCTGTTTTGAACAACTGGGTCCAGATAGTCTGCAAGGTCAATGTAGGATTTTACACACGTATATGAACTTGGTCAGCCATATCACAATGCACTGTCGACAATGTGCAATGGCTGCCCACGGTTTTTATAAGAATACTTTCTAATAATATAGCAACTTGAAAAACATGAAGCAAACATATGAAACAATGAAGACCCGAAACTTGCAAGGTTAACACTATGCGTTGGTATTGCACAATGTATTGACAACACGAATACTCAATATTATCCGTTAATACTATGCGTCGCAGTTGCGACGACATCACGAATACATACTTACATAATTTTGACCCCCTTACACCGCACTTTTATATAGTAAAACGGGGGTTTACAGGGGTATACATTCTTTTTCTTATTTAAGCATAAAACATAGATTTGGGTACTCGTTAGAACCGCCTCGGCAGAACTATGAAAAAATATCAGAATTTTATCTAAAAACTTTCAGTTTTTGGAGGTGAAATTTTCAATATATTTGAATAGGCTTGTTTTCGTAATGTAAATGCTCACGGATAACAGTAAACTAAAGCAAAAAACAACACTAAGTGTTAACGGGTTACACTACGCTCGTAAGCGTAGGGATAACACTAAGCGGTCTTACAGTGCAGGCTGTGAAATCTGTAAACATCACCATGGACAGAAAAGAAGAACAATTTACTTCATAGTTCTATTTCAGCTCATATAAGCGGAAAGTTCGTCGTGAGATTTTAGGATCGCGTGATGTCCGGTGTTCTTCGTTCGTTTGTGAGGTTTTACGGCCCAGTCAACCCAATGGAGTCATGTCGAGCGCGGTCAGTTTACCTAACCACATTTTTACTGGGCAGGCTTAGTCCTCTAAGCGGTTAACCAGTTTTGTGCTCATTCTTTCGCCAGAGACTGACAACTGCCCTTCTTGAATCAACGGGGAGAGAAGGACCGGTCTTTCGTTCGTCATCAATATTTCGTGTTTTTTTTTTTTTTTTTTTTTTTTTTTTTTCTGTTTATTTTTTTTTAATATGTGACATGATACGGGCCGCATGTTGCGGCGGATCTTTTTAAATTTTGCTCAGAATACTGATATAAATATATCTACGTGAAGCCCGAAACAGGGTCACATGAGTTTAAAAGTACATCCTTTAGTAAAAGTTTAGTACAAGCTTGTAAAACAAGACCAGAGAAAGAGAGAGAGAGAGAGAGAGAGAGAGAGAGAGAGAGAGAGACAGAGAATGTGTGTGCTGGTGTCTATTACTCACGTGTTCACAGAGTGGTATGTGGCACACCGGTTGAGAAGAACTGATGTCTCTGCCATGTAAGCAGGATATTCCGTGTCAAAGCCGGCGTCAAGATCATCTACCATCTGAGATTTCTGTAAAGTGGACACCATACTTACCCTAAGTATTCGGACAGACAGGCCTGTGCAAACAGTGTAGACCCAGATGAGACGCCACGGAACGTGGCGTCTCATCAGGGTCGACACTGTTTGCCACTCATCCAGCAATGTTTAGACTCATCCAGACAGTATTTATTTTTAGAAAAGTTCGAATATTTAGGGTTCATACGATTAAATAAATATGGCGATACAAGGAAATACCCAAAACTTTCAGAAAATACCTATATAAGCCACAATGTCAGAAATCATACCTTTGGACATATTCGCCCAGCGAAGATTCAGATCAGCCTGCGCATTGCTTCATTAGAAGCATTTTGGATAGAAAAGGATGCAAATCTTCTTCATGCGGACAACAATTAAGGACTCAAATCAGATGTGCAGGCTTATTAGAGTATTTGCATTACGAAAACATGCCTTTTCAAATATACCGAAAATACTACCACCAAAAAATGAAAATTTTCAGATAAAAAAAAATTTTTGATAGTTTTCATATTTCTGCTCAAAGCATAGGTTGTGGGTACCCGTTAGAACCGCCTCGACAAGGCGGTTCTAACGAGTAGCCACAATCTATGTTTTTGAGTAGAAATAAGAAAAATAATGTATACCCATGTAAACCCTAGTTTTACTATATAAAATGTGGGTTTAAGGGGGTCAAAATTATATATGCATGTTTTCGTGACGGTTTCGTGATGGTTTGGTGCATAAACAGACGGTACGTTTTCTCACAGTGTTTTGCTTCATATAATAATTGATATTTGCAAACAGTGTTGAGCCGAGTTCTACGACGTCTGATCAGGGTCAATACTGCTTGCCACAACATAAGACATTTGTAATAACGTGATAAAGTAGCAACTGTAGGTCAGCTATTTTCATTTTCAGATGGCTGTATAACATAGGCTTTTATCAGACACTGTGGCTTCGTTGGATGATTATGTTCACTATATATGGAAGATATATGAGCCACGTCAAGACAAACCGAACAAAATGACATGTGCGTCCAGCGAAGACTCAGATAAGCCTGGGCATCCGCCCAGTCACATTAGTATTCGCTGTCCCCATGAAAAAAGCTAGGATCCTTACCTATCCATTACGAAGACACGCCTTTTCAAATACACTGAAAATTTTACTACCAAAAAAAATGTAAATTTTCAGATAAAAAATTCTGATATTTTTCATATTTCTGCTCAAAACATAGATTGTGGGTACTCGTTAGAACCGCCTCGTCGAGGCGGTTCTAACGAGTACCCACAATCCATGTTTTTGAGCAGAAATAAGAAAACTAATGCATACCCCTGCAAACCCCAGTTTTACTATATAAAAGTGGGATTTAAGGGGGTCAAAATTATATAGGCATGATTTCGTGATGCATTGAGCGCACAGCGAAAACCCTGATCAGACTGGGCGGATGCCAAAGCTGATCTGAGTCTTCGCTGGGCGCACATGCCATTATGTGGTTTCGTCACGAGGTGCCTCATATTTTCTGATGTGCTGTTTCATATCTTTAACATTGATAAACCGAAATTATGACATTATGAAACCAACGAAGGTGTAAACTAACAAGTACATCCGCAAAATGTTCAAAAACATAGATTGGGGGGGGTACTCGTTAGATCCTACTTGATGAGGAGGTTCTCACGAGTACTCACAATTTATGTTTTGAGCAGAAATATGAAAAATATCAATTTTTTTTATCTGAAAATTTTCAGTTTTTGGAGGTTAAATTTTCTATATATTTGAATAGGCGTTTTTATACCCCGCCACACAATAGTGGCGGGTATTATGGTTTCACGTTGGACGTCCGTGTGTCTGTCCGTCGGTCCGTCGTAGGTCCGTCCGTCCGTTTTTCGTTTCCGGATGATAACGTGAGTAAACATCAATGGATTTTCACCAAACTTGGTATGTGCATTGATATTGTGGAGATCTAGTTTGTGATTGCCATTGGGCAAATTTCGTCAAATTTTTACAGAGTTATCTGCCCGAGACACGCCCATATTTTCGTTTCAGGAGGATAACTTGAGTAAATAACAAGGGATTTTATCCAATCTTGCTATATATATTAACATTAAGGAAATCTGGTATGGAATTGCTAATGGGCACATTTCGTCAAATTTTTACGGAGTTATCTGCCCGAGACACGCCCATATTTTCGTTTCCAGACGATAACTTGAGTAAATAACAAGGGATTTTAACCAAACTTGTTATATGCATTGGACTTAAAGAGATCTGTTTTGGAATTGCTAATGGGCAAATTTCGTCCAAATTTTACTGAGTTATCTGCCAGGGACATGCCCATATTTTCGTTTGGGGACGATAACTTGAGTAAATAACAAGGCCTTTTAACCAAACTTGCTATATGCATTGGTATTATGAAGATCTGGTTTAGGATTGCTATCTGTCCCTCCGTCATTTTCTTTCCAGACATTTTCGCAACGATAACTTTAATACATGAACAAATAATTGCTATGACGGGGTGTTATGTTGGCGGTGCTTTTAATTTTAATGCTATGCGAAAAGGAAAATGCACCTCTTGGCAACAAATTATATTTTTAGAGAAAACTTTACAGAAGGAGATGGGTTTGCAGGAAGGCAAGCAGGAGGCAGAGGTTGTCCCGCTTATACAAACTAACCAAATGAGTATCTCTATTCATGTACAGTGAAACCTGTGTAAGAGAGCCACCTTTGAGATTGACTTTAGTGGTTGATCTGGAAAGGAGGTTGTCTTATAAAGGTACATGTCATGTAATTTTGTAGCAAAATTATGTTATTACAAATGTCTTATGTTGTGGCAAGCAGTATAGACCATGATCTTTATAAGACAGATAACTTTTTCCACATCAACTACTATTTAAAGTCAGTCTCAAAGGTGGCTCTATTACACAGGTTTCACTGTAAAATTGTAACAGGCGAGATGTTCAAATACTTTTGTATTTCTTCTTAGAAAAAATAATGCTTGACAATGCATGTGATTCGTCTGCTCAATAGACGATTAACATGAGATGTCAAGCCTTTTTTAAAGAACAAAATGTACATGAATGTTTCAAGATATCGCTTCTGCTGTTCTGATTGTCGCGTTCAGGATTAAAACATTAAAATTATTGACTGTAATATTATTACCTTGAACGGTAGGACTCTGAGGGTCTTCCAAAACGGCCTACCGAAAGACACGTCGTAGTTAATTATAGATATACAGGTTTCCCCTATCAGTTTTGGAAAGGAAAGTAGACCATCTTTTCTATATAGTGCTATCTTCAAGTGCATTTCCAAAAGATCTACAAAGCTTATATTACAAAAATCAAAGTCCTCAAATATTTCTGGATTCTCGGAGTAAATTACTTTTTTTGAGCATTTTGTTTTATATTTCCCTGGTTTTAAACAAACTTTTGCAAATATACTTGCAGATTCTGAAGATTTTGATGTCGTCTGAATGTTACTAGCTTTAATAAGTGATACCCTGAACATAGCACTAGGGTTGAAATATTCTATAGCAACTAGAAGTTTTCCTCGTAGATTGTGTTTAGTCGGGTTCGTTGTAACACTACTGTTGGAATCCTTTAGTCTCTCTCTGTCCTTATTTTGTTTGCTCAACCCAAAACTCTGCTGTAAAGAAGTTGTTTTTGCATTGGTCATCTCAGGTGGGCTTTGACCAATAGCTCCATAGCTCAATTTTTTTATCGCAAGGCTGTCATTTTTAGTGAAACAATGTGTTCTGGTATATGGATCGGAACTTGTCCTTCTGACAGAATCTTGTTTCAAACATTTCATCTCTGCTGTATTATCAACTGAGGTTTCAGTAACGAACTTTCTGCTCTTATGCTTTTCTCTAGAACATCTGTCTCCGCCGTGTCTCGTATCTTTCATGATATTTGTATAAGTAAAATGACGTGTTTCTAAATCCGTTGTGCTTGGTAGCTTCGTGGTTTTAACATCATTCAGATTAGGTGCGCTGTTGGACATCGCGACGTCTTGTGATCTGTCAGGTACACCATACTTGGCTCTTTGTTTAATTTTTGCTGACTGTGTAGATTTCCGTGAAGATTTGCTGCCTAAGCGTTCTAGAATTGGAAGGCTGGGAAAATACGGTGGCCAAACACTTGCAGATCTACAAGGCGAGGCTGTCTCGTAGTTTTCCGTATCCATTCCCCCAGCATGTTGCGATGCTATTGAGTTAGTACTGCAAAATAACTCACAATCTGACGAATTTGAAACTGGCCTTCTCAATACAAATTCGCCAGTGTTTTCGTCACTTACTATACTCGGACCGTCCGATACTGCTGTTCTATCTGACAAGTTCATACGGTCCCAGTTTCTGTTTTGTTTCGGTACCTTTGTAAACTTTGTATGTGACTTTGCTCGTTTCATAACAGCCGATACCTCTTTTTTAAATCTGTTTATATCTGTGAAGGAGCCTGCTTTTTTGTTTATTAACCTGTCCAACATTAATTTTCGGAGTGGACTGCTTGTTTCTGCGCTGTTCACTACCCCGTCTGTTACCTCAGGAGGCGAGGATGATACCTCGGTATTGTGCGTACTGGGCCCTGCCGTATCTGTTACGTCTGAAATACAAGTATAAGCAGCCACAGTTGAGCTCCCAGCATCTTTGTTTATTACTAGCTCTCTGTATTTACCAGCAATAATAGAAAGGTCTGACTGAGAAACCGAACGTCCTCGTCCTTGTGATTCCACATTTTCAGATAAAAAAGCATTTATTTGTCTTGAAACTGTTCCGCAGTGTTGACAATCATCCTTGTGTTTAGAGCGCAGACTGGCAGAATGTTTCTTGCAAGAACGAATACCTACTGTAGATAAAATATTGCTTGTTTTGGGGTTCTTCTTGCATACGGCAGTGTCAAAAGCTTGACATCCATATTTTTCAATAATTTTGCTATCCGCTGTGGCAATCATATTCCAGTCATCTATACCTAACAGTTCCATTCTCTTGTGGCCTTCGAGCTTAACATCTGAGTTTGAGCAAGTTGTATTTGCTACGTTTGAATTGGGCGATCCTGATCCCAGACTTCCTACTTTTCCACCGATCCACTCGATCACATGTCCTAAACTTTCCATTTCGCCAACTTAACACTATCAAGTAACTTTTGGCTTTCTTTCTGTATACAGAAAATGTTCTCTCTGTTTGTGATATGTTCCTGTTAGCCTATAAACCCTGTATACATCCTTACCGTAGGTATCCTAAACTTTAAACAAGTCCATTTGGCAAATGTTTATCTATATTGAAAGCTGCCTGAACCTTAACATGACATGTTATTTTTTAAAGATATTTTTCTTTATTTTGTTCATCAATAGTTTTTTAGCGATGAGTTTGTTTTAACTTATCAAACATACTTTATGAAATATTATCATTTTAATACGTTCCTTCTTGAAATTTCTGCTGTTTTGAAGTTTGTTCACAAGGACTCCGACTTTTATCAAGCCTAGGTGTGGCATCATCAGTTTGTCATAATGTGCTGAACTATGTTTGATTCTGACAATGATATTCATCGAGTGTATGGTACTTGTACTTCCTGGAATGGTCGTTTTAAGGTAGATATGTCGCCACTTTTGTCAAGGAAGATAACTTTAATGGTTTCCTGTTTGTTTTTCTGTTCACCAAATCCCTTCCTGAAAGGGCTACTCCAAAAGAAAGGAGTGTTTTAGAGTAGACCCCTTTTCAGAAGGTTGGAAAGACAATTTTAGCAGAATTTTTTTTTCATATAAGTGTATTGATTCCCCTTAAAGCGTTTGCTTCTTAAAGCTACATACTTTCACAATATTTTTACAAAGGCCCAGGTATTTTATTTATTGAGCATCAAGTGTGCTGAACTCTATATTTTTGATTCTGACCAAGATGTTCGTCAGCTGTACTGTATAAACTGAACCTACCTAAGTAGTAGGAAAGCTGAACCTACACAAAACAACTACTGTCCTTTCGGCATCACATTCAAAGACGTGTTTTGCTTGGCGTTTAATTTTAAATGAAAGTATTCTGTTCTAATTGACCATATCGTATCAGAAACAAATTGCTTTTTTCTGTTTCTGTGTTTTGTTCTCAAATATTTACCTTAAAATTAAATTCATGGCCTAAATTGGTCTGACCTATGCAATTTCTACAGTTTCGTGATTTTTTGGAATAATTGACTAGGGAAATATTTTTTTTTTTTACTTTTCTTTGCGGATTTTTAATAAGATCTGTTTCACAGCAACGTTATGAAAATTTCAGAAAAATATAAACAAACGGATCTTGCTGAAAGGCTGCTTCGAAGTTACCTATCCTACATATTTCTGCATGATTTGGGAAAAAGTAAACGATTTATTTATTTAAAAACCAATGACTAGAATAAAACTTTTGTGCATAGGTAGATACAATAAATGGTTTTGCATTAAATTGTGACAAAAGTTTGCCTTGCATTTTGTCTTTGTGTTTTTTTCAGTCCTTATAGCATTGCGATCACCTCTCTTGGGGAAGAGAGAGCCGGTCTGTACATGCTTTTTTGTGCGTTTGTTATTTTGTTTAGTGTGTTTTGGTTCGTGTCTCTTTCCTCTTGGTGTCAGGGATTGGCTGCCACTTGTGATCGTGGCACTCCTTGGACTTTTATTTTTACCTTGTTGTGCTATTCTCTGGAATGTTTCCTTGTTTTTCGCATGTGTCATTTTTGATACTTAAACAGACGCACGAAAAGGTCTTAAGACAAATGAGTCGGTAGTCGGTACACGAAAAAAAGAGGCCCACTGGTTTTCCGGTTTGCATTTCTTTGAATACACATGCACATGTCCCTATTCGGATTGCAGACATGCGTTTTGCCTGAAGCTTCCTCAAGGGCTCTAGTACATGTCTGTGAAGAGCAATGGCTCTAACAATGCTGCGCTTATGCAAAGGCATGCAAAATCTGATCAGAATCTTCACTGAGTGCCTTTTTTGATTGCCGAAGTTACAAAGTGTCTTCATGCGGACAACGGAGACTGAACCAAAGGCACGGATGCGGATGCTAATGTGTGCAGAGGTATTCTGTGGGCACACACGTCAGAAGGTACGTTTTCTCACATTCTGGCTCATACGTATTTGCGGGTACTGAAGCCCAAAACAATCCTACGCTCGGGCAATCAGATCAAGACTTGCTTTTACAAACTTATGGATAAAGCCTGTACATGCCTCAACATAAGAAGCTTTAGTTATAACTACAGCAACCCGTAACTATTAGCAGTTACCACACAAATTATCCCCCGATGTAACGCTTTGGATATACAAACTAACGGGTAACCCATATAAATACCGCAGCGTAACAGACTTTGGTTATAACCACAAAAAAACCCGTAACGGTAAGTATTTACCACGATAATTATCCTCCAGTGCAACGCTTTTGTATAACAAGCTTATGGGTCACGCCTAGACATACCTCAAAATAAGAAGCTTTGATTATAACCACAGCAAACCGTTACTATTAGCAGTTACCACGAAAATTATCCCCTGATGCAAGGCTTTGGATATACAAAATAACCGGTAACGCATACACATACTTCAAGGTAAGAAGCTTTGATTATAACAACAGCAACCCGTAACTTTTAGCAGTTACCACGAGTATTATTCTCCAATGTAACGGTTTCGTTTTACAAACTTATGGGTAACGCCTAACCATACCTCAACATAAGAAGCTTTGATAATAACCACAGAATCCTCCGATGCAACACTGTGGATATACATACTAACGGGTAACGCAAAAATATACCTCAAAATAACATTATTGTTATTCCCCAATGAAACGCTTTGGATTTACAAATACATGAGTAAAGCCTCTGCATACCTCAACATAAGAAGCTTTAGTTATAACCACAGCAGCCCGTAACTATTAGCAGTTGCCACGAGAATGGTCCTCAAAAGCAACGCTTTGGATATACAAGCAAACAGGTAACGCATATAAATACCTCAACGTAAGAGACTTTGTTTATAACCACAGCAACCCGTAACTTTGAGCAGTTACCACGAGTATTATTCTCCAATGCAACGGTTTCGTTTTACAATCTTATGGGTAACGCCTAAAATACCTCAACATAAGAAGCTTTGATAATAACCATAGTATCCCGTAAATATTAGCAGTTACCACGAAAATTATCCTCCGATGCAACGCTGTGGATATACAAACTAACGGGTAAAGCATATAAATACCTCGACATTAGAAGCTTGGATTATAACCACTGCAACCCCGTTACTATTAGCAGTTTCCACGAGTATTATTTTCAAATGCAACAAATTAGTTTTACAAAAAAAGGTAAGAGAAAAGTCCACGGAGTGCCACAATCACAAACCGCAGCCCTTCCAAGACCCCAAGAGGAAGAGGAAACCGACAAATCCAAACAAGCACAAACCGAACAAACGTACGAAAAGCACTAAGATTAGCTCTCTCTTCCCCAAGCGAGGTAATCACAATACTAAAAGGACTGAAAACCACAAGAACAAAATGACACACGGAAAGACATACAACAAATCGCCTCGTAGAATAAACCACAAAGCAACAAAGAGTAATACTAACACCGGGACCACCGCCTTAGACGGTCAGTAGAGCAAACCACCGGGGGTTTTAAAGCACTTTTACAGCTAACTAACTTATTGGTAACTTATTGGTAACGCCTCATAATACTACAACATAAGAAGCTTTGATAATAACCACAGAATCCTCCGATGCAACACTGTGGATATACATACTAACGGGTAACGCAAAAATATACCTCAAAATAACATTATTGTTATTCCCCAATGAAACGCTTTGGATTTACAAATACATGAGTAAAGCCTTTGCATACCTCAACATAAGAAGCTTTAGTTATAACCACAGCAGCCCGTAACTATTAGCAGTTGCCACGAGAATGGTCCCCAAAGGCAGCGCTTTGGACATACAAGCATACAGGTAACGCATATAAATACCTCAACGTAAGAGACTTTGTTTATAACCACAGCAACCCGTAACTTTGAGCAGTTACCACGAGTATTATTCTCAAATGCAACGGTTTCGTTTTACAATCTTATGGGTAACGCCTAAAATACCTCAACATAAGAAGCTTTGAAAATAAACACAGTATCCCGTAAATATTAGCAGTTACCACGAGAATTATCCTCCGATGCAACGCTGTGGATATACAAACTAACGGGTAAAGCATATAAATACCTCGACATTAGAAGCTTGGATTATAACCACTGCAACCCCGTTACTATTAGCAGTTTCCACGAGTATTATTTTCAAATGCAACAAATTAGTTTTACAAAAAAAGGTAAGGGAAAAGTCCAGGAAGTGCCACAATCACAAACCGCAGCCCTTCCCAGACCCCAAGAGGAAGAGGAAACCGACAAATCCAAACAAGCACAAACCGAACAAACGTACGAAAAGCACTACGATTAGCTCCCTCTTCCCCAAGCGAGGTAATCACAATACTAAAAGGACTGAAAAACACAAGAACAAAATGACACACGGAAAGACATACAACAAATCGCCTCGTAGAATAAATCACAAAGCAACAAAGAGTAATACTAACACCGGGACCACCGCCTTAGAACGGTCAGTAGAGTAAACCACCGGGGGTTTAAAGCCCTTTTACATCTAGCTAACTTCACCCTGGGTCCCGATGGTACTGTTAATACAGAAACACATAAAAATTCGGTTGCATAAAGGCTCCCAACTAAGTCAATGCATCAAAGCGAAAACACAAAAATCAAATTAATCACTCTAATAAACAAAGTCGAGTACTCATGGCTAATACTACTGTATGCAAGAGTAAATGAAAACCAATAGTTGAACCGCGGCGGGCCAAGCCAAAGACATATCGTCAAGCCCCAACCCACTGGTTAAAGTTTTACGAAGAGGCCGTCATTGGGTCTGAGGCCCGAACCGCCGTTTTGCAATTAAAGAGTGAAGCAAAGCCATCAACAATGATTGGGTTGACAACTAGGCATGCAGTCTGCCGCATAATATCCAGGCTATAGTCAATTCTTTTATAACGGTTAATAAGTTTTCTGAATTGCTCCGAAAAGTTTGATTTACCTACAATTTTTCTAAATCTGTACACTAAGTCACCGTAAAATTCTGGTTCCGATATACCTTGTTGCAGAAGTGTTTTCAGACTGACGTTATATTTTTCTAACAAGCCACTGTGTCTGCGATAAAATTTAGAAAACGCCTTACGAAGTTTAAAATAACGATAGCCTTGCCTAAGAAGTTTGGCAGTAAGGGCTTTATTACGGTAGTTAAAGTCATTAAGGCTTGAAGAAGCTCTGGCGAATCTTATAAGTTGAGATATGTTTACCCCATATGAGGTACGCCGGGGGACATCGCCATCCAGAAAAGGGAAATTGACTGTATCAAAATCAATAAATTTTGGTGGAAACTGTACCTTTAGATATACATAGATTCAAATCCAAAAAAGGTGCCTCGGTATCGGAAGAATTTGCTCTATTTAATTGGAGTTCTGGAGGGTATATCCGGTCCACCATTTGGTCAAAGTAAACTTTGTCAATATTTAATAAATCGTCAAGGTATCTTGAAGTTGAATTGAAAAAAAGGTAAGAGAAAAGTCCACGGAGTGCCACAATCACAAACCGCAGCCCTTCCCAGACCCCAAGATGAAGAGGAAACCGACAAATCTAAACAAGCACAAACCGAACAAACGTACAAAAAGTATTAGGTTAGCTCTCTCTTCCCCAAGCGAGGTAACCGCAATATTAAAAGGACTGAAAAACACAAGAACAAAATGACACACGGAAAGACATACAACAAATCGCCTCGTAGAATAAACCACAAAGCAACAAAGAGTAAGACTAACACCGGAACCACCGCCTTAGAACGGTCGGTAGAGCAAACCACCGGGGGTTTTAAAGCACTTTTACAGCTAGCTAACTTCGCCCTGAAAGCCTCAATAATGTCAGCCTGATTTTCACGTGAGAGAGACTTCATGAAAGTTTCTCATAACAAAAAAGAAACAAATCTGCAACAAGAGGAGCACAATTAGTTCCCATCGGAATACCAATAGTTTGTCTATAAAGTTTAGTTCCAAATCTAATAAAAATATTATCCAAAAGATAAACAAGGGCATCACAGACTTTTTGGCACGACCATAAATTGTGATTATTATATACATCAGAAGTGAAAAAAGCACATTTTTCGTTGCAAGCCAAATATTGGGTATTCTCATGAATAAACGTTCGGTTAATTAAATCAATAAGTTTATCTTTTATAAGATGATGAAGTAACGTAGTATACAATGTAGAAAAGTCATATGTAGACAATTTAGAAGCCTTAAAGTTTTTAGATTTAAATTTATTGAGCACATCATTAGAATTTTTAATTGACCAAAATAGTTAATTCCGTCCCTTTTGTAAAGAGTATCATAGTATCTAATCCAATGTTTTTAACAGCAGTAAGGCATGAAGTTAGCAGTTTGGACAAAACAGTAGTCGTACAAGAACTAGAATTAGCAATGAAACGTGCTTTATAAGGTCGTTTATGAAGTTTCGGTAACCAATATAACGTAGGAAGTCTGCTTGCTTTTCTTTAATACTCACTGCAAACTTAGCAGTAATATCGATACAATGGGTATTGACAATAGATCTCTCGTCAGTAGAAATCCGTTCATATGTTTTGGTACTACCAAGTTCTTGTTTTATAGTATTGATATAATAAAGTCGTCACATAACAACAACATTATTAGCAGCTTTATCAGCTGGAGCCAAAACATACTTCCTATGAAATTCTTGGATACCTTGTTTCAAATATCGAAAAGATAATTTAGGCTTAGGAGGGAGAAGATCAAGGTTATTAGAGTAAAATAACACGTTCAACAAATGATCTTAAAAATCTTTAATTTCCAATTATTTAAAGCATTAGACTCAACATGCTCTCGTTTATACTAACGCGTACAATAATCATTTAAAGCACTGACAATTGTTTCCCGACATTTATTGAAAACAATGTGGGTTGGGAATCTATATTTAGTCCTTTTGAAATAACTGAACGGATTCGTGAATCAGTTATAATCTTCAAGTTACCAGTGACAATATGACCCGCTGGTTGATAACAAAATTTAGAATCTTTACAATCTCAAGAATCAGGGGAATTAGTTTCAATATCAAGATCAGAAACTAATTTATTGAAATTAAGTATAGTATTACGGATAGGTTTGTTATATTTATAACAAATAATAGGAGATTCCGTGTTTTCGAAATATGAAGGTATAGCTGATATAACATTACTATCTCGAAATATGCTAGGTAAATCTATGAATTCAATACCTTTATTAATGAATGGAATTTTGATGAAGTGTCTGATGTGGTTAATTTCAGAATCAATGTAAGGACGAAGAGCATGTTGAGTATAGCATCTAGTAAGGAGAGCTGCTTCATACAAATCATGTTTTCTATCATAAAATTTATTCGCCTCATCATTTAACTTACGTAATGAAGAAATAGACAGTGAAGCTAGTTTAGAAAGCATTTGATGACGTCCAGAATTTAAGAGAATACTTAAATCAAAAAGAGATAAAACAATGCTATGTTTTAGTTTAAAATTGCCATTTTTTGCGCTTACCATGGGATCGTTTATTACGTTTTTAATATCTAAAAGGGAAAAAGCATCGAAATCCGGCATTTTAGAAATATTTCCTTCATGGTAAATATTATCATTAAATCCAAGTGGAAAAGGGGTTTGTAAACGTTTAATCCATTTAAGTTCAAGTTCATGTCTTAAAATACTTTTTAATCTTTCGGTAGAATTGGACTTGTGTATAATTTTTTCAACAGTTTGAACCAAAACTTTACTAGATGATTATGAATGACCAGTACTCCGGAAATATTGATAAATAAACGTATCAATTTTCTTTGCTTTTTTGATTTTAAGCAAATGTTCCTTAAACCTTGTTTTAAGGGCCCGTTTGGTCTGTCCAACATACTGCATTCCTCAGCCTCCTTCGCTGCAAGTGAGAACATATATAACATCCTCTGATTTTCAGTCTAAATCAGGGTTGTTTACAACTGAAAATTGTTTATGATTAACTGAGGAAATTATAGTAGACCGACAAATTAAATGATTGCAGCAGGTGCAACTCTTGGCATTGCACTTAGAAATATTAGGGTACATACTGTTCCTTTTATACGGATTCTTAGATTTTAGAAGTATAGGAGATTTAATTGGAGAAAGTCTAATTCTAAGGTGATTACTGAAAATATTATAATTAGAAACGCCATATAAATTTATAGATGATACATGGAGAAGTTTCAAAGGTGAAACGTTAACAGTAGGTAACAGAGATTTAAATCTAGCAGTAGAACGGGGAATCTGTAAAGAAGAAGCAGAATGTAGCCTAACAGGAGAAATAGTAATTTTTAATCTGTTAGTGATGCTCATATAGTTGTATAGGAAGTAATACCATTAGAAAAAGGGCAGTATTCGTACCGGCTATTATAGGCATAAGTAGCGATGGAAATAGGTGGTAGGACCGATGCATACAGAGTATAGCAACAACCGACAATATATAACTAAGTCTAATACAAGTCCAAAGAAACGTAAAGTAAGAAATTCTTATAAACGGGATACGAATACCGGTAAATATCTAACCTTCAATGAGGTATAAATTAGAATCATGAGGAAGATGAATACGAAAGATGATTGTAAAGTGCAAACTCTGGCACTTGAAGTAATAACACCATTAAATGAATGTACGGGGAGACTTTCTAGGGTCTCTACACAGCACAAACACAACAGGCGTGGTGTGTAAAAAAGGTAACAGAAAAGTCCAGGGAGTCACTAAAAGTGACCTTCACCGATCGAGCTGAAACTAGCACCAAACATTGTCCTATTACCATAGTACATAACACAATATTTGTCAGAAAATTCGGACTGCGCGTTAGTAAGTTATTAGGGGTCAAACATTAGCAAATATCAACTTTCAGGGGCCATAACTCTACAAAGAGGCGATTAGAAATTTTGAGCACTTGGCCCCAGGCAGTCATTGGTCCAGACCTTTCGTTTGGCACCAGTTTCATCCCGATCGGTGAAGGTCACATTAGGCTCAAACTTGCAGTCAAAAGATAGTAGGGAATGCCTGAAACTTTGACCCCTAATAATCCCTCAGTTTTCCATCCGATTAAGCTGCAATTTAGAACGTTTGTAGAGCCTGTCCATACAAACATACCTGCGCAATCCGAGATGCGATCAATGGAATAGCACGTGAACTATGAGGCGCCAAACATTCAGTAAATAAACATTTTTTCGCCTACAGCAGACAAAGGAAAGCACTCCCGGTGCTGCAAAGTTACGCGCATGCGCAGATCATTAATGTCTACAAACGTAAAGGGTAGTCAAGAGATTCGAGGCAAGGCGTCCTGCTGAAAACGGGTCCTCAAATTTGCATTGCACCCTATGGTATTTTGGGCGGGAAAACGTAAATACCCTAATAACTCCATCAGCTCGCAACAGACAGGCACGCTTTTTATATGGTTTATAGGTCTTAGAGAGGTACATTTCCGTGCCAAATTCTATGGCGCTGTATGCAGTACAAGCAAAGATATAAGGACTGGAAATTCGACCCTAGGTCTCGCCTGCTGAACAAAGAGATTAAAAGTCACTAAAGGTGACCTTCACCGATCGAGCTGAAACTAGCAACAAACATTGTCCTAGTACCATAGTACATAAAACAATATTTGTCAGAAAATTCGGACTGCGCGTTAGTAAGTTATTAGGGGTCAAACATTAGCGAATATCAACTTTCAGGGGCCATAACTCAAAAAAGGGGCGACAAGAAATTTTGGGCACTTGGCCCCAGGCAGTCATTGGTCCAGACGTTTCGTCTGGCACCAGTTTCATCCCGATTGGTGAAGGTCGCATTAGGCTCAAACATGCAGTCCAAAGTTGTAAGGGAATGTCTGAAATTTTGACCCCTAATAACTCGTCTGTTTTTCAATCGATTAAGCTGGAATTTTGAATGTTTGTAGAGCCCGTCCATACAAACATGACTGCACAATCCGGGAAGCGGTCAATGGAACAGCAAGTGCACTATGGGGCGCCAAACATTCAATAAATAAACATTTTTAACGCCTACAGCAGCCAAAGGAAAGCACCCTCGGGGCTGCAAAGTTACGCGCATGCGCAGATCTTTAATGTCTACAAACGGAAAGGGTAGTCAAGGGATTCGAGGCAAGGCGTCCTGCTGAAAACGGGTTCTCAAATTTGCATTGCACCCTATGAAATTTTGGGCGGGAAAACGTAAATACCCTAAAAACTTCATCAGTTCTCAACAGACAGGCGCGCTTTTTAGAGGGTTTATAGGTCTTAGGGAGGTACATTTCCATGCCAAATTGTATGGCGCTGTATGCAGTAGAAGCAAAAGTATAAGGACTGGAAACTCGACCCTAGGTCTCGCCTGCTGAACAAAGAGATTAAAAGTTACTAAAGGTGACCTTCACCGATCGAGCTGCAACTAGCAAAAAACATTGTCCTAGTACATAGTACATAAAACAATATTTGTCAGAAAATTCGGACTGCGCGTTAGTAAGTTATTAGGGGTCAAACATTAACAAATATCAACTTTCAGGGGCCATAACTCAAAAAAGGGGCGGCAAGAAATTTTGGGCACTTGGCCCCAGGCAGTCATTGGTCCAGACGTTTCGTCTGGCACCAGTTTCATCCCGATCGGTGAAGGTCGCATCAGGCTCAAACTTGCAGTCCAAAATTGGTAGGGAATGTCTGAAATTTTGACCCTTAATAACTCGTCTGTTTTTCATTCGATTAAGCTGAAATTTGGAACGTTTGTAGAGCCAGTCCATACAAACATGTCTGCACAATCCAGGATGTGGTCAATGGAATAGCACGTGTACTATGGGGCGCCAAACATTCAATAAATAAACCCTTTTACGCCTACAGCAGCCAAAGGAAAGCACCCTCGGTGCTGCAAATTTATGCGTATGCGCACATCATTAAAGGGTAGTCAAGGGACTCCAGGCAAGGTGTCCTGCTGAAAATGGGTCCTCAAATTTGCATTGCACCCTATGGAATTTTGGGCGGGAAAATGTAAATACCATAATAACTCCATCAGTTCGCAACAGACAGGCGCCCTTTTTATATGGTTTATAGGTCGTAGGGTGGTACATTTCCGTGCCATATTGTACGGCGCAGCACCCTCGGTGCTGCAAATTTATGCCATTGCGCAGATCATTAATGCCGTCAAACGTAAAGGGTAGTCAAGGGACTCGAGACAAGGTGTCCTGCTGAAAGTGTCTTCAAATTTGCATTGCACCCTATGGAATTTTGGGCGGGAAAACGTAAATACCCTAATAACTCCATCAGTTCGCAATAGACAGGCGCCCTTTTTATATGGTTTATAGGTCGTAGGGTGGTACAATTCCGTGCCAAATTGTACGGCGCTGCATGCAGTAGAAGCAAAGATATAAGGACTGGAAATGCGTCCCTAGGCCTCGCCTGCTGAACAAAGAGATTAAAAGTCACTAAAGGTGACCTTCACCAATCGAGCTGAAATTAACACCAAACATTGTCCTAGTACCATAGTACATAAAACAATATTTGTCAAAAAATTCGGACTGCGCGTTAGTAAGTTATTAGGTGTCAAACATTAGCATATATCAACTTTCAGGGGCCATAACTCGAAAAAAGGGCGACAAGAAATTTTGGGCACTTGGCCCCAGGGAGTCATTGGTCCAGAACTTTCGTCTGGCACCAGTTTCATCCCGATCGGTGAAGGTCGTATTAGGCTCAAACTTGCAGACCAAAGTTGGTAGGGAATTCCTGAAACTTTGACCCCTAATAACACGTCTGTTTTTCATCCGAGTAAGCGGAAATTTGGAACGTTTGTAGAGCCCGTCCATACAAACATGCCTGCACAATCTGGGATGCGGTCAATGGCACTATGGGGCGCCAAACATTCAATAAATAAACTTTTTTACGCCTACAGCAGCCAAAGGAAAGCACCCGCGGTGCTGCAAATTTATGCGCATGCGCAGATCATTAATGTCTTCAAACGTAAAGGGTAGTCAATGGACTCTAGGCAAGGCGTCCTGCTGAAAACGGGTCCTCAAATTTGCATTTCACCCTATGGAATTTTGGGCGGGAAAACGTCCAAGTACCATAGTACATAAAACATATTTGTCAGAGAATTCGGACTGCGCGTTATAAGTTATTAGGGGTCAAACATTAGCAAATATCAACTTTCAGGGGCCATAACTCGAAAAAGGGGCGGTAAGAAATTTTGGGCACTTGGTCCCAGGGAGTCATTGGTCCAGACCTTTCGTCTGGCATCAGTTTCATCCCGATCGGTGAAGGTCGCATTAGGCTCAAACTTGCAGTCCAAAGTTGGCAGGGAATGTCTGAAACTTCAACCCCTAATAACTCGTCTGTTTTTCATCCGATTAAGCTGAAATTTGGAACGTTTGTAGAGCTTGTCCAGACCAACATGCCTGCACAATCCGGGATGCGAATATCACGTGCGGTATGGGGCGCCAAACATTCAATAAATAAACATTTTTACGCCTACAGCAGGCAAAGGAAAGCATCCTCGGTGTTGCAAATTTATGCGCATGCTCAGATCATTAATGTCTACAAACGTGAAGGGTAGTCAAGGGACTCGAGGCAAGGCGTCCTGCTGAAAACCGGTCCTCACATTTGCATTGCACCCTATGGAATTTTGGACGGGAAAACGTAAATACCTTAATAACTCCATCAGTTCGCAACAGACAGGCGCCTTTTTTATAGGGTTAATAGGTCTTAGGGAGGTACATTTCCGTGCCAAATTGTATGGCGCTGCATATAGTAGAAACAAAGATATAAGGACTGGAAATGCGTCCCTAGGCTTCGCCTGCTGAACAAAGAGATTAAAAGTTACTAAAGGTGACCTTCACCGATCGAGCTAAAACTAGCAACAAACATTGTCCTATTACCGTAGTACATAAAACAATATTTGTCAGAAAATTCGGACTGCGCGTTAGTAGTATAGGTGGCACTATGGGGACACCCTATACTACTCGCGTTAGTAAGTTATTAGGGGTCAAACATTAGCAAATATCAACTTTTAGGGGCCATAACTCGAAAAAGGGGCGATAAGAAATTTTGGGCACTTGGCCCCAGGGAGTCGTTGGTCCAGACCTTTCGTCTGGCACCAGTTTCATCCCGATCGATGAAGGTCGCATTAGGCTCAAACTTGCAGTCCAAAGTTGGTAGGGAATGTCTGAAACTTTGACCCCTAATATCTCGTCTGTTTTTCACCCGATTAAGCTGTTTATTCAGAATAAACTAAAATGTGTGATACTTTAAAAATAAAACCCTCACAACGAGTTGAAGAATAATTAAGAGTGTTAATGTAAATATCAACTACAGAAGCACAGATAGTGCAAACGTTAGCCAGTAAGGGAGAAAACTCTTCAGAGTTATTCTTTTTATCTTTTATATGGACTCTGAGACACTACAATTTAACTATTGTTAGGGTGTCTTTCAAAAGAATGGACGAAAAACTTTTTGACCGTTGACATTTTCCTGCATTTTATATCATTTTCTGCATTCAAGGGCACATAACATACCACATATCACATAAAATTTACAAAATATCCCTCATAATTTAGCAATCTCGAGTCACTGACAACACTTTAGCCAAAAGAAGTACAATTCTGCTGATAGAAAAAACGTTGTAGTTTTGCAGATATGGGTCGTGCAACATATAGAAACCGCAAGTGCAAATAAAGTGACATACTTTAGTTAGCTAGCAATTATAATTTGTTTTCACAGCCTGTCAGTTATATGCCCAAACCTTTACTTAATATTTTTAGAGGATCATAAATTGTAAATTAGTTCCTTCAGGTCTATCTTGGGTTGAACTACCCCACCCACTTTAAGGACACAATTCACACAAAACACGCAACACAAAAGCTCCATTTGATTTTCTTTCTTTTTTTTTTTTTTTTTTTTTTTTTTTTTTTTTTTTTTTTGCTCCTGCCTAAGGCTTAATGTTAGCAAAATAGTATTCGAATCTTCTGGTACAAGGAAAACCCTTAATGGCAACCAGTTCTTTAAACAGAAAGGAAGGCAATGATCAGGAGCCGATACAATTACCTAACACCTTCCTTTCCAAGACACCAAAGGGAAAGAAGGGCGCATTCAATGTAACGGCACCACAATCAAAACACTACAAGCAGAAAGCCAAAAGGACAGTTTCTTCCTAAAAAATGGTCAAACGGCTATCTAAAATAAAAAAAAAATCACCAAGACCCACTTGCAAAGATAAACAATAACATATATAGTAAAAACGATAAAAGTCCAGGGAGTGTTACAATCACAAGCCGCAGCCCTTCCCAGACCAAGAGGAAGAGGGAACAGACAAAACCAAACTAGTGTAATTTAAACAAACGTACCACAAAGCAACAAATAGTAACACTAACAACGGGATCGGCGCCTTAGAACGGTCAGTAGAATAAACCACGGTGGGGTTTAAAGCACTTTTATAGCCAGTCAACTTCACCCTGGCACAGTAGAAGCACTGCCGTGGAACGTTCAATAAAATATTACTGGGAGGAGGGGGTGGGGTTTAAATCGATTTTACGTGTCTACAACCCTCTCTCTTAGTTCTGCCGTGGTATACACAAGACATTTGTCCGCACAAGACATATGTATACACGACATTTGTGAAGGGTTCCTAATTCATCAGTGCAACATCTCCGAGAACATAAAAACTCAAACCAATACGATGAAACAACGATGAGGACACGAAATAACTGAAATGCTGAAGCAAAAGAAAAACAACAGTAGTACTCCGGTAGGCCCGACCAGAGCTTATACCTGTGTTTTTATCTAGGTTTGGTTTACGTTATTTGTGCAGCGGGTGCTAAGGGAAGTATGACAGTTTTACAAACTTTACGTGGGAGGTGTTGAAAACCTATGCCGATGGCCGCGGTTTTCAACACCTCCTAAGGGACCTGGCGAATGTTAATGCATTGAAAAAACATGCTCGATCGCTGTTATTGCATACAAACTGGAAACATTTGTTACATTTCGCGTTATTTCTTGCGCTATTTTGTTTCGCCTTTTCACCGATGTCTCGCGAACGCAATTTCCATGGACTATGCTCGTTCTAGGACCGAGCAGTACACATCTGGTAACGGCAGCACATCTGTGGCCCCGGTACGATCATGAAAGTTGCGTAGCCGTGCATTAACAGCGCGGGAATTGCCTTGTTAATACACGGCTTTTCGCCGGTTAATGCATGGATATTGAAGGGGAACGCAACCTTAAAAGGTATTGTACTTTAAAGTAAAGAACTTTACAAACAATGAATTTTGACATAATTTTAATCAAAATCGGTGGAAAATTAAGTAATTTACAGACAATTGAATATTTTAACATTGATGGAATGCGCGTCGCCATTTTGAATATTTAATGAGGTTCCATAAAAAATAAAATTCGTTTTATTAAGGAAGTTTTTCCCATAAAGTTGGTTTATATTCGGGGGAAATGATTGCTTGTCACCAGCATTAAAAGATTATAAAAATATGCAGCAAAATTATTTTTAAAAAACCTTTATAATTTGGTTTGGCATATTTAATTTTGGCTGTGTGATGTCAGAACGTCTACAATATGGTGGCATGTATGACAGCGATTTTAAATATATTCAAACCACCATAACTTCCTTATTTTTAGGCCGATTTTGAAAACTCTTGCATCAAAATAAATGACTTGTTAAGCACTTTACTCCTAGGTATACTTACAACTTATATTGCGTTCCCCTTTGATAACGTTCGACACTGCTTTTTATGCAATAATGCTGTTTGATATGAAGAATCTCAGTAAGAGTCACTGATTTTCGTTCTATGATGTATTCGTTGCTGCCAAGGGCAACCTTTATCGATTTTGTTTCAAATGACTGCTTACGAAATGAACAAGTTAAGCTGTTTCCAGTTTGAACATATATTTCCTTTTCTAGCAGTAACCTCTGAATTTCATTGTCAGAACAATAATAGAGACACTGTTCAGGCCAATGATCTACCTGTAAAATGTTTTTGCTATTTTCATTCTTATTTGTGTGTTCATTGCTCCCAGTGGTTCCATTTCCAGAATCTACAAAAAATAAAAATCTAAAAGCCTAATTATAGAAACCTTTATGCTAAGTCTGCATTTTTTGTGTTGTCTTTAGAAATAAAAAATATAGTCTGCTACAGTCTGCTCCCGTCTAAACCTTTCTTGGAAAAGTTTTGATTAAATAGGGAATGACTTTATATAGGCACTGAACCATAAATAGCTTTGTTTGTCCGAACTGTTATTTAACGCATTGCAGACGACAAATGTGATAGCTTTCACTATTGTCCCCATGCTTTTGTACCTGATATGACAAACTTCATAAACCGTTGCAAGTTTCGGACAAACAAATGACGTATTGTTTGCCCGTGGAAAACCGTTCCTTATTCCAATGGTCGAAAGGAAGTAGTCTTGTTTGACTCTAGTTCATTTATTATTACAGTTACCTCCCTTTCATTTTAACACCACTATCAAGATTTCACATTAACGCGGTGTATCGATGGTTAAATTAATCGCTTTTTCCAAAGTTTCTGAATGTTAAAATAGAACGAGTTCTGTTATTCCGCATGGTCTAAGCCAGCGTTGAACTGGTCTAACATACATTTCCAAAGCTGAGTAGAGTACCGATGGAAATGCTTTTAAACTTAGACACCGCAAAGCAAAACCAAAGTCGCTAGGACTTTCATCTTTCATGCGTCTACGATTACGAAATTCACACTTATATGCACTTTCCCTTTCTTGTGGGTTAAACCTGTGGGATAGTGTTGTTTTGAGGGTTTCATAGTTATTATATTGCTCTAAGAATAACATTTCCTAATATTGTTTCCGCTCCCCCACCCCACCCCACCATCCCTCAATTTAATTGACAGCATTTTAGTTTTTTTGTGTATTAGTCTAGCTATTCCATTCAGCAATATGTTAAAAATGGATTATGTATTCTATTCATTTGGCGCTAGAAGTGCCATCAAAGGTCTCAGGCTCTAAAATTTTGTTTTTTGTTACTAGGTACAGTAAACCCTAAAGTTCGAACTATTGGGTGTGACTATTTTTTCCACTAGCAGGCCGCGGGTCACGGTTAATAATTCTGGTCATTTTTTCCACTAGCAGGCCGCGGGTCACGGTTAACAATTCTGGTCAGTTTTGTCCACTAGCAGGCCGCGAGTAGGGGTTAATAATTCTGGTCATATCCATGGGTTGCGGAAGCAACCCCAGTCATGTGTTGATATGCAGTATAAGTGTTTTCCCTGGTTGCATGGGTACCCGGTATTCGGTGTGACAAAGTCCCTAGACCCATGAGCTGTGAAGCAAACTTAGTCTCTGCAGTTCTCTTTTTCAAGATAATATAAAGGCTCCGAATCCACGGATCATGTAGGAACATCAATTTCTTGTGTTACTGGGACCCCTGCTGTCCTAATTATTGAATAGGGTTAGGGAATCGCACCCAGTTTTGATGGTGCGTGGTTTACTAATTCGTCCTCCGCAATAGCTCCTGATGTCCTACACTTGTAGCTATTGGATAGAGTAAGGGCCTCGCAGCCAGTGTCGACGGTGCGTGATTTATAATTTCATTCGCCGCAGTAGCCCGTGATATTTCAGTTATTAAATAGAGTAAAGGCCTCGCACCAAGTGACCACGTGCGTGATTCGTGAATTCATTCGCCGCAGTAGCCCCTGATGTTCTGGTTATATGATAGAATAAGGGCCTCGCACCCAGTGTCGACGGTGCGTGATATACGAATTCATTCGCCGCAGTAGCCCTGATGTCCCAGTTATTGGATAGGGTAAGGGCATTGTACAGAGTGTCGACGGTGCGTGATTTATGAATTGATTCTCCGCAGTAGCCCCTGATGTTGTAGTTATTGGATAGAAGGGCCTCGCATCCAATGTCGACGGTGCGGTGCATAATTTGACCCCGATGTTTCATTTACTGGATATGACAGGAGCCCCGGGCATACAGTCTGTGATGCAACTGATTGGATCCATAATTGACCTTGGATGAACAGCTACTGGGTTTTCTTGTCTTTACATGCGCAGATAACTATCAGGAATGGGCTGAAAACTCTTAGGAATGGGCAGAGAACTCTTAGGAATAGGCAGAGAACTCTTAGGCTTGGGAAGGTGTCGTACAAGCCCGTACTTTACCAGGTTGTCAGGACGTTCAGTGTGTGTTTGTAATAAAAACATTCACTTCCACCTTTACTTGCTACAAGGATAGCAGGCCTTGTCCAACTGTCAGCCAATATCAGTTGGACGCCCCGGTGACATAAGGTACACGACAACTTCGCCTTACCCGACCACCTCCGGTTAGACAATTACTGGACTCTAATACCCGAGGTGGTTCAGGTATACTCTCGGGAACTGATGCGCACTTGCCAGGACCGCGCTCTTTTCCAACAGTCGCAAAAGACGAACCCTTGAGACTGATGGGGCCGACCTAAATGGTGAACGATCATGCAGCACCCTAGCAGCCATATTATACTGATGTCCAACAATTGACTAATCCCCTACATGCGCCCCAGTAGTGCACCACAAACCAGCAGTCTTGTAAGATGGATCATGTGCAACCGACGAATCCAGATCACCCGCGCCGGATTTCCGCATCCTTTTATAGGACCCTGTTTATATGCTACAGGAGTATGTTTAACCACGCTAGGTACATTGATTGATTGCGTTGGATTTTAACGATATGTCAACCCTTGTAGGTCATTTTATGCTGTCTTCCAGAGAAAAGGCGAAAAGAGAAGTGTAGATGAAAGAGACAGGGAAGAAGGAAGAAACGGAAGAAACCAGAAAACGTGTCCATAGGACACGGATGCCCCCTCCAAAATGTCATTCAGAAAAAGGTTACATATGTAATTGTGTCTATGTCAGACCAAGATTTCAGACACGGTTTACTATATCAAACTTAACCAAGGGTAGATAATTCATAAACCAAATAAGCAAGAGTTGTCTTCCATGTTTATTACACATCTTCTCAATGTCATGCATGCATCTGTGAATTTTTATAAATATATTCCATGCGGTTTTGGAGTTATGGCCCACACACGGTTTACTATATGGAACTTAGTCATTTGCAGATAATTCATAAACCAAATAAGCAAGAGTTGTCTTCCATGTTCATTACACATCACCTCAATGTCATGCATGCATCTGTAAATTTTCATAAATATATTCCATACGATTAAGGAGTTATGACCCAGACACGGTTTACTATACGGAACTAAGTCAAGGGCAGATAATCAAAAACAAAACAGGCAAGAGTTGTCTTCTTTGTTCAAGACTCATCGTCTCAATGTCATGCATGCACCTGTAAAGTTTCATAAATATATTCCATACAGTTAAAGAGTTATGGCCCGACACGGTTTACTACATGGAACTAAGTCAAGGGCAGATAATTCAAAAACCAAACAAGCAAGAGTTGTCTTCCTTTTTCAAGACACATCGTTTCAATGTCATGCATGCACCTATAAAGTTTCATAAATATATTCCATACGATTTAGGATTATGGCCCGGAATCAGTTTACAATATGAAACTAAGTCAAGGGCAGATAATTCAAAAACTAAACAAGAAAGAGTTGTCTTCCTTTTATACGACACATTGTCTTAATCTCACGCATGCACCTGTAACGTTTCATAAATATATTCCATATGGTTTAGGAGTTAGGGCCCACACACGTTTACTATATGGAACTAAGCTAAGGGCAGATAATTCAAAAACCAAACAAGCAAGAGTCGTCTTCCTTTTTACACGACACATTGTCTCAATGTCATGCATGCACCTGTAAAGTTTTATAAATATATTCCATATGGTTTAGGAGATAGGACCCATACACAGTTTACTATATGGAACTTAGTCAAGGGCAGATAATTCAAAAACCAAACAGGCAAGAGTTTTCTTCCTTTTTCACGACACATCGTCTCAATGTCATACATGCACCTGTAAAGTTTCATAAATACACTGCATACAGTTCAGGAGTTATGGCCCGGTTTACTGTATGGAACTTAGTCAAGGGCAGATAACTCAAAAACCAAACAAGCAAGAGTTGTGTTTCTTTTTCACAACACATCGTCTCAATGTCATGCATGCACCTGTAAATTTTCATAAATATATCCCGGACACGGTTTACTATATTGAACTTAGTCAAGGGCAGATAATTTAAAAACTGAACAAACAAGAGTTGTCTTCCTTTTTTACGAAACTTTGTCTCAAGGTCATGCATATACCTGTAAAGTTTCATATATTCAATAAGGTTTAGGAGTTATGGCCCGGACACGGTTTACTATGTGAAACTAAGTCAAGGGCAGATAATTCAAAAACTAAACAAGCAATAGTTGTCTTCCTTTTCCATAACACATCGTCTCAATGTCATGCATGCACATGTAACATTTCATAAATATATTCTATACGGTTTAGGAGTAATGGCCCGGACACAAATTGGGGCGTACGTACGTACGGGACGGACAGGGGTAACACTTAATGTCCTTCCGCTATTCTTCGAATTGGCGGGGGCATAATAAAACCATTCCCCCTATACCTTTACCTGCTAAAGGACAACAGGCCTTGCCCGACTGTAAGCCAATATCAGTTGGCCGCCCCGGTGACATTAGATACACGACCTCTTCCCTATACCCGACCACCCTCTCGCTAGGTACATATAATTTATCTTGCATGGCTGACGGTCTCGGAATCTGTACCCTTAATTTTTCTGCTAGCTCAACAGACAGGTAGGAGGAGCCCATTTTACCATAATGATCACCCCTCGTATCTGCCGGCTGGTATTACAGGTCGGAATAAAACCCGAAGTAAAAGTAAGAATACGAGTCCCTGTGCCACTAACTTGGGATGGACCACTGAAATATCTCTTTCAATCGGGAGTGTAAGAGACGCTACTTCTTACAAAGGAGCGGGCATGCTAACCCATATATTTGGTCCCCACAGAAAATCCGTTTTGTAAAAATTCTTTTGTGATAGCAAAATCATGCATATTGCAAAGATCATACATCAAATGCAACAAAAATTATTAAAAAATAAATTGGTCAATTGCAAATAAATTCTTTTTACCTTGACTCTACCACTACTCTTAACAGATTTTGATTAAAATGGCGAATTTGTCACCTTCGAGGCTTTCAAAATATATTAGCCGAGGCTCCAGCACATTTTATACTTTGTGTACAGGTAAAGTTTTGATATGCCAACATGAGGTGAAAACAGAAAATGTGATGGAATAGGGGCTCTATGTCATTTTTTATCACCAAACTTGCATAGAATGCCATTTTGTCAGGCATTTCAACGTAAAAATGGCCATATCTTCGCTAATAGTTGAATAAATATATGTTGTGGGCACCCGTTTTTTAGTTAAGACCAAAGGAATAATTTGATACATTTTTCACTGATCTCGAGAATTTTTTTTCGTTTTTCGTATCTGACTATGATAACTAAAGTGTGTAGGGTAACTTGATATGCCTCCCTGAATGTATAAGTGGTTAACAGTGTTGTCAGACATAGAGTCAAGACGCTGAAATTTGTAGAAGCTCTAAATCGCAAGAAAAATCCCCCTTCCCCCTCCCCCTCCCTCTCATCGTTCGAAAGAATCATTTTGGCCTCAAATTAAAGCTTAACATCTCTACTTTCATATGCCGGGTGTTGACGCGTCCGCAAATGGTAGCGGCTCATTTTAAAACTGGGAGATAACTCTGTTTGTTTGATTTGGGCTTAACGTCGCTTTCAACAATCTTTCACCCATATCGCGACGGTGTCTGTATGTGGCAGGGAGCTCAATGCTCACTATTTTAGAGTGCTACTTCACTGATATATCACCCCGAAACACTTTGACCTGATATTCCACCCAATCACATTATACTGACACAGAGCTGACCAGATCTAGCTCTACTTTCTTAACTCTTTCAGTGCCAATTTTCAGAAGACATTTGTCGTCTGCTTTAAAAAAACAAAACAAAAAAAAAAACAACAAAAAATCTATCGCTTGGAAAGAAGTTAATATGTAAAGTTGAAAAAATGAACGTCAATCAGCGTAGATCCAGATGAGACGAGCCGTCTCATCTGAAGCTATGCTGTTTGCAAAAGCCTATTATTATCGCCTGTGGCAGTGAAAGAGTTAATGCCGAGCGCCAAGCGAAAGAGCAGATAGTTTCATTTTTAAAGTCTTTGGTATGACCCGGCCGGGGATCGAACCCGCAACCTTCCGGTCAAGATAACTCTGTACCATAGCGATCTGATGACCCGGCCGGGGATCGAACCCGCAACCTTCCGGTCAAGATAACTCTATACCATAGCGATCTGAAAATGGAATCATACATATTAAGATGAGAAAATTAACGTTTTAAGTCAATTCAAATTCTTCAAATTTCAATGTTTTAGAAGCATTAAATATATATATGTTACAGAACAATGCTATTAAAATATTGTTAAAAGTCGGTTAGTGTAATCTACGCAATATAACTTAGAAAACCCCTATTAAATGAGTAAGTAGCACTTTTGCCATTTAACTGTGGAACTTTAATATATCACGTTGTGTTCTGGTTTTTTTTTTTTTTTTTTTTTTGGTTTTTTTTTTTTTTTGGTTTATTATCATATTATAAACGAGCACCCCATAAACTTTTCAAAACTGTTAGTTAAATTTGTCTATAGTGCATACTTAGTCAGCTATATCGTATCAATGATACGTACCCTGCGTGTAAAGTATCCGTCAAAATGCATGTTTCTAATATTGTTATATATGTATGACCATTGACTCAAATGTTTCTGAAAGTCATTCAGCTAAAATCAATGTAATGCAGTGTTACATTAATGATGTACAGGGTATGGAAATGCAAATGATTCAATAAAATTCAAAGCTACGTTCTAATATAAAATAGGGTAACGTAAGTAACATGATGAAACATTACTTCTTTACCGTATTCAACTGACTCATATATTTCTATTTGCTTTACTGAATACATAGTACTTTGCTCTAATGATGAGATTTGCGCGCGTCACTGCATTTAAGTCCAGATCCATTTCAGCCTCAAGCCCTTATATTTTTTTTTTTCAAATTCAAATAAAGTAACGATTTTTAAAATGGACACGGTTACCGAGTACGTTAGCGTTAATAAAACAGCGCGTATGAGTTTTCGCAGTCGGATCAGTTTTGTCCATTTGTATAAACACAAACCCTACGGGAAGTAACGAGCTTCATATAACAGAAAACACTTATTATTCTGCATAATTGGAAATTTGGTCTTTGTCTGGCTTCCTTTCATGTTACGTCCGGCTCCTTCTAATATATTGTAGTTTTATCACGAAAACACGCCTATAAAATTTTGACCCCCTTAAACCCCACTTTTATATAGTAAAACTGGGGTTTACAGGGGTATGGATTATTTTTCTTATTTCTGCTAAAAGCATAGATTGTGGGTACTCGTTAGAACCGCCTCGACGAGGCGGTTCTAACGAGTACCCACAATCTAAGTTTTGAGCAGAAGTATAAAAAATATCAGGATTTTTTACCTGAAAATTTTCATTTTTTTGGTGGTAAAATTTTCAGTATATTTGAATAGGCATGTTTTCGTAATCTTTATTACGTGTGTATTTTAGACCTAACAGTAGGTAAATCACAGCTTATAATATGTACGGTTGGCGAAAATAAATAAGACCCCCTCATACAAATTTGTGCATTCGCGTAGTTTGATTGACCAAATAGTTTTACATATAGAGCTGGACAACTTAGAGCCAAAACATGCGCACAGTCTGCAAATAAACATTCCAGGACCTCTAATCCAGCCAACTTATTCATAATAGGATTTGAGAATTATTTACAGATCAAGAAGAAACGGGCATAAAAGCTGCTCTTTCTTGCTTCCCAAAGTATGTCCTTTAGACGTAAGATGTGCATGTTCTACCCATACGGAGGAAGTTCAGGGACATCTTTAATATGATGAATTGTAACTTTATAAAATTATGTGTTTTCACAGCCTGGCTGTTACCGTGTTAAAACGTCAATATTGTTTACATTAGTTCAAAGACTTTTATTATAACGTATAATATAACCTTACGTGAAAACAAATATGTAAAACACTAAAAATGTTAAATCAGGATGTTAAACTAATGTCTTTGTTTTAATGTTTTTTTCGTAAGTGGCCCAATCAAATAAAACACAACTATACCAAATGTAGTAAAAGGTTTAATGCCAATCATTGTATACATACTTTGGCCAGTAATATAAGCGATCGCATAAAATAGATAAGTTGTTTAGAAAATTCTTCATTTTAAACGCAGTTTTATTAAGATACATCAATGGGCTTTACAAAAATTAAACAAAAAGTATTCTATAGACGTTTTTTAATCAATTTGCCATTCCCTAAGATAGAGTGTTTTGTTAAATACTGAAATGACAGACTGCCTATTGTCATACAGACAGCCCTCTTTATACCGACACTCGATACAATGACAACATTCGTTATAATGACATTTTGACTTTCACGAAACTTGGCTTATGAGGTAACAATTAGTCACAAATTATGCAAGAATATTGTATTTAATAATTTAAAGAAACATATGTTTTGGATATTTGTTAGAATCGTCTCAAATATCCAAAACATATGTTCTATGAGGAAATAAGAACAAAACAAGACCTTTCTTACATATTAATCTGCTCATTAAGTATTCTGTACAACAGCAAATTCGTTTTAATAACAACGTCTTTGTGAGCAAAAGCTGTCGTTGTAACGAGGGTTCACTGTATTTGAAATGAGAACAGAATAGGAGAATTCAAAAAAGAAAAACATAGTGTGAAGCTGAACTAAAGTATCGTTAATGATATGAAAGGAAGTGTATAATACTAGTTCACATAATTTTTGCACAAGTAATGTAAACAACAGAAACAAATATCATAGTTTATATAAAATACATCTAAACGCCTTTTTTAAAAAAGCGGGGTAAATGGAGTTGGAGTAAAAGCTGGCTTTGTCGAACCGTGTTTCTTCTTGCATTTACAAAGAGCCAGTGATGTGCCATTATTCTTCAGGATGTTGCTCTTAAAAACATCTGTTTCAGATTTTTATTTGCCCAAACATTGGGTAAGATTTGGCATTCAGCCTTTATGTATCAAAATACCACCATATGTCTTCAGGAATAGTCCTTTCTTCTGATCATAATCAGTTGAAAGCCTGTATTTTACACTCCTGTTATAATTTATAAAACCATGAACAAAACTAGCTATTTCGTTTTCGTTGATACATATCCAGTGATAGTTCAACATAAATATCATTCCTTTGCCTTTAGCTCACCAGAGCAGAAGGCTCAGAAAAAGCTGAAAGGATAGTTCTCCGTCGTTGCCGCTGTCATCGTCAACACTTTTGGACAATATGTTCTCTGACAACACAAGGCAAATTGAGCCCAAATTCCATTTGTAGCATCCTTGGGCTGGGGGATTGAAAGTTTGTATTTTTTGTAATGAAAATCGATACTTTGGTTTGGTTGCTATGCCAGTTACAGTTTCAATATACTTATAACGGGAACGTATTTACTGCCCGGCAAGTGCAGATACTTTGACATTTGTGTATTGTAATGTTCCTTGAGTAATCGTTTATCAGCAATAGGGCTTTATTTTACTGATTGCCATAGAAAATAGAAAGAATTCCTTGGAATGAATACCTCAGAAACCATACTCTCTATGAGGCTGAGATTTTCTATTGAAATATTCATCATATAAGTCTTTACAGATTTTGTGTTTATTTGAAATATGGTAAGCTTTGAAGCCCCTGGGCTTCTGATGCCCAGGCCACCAGCGCCTACAGCGTTTTGATTATTTCCAGTAGCTACTCTATAACTGTCGACATTATCATGACAGTGCCCTACTTTGAAATGTCTCTGGTTTCTCCAGCTATGGGCTCCATTAATTAAAATCAATTGAAATGGAATTACAAGCAAGACGAACAAAGAACAATAGTCATGTATTCATTTGACCACCCACATATAGACTGAACAAAATATATCGTTGCCTTTATTTTAACCTGACTGTAAAATAATATTTATATCACTAGCAGTCTTACGGATATAAAATAGAAGAGATTAAGTAAAATTACTATTATTAAAAGTTTGGCACTCTAAAAAATAATTCACTTAATTTTAGCTTTGCCTAACCCATCAAAACAAATAATAAATGAACTGCAAAAAATGTTTTATGAATATTTATGGAATAAAAGTCGGATAAAATTAAACGCGCATTGGTAATTCAAAATTATCAGGATAGGGGTCTTAGAATGATAAATGTCGATATTTTTATCAAATCATTAAAACTTACTTGGCTTAGAAGAATATTGAATAACAGGTATAGTGAGTTTATTCAAGAGAACTTTCCATGTATTGCAGACTGTTTACAGTACGGTAGTTTATTTATTGAAAACGAGAATATCGTTGTGGATAATATTTTTTGGAAAGATATCTTCTTGAGCTTAATATTGTTTTAAGAAAAGTAGAACATTTGTCTTGAAAAGAATTAGTAAGTATCCCATTGTGGTACAATCCATCCATAAAGATCGGAGGCAATGTAGTATTTTATAGAAGCTGGAAAAATAAAGGTATTTTGTTAATAAATGATTTACTTGATGCAAATGGTGAATTATTAACCTATCCTGAATTTGAAAGGAAATTTCATCTGCCTACTATTTTTTTAGTATTTAAAGGCATTATCAGAAGTATTAAAACTTCATATTTAGTTTTAGGTGGACCCCTTTTCTATATAGACAAGAAACTCCGATTTAACTTATCCTCTGTTACATACTTGTAAACACAAGAAAGGCTGTATGTACATTAATGATAAGCTTTATGCTTCTAATGTTAATCTGAGAGCGGTAGTTAAATGGCAAACTGAGTTATATTTACGGGTACAGTTTGATTGGAAAAAACTTTTCCATTTACCCTTTAAGGTAACAAAGAAAACTAGTCTCAGATGGTTGCAGTTTAGAATGAATCATCGAATTCTAGGCACAAATGATTATTTGTTTAAGATGAAACTTACGGAAAATAAGAAGTGCACTTTCTGTCAAGACCAACCTGAGACAATCAAACATATTTTTTGGGAATGTGAACATGAAAGGTATTTTTGGGATTCATTTATATTGTTGTAACACGATAATTGCGAATTGAATAATACAGTATCTGATGCAGAACGTTTTATGTTTGGTAGTCGAAATTTTTATAACTAATTAAATGAACTTATACTTCTCGGAAAACGTATGATATTTCGAAAGAAAAAAGAAAATAAACTCCCTGGACTTATTGAAACCATACGTTTAGTAAAACTGAATTATAAAATAGATATGTATAATGCTGTAAAAAAATCAAGTTCAGATTGCCTGTGAGAAAAAGTGGGACGTTTACAGAGAACTGCTTTATAATTAGTAATATATAAGTATAAGGTACAGCATATATATAGTGCTTGCCTTGCCGGTAGATGGCATTGTATGTTATGTCATGTCTGTCCTACCAATTGGTAGACCGTCTTCTTTACTCATTTTATGTATCTACGTGTTTTTTTGTTTGTTTTTTTTTTTTTTGTTTTTTTTTTTTTTTTTTGTTTTTTTTTGTTTTGTTTTTTTTGTTGTTTTTTTTTTTGTTTGTTTGTTCTACCTATTTCTTTAAGTATAAACAGGCGAAGATAAATTGCCTAAATGGCATATTATGGAATCTAGCCAGACGGGCGGATGGCGTTTGTGAGGCGTCGTATGGGAGTCCATGAAACCGCATCGACGCTCGTGTGACGTTGGTTGGGCGCCTTTGGCCAGCTGGCTGGATCCTATGTTATGTGACTAGAAAGTTCAAATGAGGAAATGGTGTTTCATGAGGTATGAACTATACTTAACAAGAACGTGGCCAGGCAGAAGTTATGAAGCCCGGGCTTCGACATAGGTTCGGCAATTTGATTTTATTTTCATTCTAAATTTGTACGGAGGACATATGTGGAACGGGGCGGAACATTTTTTGCGGGACGGCATGACCGCCGCTGAGCAATGAACTAGACCAGCCTGAGCGGATGCGCAGGCGAAACTGAGCCATTACCAAGAGCTGATTAGCCAAATTTACAAGCTTTTAATAGGAGAACAATAGAGGTTCTGATTGGGATGTGTATAAGCATAGGCTAATCTGAATCTTCACTGAGTACATATGCGGTCTTGCATGGGCTGCTGTGCCTCTGCTGACATTTTAGAGATTCTATTGGCAGGGGCCATCTTCATAAAATTCCTGGCTATGCCCCTGCTTAACGACATTCATTCAGCAGGTTAGGATTAATAATATACCAGTATTGATGACGTCGGATTTCCGACGGTATATCGCAGAGTGTCTCGTTGAAAATTTTGACGTTATCCAATCAGACGTCGCGATACATGCGCGAATACACTAGAATTAATTATTGATAGCTATATGGTGATTACGATAGAGCAACCTTTATACAGTAGACCCTCGTTACAACGACAGCGTTGCCATTAAAATGAGTCTGTTGTTGTAAAGAATCTTTAATGAGCAGACTGACAAGCAAGAAAGGCCTTGTTTTTTTTGTTGTTTTTTTTTGTTTTTTTTTTCGTGTTTCCTCGTGGAACATACACGTTTGGGTATTGGTTGGAATCGCCTCACTGAGGCGATTCGAACAAGTATCCGGAACATATGTTCTTAAAGTAATGAATAAAATATTCTGACATAATGTCTGACTAACTGTCACCTTTTCAGCAAAGGCTTTGTGCCAGTCAACTTGTCAGTATAATGAATTTTGTTGTTGTATAGAGTGGTATGGGAGGTTGACTTATAATATGAATTTATATTGTGTAGGTCTGGTAAATGTCACTTGTATGTTTGTACTGAAAAAAATAATAAATTACAAAAAGAAGAACAATAGTCATTAATTCATTTGACCACACACATTGAGACTGAACAAAATGTATCGTTGCCTTTATTTTAACCAGACTGTATAATAATATTTGTATCACTAGCAGTCTTACCGATATAAAATACAAGAGATTAACACACACTATATTTATTATATAAGATGGTATCAATGCGTTATTATAACGTTATAAATAAAAATTGTATCTTTACAATGATTAAGTACCTACTGTGCATAGGTTTGTCGATTATATATATATATATATATATATATATATATATATATATATATATATATATATATATAAGACATCGTATACATATCTATCCTGATTTTAACTTTAATGCTAACCTGATTTAAGCAATCTGTAATATTATGAATCATAGTTATACCTTACTGCATTGGTTTCTATTCGGCAATTTTCTTTTGATCCAATGCAATTTTATAGATTGTATCACTTTTCCTATAAACTCGTAGTGGCAATTTACCATTAGCAATCTAGACTAGAAGATATAAAACTCCCGTGTATGAGCGATTTTGTAAATATTGTAATACTATAAACTCAGTCGGGAGTAAAACCCATTTTGGTTGACTGTGAGTGTTACAGCGATTTAAGGTACAATTGGTTTCAGTCGGCGTGTAGAATCAATAAGACATTTGAATATTATGACTCTTTAGATAAACTTGACTTTTTAATGGGTTGTGAAGAAATACAATTCCAGTCAGCACATGTTTTATTAACAATGACTAAAAGACAATCTTTGAATAGATGACATATTTTTAAATATAGGTGTTGATCACCAGATTTCAGTGTTCGGACCATGTTTATGTCGGGAGGTGACAGCAGACCCAAGGTCGTCTGCTGTATCCGCCTCGGGACTTGAGAGCGCTTTGCCCTCAGGTAAAGAAAATGATTCATGCAACTGGCTGTGCTGGACAGATAGAGAAGCCATTTTTCCTCTGCAGCATAGCCGTCCTCTCGAATGATGTAAATATGAAGTTGTCTTACACATGTATTGATACTAAGACGTAAATAATATTTTAATTTTCATACTTTTTATTGCCGAAAACAGTGTCTCGTGTGCCTTTTTAGGTAGTATCTCGAATATTTTTAGTTGTAATGTATGCATTATATGTATTTATTTGAGATAAGATACTTTAAAAAATTAGTTTACTACTACTTACTACTACTACTATATGGATAATGGGACAATCCTTCCTCGCCTGTCATTTAAACAATGCACGTCACGCATCCGCGTTATTTCATCTACCTGACCAGAGTTGCTTAGTGCTTTTCGTATGTTTGTTCGATTTGTGCTTGTTTGGATTTGTTGGTTTCCTCTTCTTCTTGAGGCCTGGGAAGGGCTGTGGTTTGTGATTGTGGCACTCCCTGGACTTTTCTCTTACCTTTGTTTTTGCATTGTTGGTGTGCAACATACAGGCTTTGTCGCAATAAGACATTAAATGAAACGTGATATAACTGATTAAATAACTGATCGGTGTACACTGTGGACAGTCTTATTAGACAGTCTGTGAGATATGGTCCTAAAGGTTTATTAAGACAAATCGGTTATTTTATGTTTTAAATTGCTCGTCTGACGGCTCGAAATTTAAAAATATGCAATAACCTATTCTTACATGGCACTGTAACTTTATTTGCTTTCTTCACCTTAAATAGCTGCAAATGGACCCCGTAAACAAATGTCAGTGTCATCCAACAAGTATTCTCGTAGGCACAAGCATGCAGAATGGTAAATAAATTTATCGTAAAATATATTACCTTCTGGCGTATAAAGGCGCTGAAGCACAAAGCACATATCACAAAATTAAGACAAAACTTGCGAGTAAACATGCGACTGAAGCAAACTTAGAAACTTATTTTTGATAGCACGAATACCAGTAATGTGTCACACATTTCTATCACACTCCCAGTCTGACAACAACTCATTCCTTTTGTCTTAAAACTGCAAACTTAAAACTGATGGGACGTTGAAAGTCAGGTCAGGTTTACTGCAAGCAAAGTCTATCCCGTTCAGCAATGCGGCAAAACAAAATCATTCGAGAAATTTATTTAATTAGACTAAGTGTATGATTCAAACTATATCGTATGCATAATAATCTTCATGTTAGCACGAATGCCGACACTGACATCTCTAAACTAATATTCCCATCGTTTTCCCCGCGTGACAAACTATCGTCTTATTTCGGAAGGCAGAAGAAAAAAACAACAAATAATAAGAAAACGTCGGTAAAAAGTTCTTTCTTGGAAAGAGTTTTAAAATGTTTAAGTAAACACAAAATTTAATTAGAATTAAAGCATAGATTTTGTTTTTTTTATTTACTTTACCTGCTCTGGAATATGTTCTGTTAGAATAAAACGTAGCTTTAAATAACAAGTTCTGTTAAATTTCAAGTAAAGTTGAAGAATATCTATAGTTTTCCTTTGCTTAGTGAGACAATACTATTAATGTATATATTTGACTAGTTTTGAACGACTGTAAACCTTAAATGTGGTATTTTAATACGTTGTATGTGGCAACTTGTGCAACAGAAACTGTCTTTTTGACTGTTAAAGAAATATATATATATATAATTGTCTTTTTCTTTCAAATGTAAAATACACTGTTATTTGACATAAAACACGTCTCAGATGGAACTAATTAAGCTAAACATCAGGGTTATGTGTTGTAATTGATGTGGTCACGTATGTAACATCAGTATAGTCTTATATATTTTAACAAACAACAAAATATTAACTATTAATGTATATATTTGACTAGTTTTGAACGACTGTAAACCTTAAATGTGGTATTTTAATACGTTGTATGTGGCAACTTGTGCAACAGAAAATGTCTTATTGACTGTTAAAGAAATATATATATATATATATATATATATATATATATATATATATATATATATATATATATATATAAAACTGTCTTTTTTTTTAAATGTAAAATACACTGCTATTTGACATAAAACACGTCTCAGATGGAACTAATTAAGCTAAACATCAGGGTTATGTGTTGTAATTGATTTGGTCACGTATGTAACATCAGTAAAGTCATATATATTTTAACAAACAACAAAATATTGTGATCAGAAGATCATGAACATTCCTGTTAGACCAAATTCAAACTAATTAGGAGTAAATGCATTTACTGTCTTTATAATTTCACTGTTATTTTCATTTTAAGCTATGTGGGGGAGAGTCATATACCTGTTTTATATATGATATTACCATCTATGGAGCTGATAGCACTGGAGTTATTAAAGAAAAATATTAAGCTTTGGTTTTATTCTTTTGACCGACGGAAGCGGGTTCGTCTCATGATTTACGATCTCACTTGATTAAACTAAATAGTCATACAATTGTACTGTAATACAAATGTGCATATTTACAGATATTTATACACAGGGTGTCCGTCTTTGGTACGTTATAGCTGATTAGGTATACTACATAGAGGAATTACATGTTTTAAAAGCTCATGAATAGTACTAATCGGTCATTGAGGAAATAAAGCACAATAATACATAAAAAAATGCTTCCTTATTAAACGACGGTGCAATTTGCTGTTTTTATCCAGTTATTGTCTGTTACATCACGTAGGTTACACCAGACGACGTTTAACAAACTGTTAAAACCATGAACCTGTAGCATAGTAAATGAACATTAATAAAACGGGGAAGTTTGAAGAATTTGAAAGGATTTAGTATGTTCTTATTACATTTAAATACCTACGTCTTCAATCTCAGGCTACCAGGATACAAGATTATCTGCCCATTTTACAATGTCGGGTCAATAATGATCCGATATAGATTTATGTACAATGCTAACTAGGCGCCTATCTACGTATTAAGGTACTTCGATTTGAAAGAAAAAAAATGAATTCTGATACACTAAGCAAAACTATGGTGATGATTTGGAATAGGTAAGAATAGCCACTGACCAATATAGAGAGCTCTTCGTCTATGGTACTGAAATTGTCATCATATACAATGCTGTTTTTCTCACAATGTCACCTAAACGGTTTTCTTCCTTGAAGACATGAAAATCAGATGTGTCTCGGTCAGTAGTCGTGTCACTGTTATGAGACATGGCGCAACAAAACCTAGTGTACTGTCAATAAAAGATAGACATATACCCAGTCAGCATTCCACGTAAATCTATATCGGGCCGTCATCGGCCCGTCAGGGTAGCTGACGGGCCGATGACAGCCCGATATAGATTTACGTAGAATGCTACCTGGGTAGAACACATCAGGAGAATTCAGTACTGGCTTATTTGTTTCCATAGGTAAATGATATGAACAGGGACTCAACCATAGTCCTACAAAATTTATAACACTTCAGAAGACCTCTTAACGACACCTGCTTGGATCTCATAATCAACTCTTTATGAAATGCCTTTCACCTCTCTTGCATAATGCCTAGGTAAGGGCAAAAAATCATTAACGAGTGGTACCACTTTTGGTCTTATTTCAGCTATGTCTATAAGTGTGATGTAAGGGCGTTATAAATATTTGTTTCTTTCATTAAAAACAACAAAAATAACAAGATGCTACAAAAGATAAACTTTAATTAAAAGAAATAAACAACATAAAAAGGTACAAATGCAATGAAACCACAAAAGACAGACTATAAATATTTAAGAAAATACAAACACGATAAAAAAGTCAATAATCTTGAGTTGTATCAAACACTACACACGTATGGATCTTAACACCTCAATGTTTGCTTCAAATTGCTTTCTGTGCAGTCAGCCCTCGTTACAACGAATAGACTCCTTTATGAGATTAATGGTGTGTAAGAAAGAAAGTCATTGATTCATTATTATTTCCACATTGAACGTATTTTAATATGTGTGAGAATCGCCTCAGAAAGGGTGAGGCGATTCAAACATCCAAACTATATGTTTCTTGAAATATTGAATACAGCGATTTTGCATAATTTCTGATTAACTGTCACCTCCTGAATGAAGGTTTTGTGCCAATCAAGTAATCAATATAATGAATTTTGTATCGCGTGTCGGTATAAGGAAGTGTTGACTGATTGATATGCTCACCATAAATGCTCGGGCCGACAGACCTGAACAAGTAATACTGATACTGCTTCTAAATTATTCGGTACTGATTGGTTGATTTTTCTACGTAACAGTCACACTGATTTTTGTACAGTTAACACTTTTCATGATGAATATATAAAAAGCCATGCCCACTTCTAATCGTCAGCCAATCAGATTACTTGATCAAGCTTTTTATGTAATATTCAGATATTGAATGGCACACAGATCGGATCCACATCAGTTGGTTTCTTCAGAAGGAAACTGGCCAGGATTTAAACTGTTTGCAAAGACAGAGTTTATCAAGTTTCAGCAGAACCGGGGTAAAATTAGCCGGGTAATGAGCTATATCTGGCTTGTGTACTGTTTGTCCTTCCCAGTAAGCATTCTACATAAATCTACAGCGGGCCGTTAGCGGCCCGTCAGGGTAGCTGACGGGACGCTAACGGCCCGCTGTAGATTTATGTAGAATGCTAACAGGGTTCCTCTTGGTGTCATTAATTGACAATTGTGGCTATTCCTGAACATCTTTTGTATCATTCAACTCATTAAAGCATAAATAAAAACTTTAATGATATGATATGTTTGTCAGAACTTCTGATTCGGCTAATTGAGCCGCGCTAGGCAATATATGTGCCTTCGGGGCATGTTCGGACAGCGAAGGGCCAGATCAGGGCCCAGTTGTTGAAAGCGTCGTTAGCTTAACAAACTCGTTAAGGGTCATTTCGTTAACTGTTTTAGCAGATTCAATATACAATATTCTGATATTTTTTGCTGAAAAAATGTGAGTAGCTTTTGCACTGCAAAAGCTACTCACATTTTTTCAGCAAAAAATTCCAGCATACTTGCGTATCACTCGATGTAAATTTTAACGAATCGTTAACTAACGATGTCGTTAGTTTTTAGCAACTGGGCCCAGACTGCGAGGGTGCGCAGTCTTAACTGGACCTTCGCTCTTCGCTGCCTGAATCAATGATTACTATAAATCTACAAAGGAGAGCAAAGACCCGCATGAGATCATGTGTGATACGCATATTTTGCGCAAGCTGGTAGGCGCTTTTTCACTTGACGGGGCCCAACTAAAGTTGGACTCTTCCATCAGGCATACAAGAAGGGTCCAATGTCTATTTAAATATGTAAAAAACTGCAAAAGCTTCCATAACCGTAAATTGCTAATATAATAGCAAATGATATTGATCCTTATCAGAAACCGTAGTCTGGATCTAGTCTACACTGTTTTGATGTATGCTAATTATATATGGGATGACATTACAGGCTAGCGGGTTAAATGAATTGTTTAGCTATATTTTAAAAAAAGTTGCAACATTAAGATCAGTGTGCAAATGTTAGCCTTTACCATTTTCTGGGCAAATCAGCAAACCACAATTTGATGATATTTATCTAATTTTCCCAGAACACAGAATACACAGAATTGACATTTCATGCAAATAGTATCCAAAAGAGACAATTGGCATTAAATGTCAAAGACCCTTTTCTGAGAAAAATAATAACAAACATTAAAATGTCGTTTGCTGGAAATTTACTAGGGCTGGCACGATTAGTCAGATAATCGATTAATTGATCGATGAATTCCACAAAAATGACTATCATTACAGATTTGCTAATAATCGATCATTTGATTTCTGCGTTTATTACTTAACCGTATTTACCCTTAGTATTCAGACACCTCAACTCCGAATCATACTTTATCTAAAATTTGAACAAGTCCAATATACTACCCACTGTTATGTCTAAAATAGCTGTGTTAGTGGCAAACAGTGTAGACCCTGATGAGACGCCGCATTTGCGGCGTCTCATCTGGGTCTACACTGTTTGCTCAATATAACATATGAAATGGTCACAGGTAAAATTAAGATCAAATCTTCAGCGATTACTAATCGATTATCAATCACAATGGCAGGACTGATAATCGATTATTTTTTCAGCTCTGATTAGCCAGCCCTAAAATTTACCCAGTACGCTAAGCGTTTAACGACCGCAACAAATACACCTTTAACATCAACTTAATATCATTACATGTATAGTCCCGTCAATTCGTAGGATTTCAACAGTAATATGCCTAGGACTCTCTTACCATCACGAAAACATGCCATTTTAATTTTGACCCCCTTAAACCCACTCTTATATAGTAAAACATGGGGTTTACAGGGCTATACATTATTTTTCTTAATTATGCTCAAATATTTATTGTGTGTACTCGTTAGAACCGCCTTGTCGATGCGTTTCTAACGACTATCCGCAATCTATGTTTTGAGCAGAAATATGAAATATATAAGAATTTACTATCTGAAAATGTTCATTTCTTTGGTGGTAAAATTTTCAGTATATTTGAATAGGCATGTTTTCGGAATGACTTACTATGTTATTAGAGTCCTGTGAGGAAAGTTGTTGAAATCCCTCAATTATGAATCTATTGATGTTTAACCATTTCTTTTCTGAAATTAAATCTCTCATTTCAGCATTACGACACATTCATTGCTTCCAAAAGGGTGACAGTCAATCAAGAACAGAACGGCAAACAATGTAGATCCTGATGAGACGGCTCATTTTGAGCCGTATTATCTGGATCCAGCATGTTTGTAAAAGTTCCTGTTTTGGTTTATATGACTGAAAGAGTAAATGATTTTAATTACGTAATTTACTAAGTTGTTCCTTGATCAAGTAAGCGGCAGCAAGAACGGTGCTTGGTGAGTTGATATCCGAGGTTAGTAAATCTGAAATGTCTGTTACTTTACTAGATTCTCCAAGTATTTGAAGAAGATGCCCCAATATCCCTGTGCTAGCATCTAATTTACTGAGAATGTCCATTGTTTCCAAAGGGTTGTGTAGTTGCTCTTGTCTTCTGTCTTGCTGGATGGTATTTGGAAGCACCGATTTCATGCGAGTAATACATTTAAGAATTAAATTGAGCCTCTGGTCCTGAAATTATGAAAATAAAAATATCTACAGGTCGCATAGTCAATGGTGCGCTATCATAAAACCTTGGGTTATCATAAAACGCTTTTCTTATGTGTGTGTGTGTGTGTGTGTGTGTGTGTGTGCGTGCGTGTGTGTGTGTGTGTGTGTTATTTTTTTCGCGCCTTCTACCTCGGACCCCAACCTCTTCACCCCACCCCTACCGTAACCACAAGCGACAGGAGAGGGTCGGACTAGATATTAATGGATGACTGTAGATTTTAAGAAATGTATGAGAAAAATAGAGCAACGTTTGAACAGCAGTACTGAGACTTAGCGTTTTGACCTCCAGAAGTCGAGGACACAAGATCAGTGTGGTGCTGCATTAATAAAGTATTAAAAAAAAACATTTTATTCTCGTCATAAGAAAATGTGGCTCCAATCTGAGGTACCTTCGAACCACTGGTTTATCGACTGTAGCTTGCCACAAAACGACGCATAAGTCTAAATAAGCTCTCAGAAGGATTAATGCTTGCTACTTGAGTCAAGGTATGACCAGGTATAAATCATAGTGTGTATGTTTGTCCTTGGGATCATCACGAAAACATGCCTATATAATTTTGACCCCCTTAAACCCCACTTTTATATAGTAAAACTGGGGTTTACAGGGGTATACATTATTTTTCTTAATTCTGCTCAAAAAAATAGATTGTGGGTACTCGTTAGAACCGCCTCGACGAGGCGGTTCTAACGAATACCCACAATCTATGTTTTGAGCAGAAATATGAAAAATATCAGAATTTTTTATGTGAAAAATTGCCATTTTTGGTGGTAAAATTTTCAGTGTATTTGAATAGGCGTGTTTTCATAATGTATAGGGTAAAAGTTGTAGGAGCCGCTACGTTAGAGACTAAACTTTTTGACATGTGCTCCCAACGAAGAGTCTAAACAACCTATCCGTCTTTGTTGTTCGCTTAAAAGAAACGTTAAGTCCTTTTCTATCTAAAATTTGCTCAGTGAAGATTCTGACCAGACTGCGCAAATGCGCAGGCTGATCAGAATCTTTGCCAGGCACATATGTCCGAAGGTACGTTTTCTGACGTCGCGGCATACATAGCAATGGGCCCTGTTTTTGCGACCACTCGATGAAAAATTACTGCATTTTGTTATATAACATCTCTCTTCAGGATGGCAATGCTATCCATAGTTTTAAGCCAGCATTCTTTTTACGCTTACGTGGGACCATTATTGGTTCCTGTCGGGTCGATAAAGTCCCAATTAGATTTAAATAGAATGCTAGTTTCCAGAAACTACAGACGTATTCTTACATATGGTATACTGCTTATACACCAATGCATCTGTTTTCCTTATTAACCAGCATCGAGACCGTTATGATGACAGGGTAGAATGCTAATGTGGCGACCAATACCCGAATAACTTCTAAGCTTCAGTAAATTACTTTATCGTATCATCTGATTCTTGGGAGAGTGAACCCCAACAATCTACGTCTTCTCAGCATGGTGATATGCACATAGCTTTGACTGCACCTTTTTTTTTTTTTTTTTTTTTTTTTTCGGATTTATGCCAAAATCATGAAGAGAGCAAAACACATCGAAAAATCCCTTTCTGTACAAAACATGTCGATTTTAGTACTATCTTCCATTTAAAACTCAATCGCCATAAACGTTGTAATTATTTGTAGATACTTTTGACCAACTAATCTTAAACTGTAAGTGTTACTAAATATAAGCATGCATTGTCCAAGTGTCTGAATATTCAGTACGTATTAGAAGCCCGATTTTTCGAAAGTAAGACGGTCCATATATTAATGAATTTATTTGATGCTCTAAACGTATATTATGAATTTCCTAAGATCATAGTTCGTTTTACAAGATTCCGAAAACAAAAACTAGGAACTGGCGAAAATAAGTATCCTCACCGTTATGACATAGGTTAGGTGTATTTGCTTTCAAAGGACGTGTAGCCCAGTAGAAAGTAGTGATGCGCAAAGCCAGAGAAAATTTTACCACCAAAAAATGAAAATTTTTCAGATGAAAAATTCTGATATTTTTCATATTTCTGCTCAAAACATAGATTGTGGGTACTCGTTAGAACCGCCTCGATGAGGCGGTTCTAACGAGTACCCAAAATCTATGTTTTTGAGCAGAAATAAGAAAAATAATGTATACCCATGTAAACCCCAGTTTTACAATATAAAAGTGGGGTTTAAGGGGGTCAGAATTATATAGGTATGTTTTCGCGATGCCGTGAGGTCATTTTGAGGTTTTTTTTTTGTTTTTTGTTTTTTTTTTTTTTTTTGTTTTCTTTCGTGCCTGCTTACCTTTGTCAAATCTGTCCCGTGTTCTAAAAGCCATCTTGCATGTGGCAGACGACTATATATATCTTGCAAAGATAAACCCTCTGCATCGGACTGTAGTGTCCACACGAAAACCTGCAGTGAGATAGTTTCTAAAATGATTCTCGAGGCAATAAACACGCAAATACAATAAAAATAACTCAAGTGTCGAAGTTTCTGAACCTGAAATGCTAGTTTTAGACTGTTAGGTCGTATTGGTGACCTTCAATTGCTCACCTGAGCTCGAAGTGCTCTAGGTGAGTTATTATGATCGGTCAATATCCGTCGTGCATCGTGTGGCGACAAAAATTTGCTCTAAATGACTAATTCTCCTACAGCCCTGGTCCTTTTTCAATCAAACTGCGCAGGAATGTTGCCTACGTGACTCTCTACCAAATAAGATAAAATGGTTTCGTTCTATTGAACCAAATGACCGCCAGAGCTAAAAATAGGAAAAAAACTATTTTCAGGAGTGAGTTGTAGATCAAACTAGCTAAACGTTTTTGATCGAAAATCCAAGATGGCCGCCAAGTTGCCATCTTGTAAATCAATTTTGAACTTCTCCTGAACGAAAATGCCAACTGATTCGAAACTTGATCAGAAGTATCCGAGTGATTAGCAGATCAAAAATACAGTCGAACCTCAATGGCTCGAACATCTTTGGTACCATGGAAATTTGTTCGAGACATGGGTAGTTCGAGCCACTGAGGGTTAATCATGGCACCAGTTCAGGTCATGGCACCAGTTCAGGAAGCAAATAGCGATAATTTAGGGAAATCTTTTCGATTTTATACACAAAGATTTATGTTGAGTGTACTCGATTCTAATGAGTACACACAACATACAATTCCATGATAAAATAAGAAAAAATCCATAAATATTTGTTTTCTTGAGCTATTGGAAGAATTTTGTAGGGACTGAAAAACGAGTTCGAATCATCCACGGTAAACGAGCCATCCGTGTTCGAGCCATTGAGGTTATACTGTAGCTAAAAGCGTTCTGATCGTAAATCCAAGATGGTCGCCATAGTCGTATACGCACTATACACTGAAATCCACCACTTTCAAATTCTGGTTATAGTTTTAGCTTAAAAATGTTTATTTGTAAAAATTCATTAACATCACGAAAACATACCTATATAATTTAGACCCCCTTAAACCCCACTTTTATATAGTAAAACTGGGGTTTACAGGGGTATACATTATTTTCTTATTTCTGCTCTAAAACATAGATTGTGGGTACTCGTTAGAACCGCCGCATCGAGGCGGTTCTAACGAGTACCCACAATCTATGTTTTGAGCAGAAATATGAAAAATATCAGAATTTTTCATCTGAAAATTTTCATTTTTTGGTGGTAAAATTTTCTATATATTTGAATAGGCGTGTTTTCGTAATGTGACGGATAATAACTGGTAGACAAATGATGTTCTGCTGGAATGCAGTTGTCAAGCTTTGAGGTTAATAAGGTCTCTAGTGTAAACTCATATTACGCGAATTTTAAATATTAGAAAATAATTATAAAAATATTTTTGTTGTTTTTCCAGGAAAAAACAGAACTTGACATTCCATCACTCCATGCGAATTGTCCTTAGGAGACAATTTGCATGTTATGTCATTTTTTTTTTTTTTTTTTTTTTTTTTTTTTGAGAAAATAACAAAAAAATCATTCATTTCTTGTCTGCTAAATATTCATCAGCGTACTTAGAAATAAGAGTTTTGTTATTTTATGCTATTAGAAGCTTTTGATAATAAATCTAGCCGATCCTTGAGTCAAGGGTTTTTAGGGACTGGTAGATATATAACATTTTATAAGATTTACACGTCTCGGGGGAAATATTTACTGGATTTCAAACTCCAGGTTTATTAACTTTTATATTACATATAAAAAATGACATTTTTTTTCTTCAGATTATGTTTAATACTCTTTTGACAATTTCAAATGGCGTCAATAAGTTTTGCGACGTTATGTAATCTACACTCAAGGCGAGACGTGAAAACATTGTAGATGAAATGTTGTTTGGTTTTGGAGGAAATATTTCTTCGAAGGAATCATAAATCAATTTTCGGTAGAAGTTACTTAAAGATAGCTTCAGGTATGTACTATACACTGAAAATGCACAACTTTCAAACACTAAGAAACGCTTACAAACACTTTCAAACTCTTAAGAGATAAGAATTCTCTTTTATTTCATGCTATTAAAGGCTTATTTGGATAATAAAATAAAGTAAAAAAGGATTGCCTTTGGAAACAAAGAAAACAGAAAATCACAAAAATCGGAGATTCGGTTTGATTGAGTCTCTTCATATGCAACACTGTAGTTTGCGAGACTGCATACGCTCACTAGCGCTATCTGATCCTTGAGTCAAGGGTTTTACCCAGCTAGCATTCTACGTAAATCTACATCGGTCCGTCATCGGCCCGTCAGCTACCCTGACGGGCCGATGACGGCCTGATATAGATTTACGTAGAATGCTGACTGGGTAGGGGCTGGTAAATATAGAACATTATCCACAATTTTCTCTATTAAGATTATTTAGAGCTTTCTGGGATACAATCAAACGAACTATGAATGTACCAATGTTCTACTTACGTATGTACGAATGAATAATTGTATATATGCTTCTGCGTTAGAAAGTTCTTTAAGGAATCCTCTCTCAATTGCATTCTTATCTAAAGGCGTGTTAAAGTCTCGAGATGTCACATGTGCTCCACTCTGATGCGCGTGTGTCAAAGACGTTGGTGCAGTGGAAGAACTATCTAAAGCAGGTATCGACGAAGAAGTTGCTAAAAGAGTATCTGATGCTGTTGTGATGCGCGTATACATATTTCAAGATTTGTCGAAACAATACGAACAAACGCAAGTTTACACAAGACAATTAAACACGTTAGTTACAAATGCTAGCGGAATTAGCACTAAATATGTACAAAGTAATTCACTTGAAGTTTTATATTACTTGGCAAGTTGGATTTGATGCATATTTATATTCAGAAATTCTTGGATTTTTGCTCCGCTTTGGTTTTCCCTTGTACATGACGAGACCGCAATATTTGATATTATATCCCAGAGGACTTGTTAAGGTGGAGTATTTGGTGATAATTCTGGGATATCTGTTTATTTCTTCATAAAAATACTTACTATGGGTACTCATTAGAAGCGCCTTGGTGAGGCGCTTCTAATGAGTACCCATTGTAAGTATTTTTTATGGAGAAATTCCGAAAATCATCAGAAGTGTCATGCATCAAGTACTCCTCCTTAACAAGTCCTCAGACATCCTATTTATGAATTCGATGGAAAGAATTCGTATATCATATGAAAGTGGAAACCAATGAGAGGTGTTTTATCAGCATCTCAATTGTTGTCAAATACTTCGATCCATTTTGCTGATTTAATGTTATCGTGGGCCACTTGATGTCAATGATAAAGTTGGGCAGTTTATCAGAGCAGGCGCCGATAATCAATGACACAATAGGAAGTAAGGCACAGTCATGGTTTCGCTACATACACTTATATATGAAAGGTATAGTTGCATTTGTACTAATGATTCCTTTCATGAAAAAGTTCCCTTACGTCAGTTGCAAATACCAAAGCTCAGATCAGCCTGTGCATCCCCGCTCTCTGTTTTGCGAAAATCTAATATATCTAGTATATATTCTGTAATATCCATTGCGCTATAAGCGGGCAACGAAGAACCAGATCAGACTGCGCAAATGCAAATGCGCAGTCTGATTTGGGTCTTTGTTGACAGTATGTGCGACAAGGCTTATTTCCTTATGTTGCAGCCCATGGTTTCATATGAGGAGGAAGTGAGTTCAGAGACTAATCAGCCTGTGCATATTCTCTGTCTTGTCAAGGCTTAATAAATCTATATATTCTACAGTATCTATTGCTCTGTAATCGGGCAACAAAGAGCCTGATTAGACTGCGCAAATTCCCGTATGTGAGACAAAGGTTATTACGTCATGTTTTAGCTAGTGTTTCATATGTGGAATTGATTCAAAGACTAATCTGGCAGTGAATTTCATGAGAATATTTTAAAAATTAACTAAAATTCTGATAAAAGCTGACCCTGCCAACAATGTTCGTTAAAACTCAGTGCTTCAGTGTTATCTCTTAAACATTAACATCACGAAAACATACCTATATAATTTTGACCCCCTTAAACCCCACTTTTATATAATAAAACTGGGGTTTACAGGGGTATACATTTTTTTCTTATTTCTGCTCAAAACATAGAATGTGAGTACTCGTTAGAACCGCCACGGCGAGGCGGTTCTAACGAGTACCCACAATCTATGTTTTTGAGCAGAAATATGAAAAAAATTTAGAATTTTTATCTGAAACTTTCAGTTTTCGGGGGTGAAATTTTCAATATATTTGAATAGGCGTATTTTCGTAATGAACAGTATACTTTCCCTGGATTATGAAGTCAGGTAAATCATACTGTGACGTTGTTTTAAAAGCACGAGTGATCATGTCATCAAAAGCGCGAGACGCCTGAGGGATAATGGGTATACACTACAGTCACCTGCGTTCAGATCTCACCTTTAATACTGCAGATTTTATCAAGTTCAAGAATGGTGGCAAACACAGTGGACAACATTCTGAAATACAGTCGAACCTCGTTATCTCGAACTTGCTTATTTCGAATTACCGCTTATCTCGAAGTGAAAATATGGTCCCTGTTTTAACATAAAACTATGACAACAGGTAACAAAATAATGTGGAAAAGAGGAGAAATTGCTCCTAAGGAGCAATTTCTCCTCTTTTCCACATTATTTTATATATATATATATTTCTAACTTCAGGTCAAATTACATGTTCATTTGTTAAATGTGGTTGTTCAATTTATTGTTTTCCTCACTCTTTCAACTCTGATATGTCGAGGTGCGGATATCTCGAAGTGTTTCAGTGAGTCCCTTCGAATTCGAGATAACGAGAGTCGACTGTAGTTTTCTTATTTTCCCACAAAATAGACTTTGACATACTATGCAAATTGTCTTCTTTTCTGGGAAAAAAGAAACATATTTTAGAATGCGGTCTTCTGAAGTCGTTACCCAGCCTTATGCTCTTCTAAGGAAACTAAGGTTTAATAACTCGCGCTGTTGTGTTAAATATCTTTCGCGCTTTCGATATGAAAATTTTCGCGGTTTCATAAATAAAACTGCGCTTTTGATACACTGATTCGCGCTTTCGTAAAATGCCGGAGAATGACTTTAACTGAGTGTTACGCAGCATTTTGGTTTCTGTTTGGTGTACAACACTTACGTGGAATCATTTATTGAATTTTCTTTCGAAAGCAAGAATTTGTATAGAAATATTAAAATAAGCATTTATAATTTCAGACATTTAGTTAAACTGGGCCCAGCTGTTCAAAGCATCGTTAGCTTAACAAGCCTGTTAGTGGTCATTTCAGACATTTAGTTAAACTGAGCCCAGCTGTTCAAAGCATCGTTAGCTTAACAAGCCTGTTAGTGGTCAAAATGTAACTGTTCTAATAAGTACAATATGTATGTCGTGCCGTAACTGCACGGGTCGAATGGCGTTGATCTAAAAATAGATAAAAAGAGGACTAGATCCTTTTCCAGGGTTTATTTATTTTTTTTCGAACTGAACACTTAAACGGTCAAACAAGTTATATAACATTAACACAAACGACATATATGATTTTAAATTCATAGGGTTATCATCTTAAACATGCTGAAACTCATATATAAGATGTAACACCTTCATGCCCTCAACCGCAACTTCGTTGGAAGCCTATAAAGATAATATTTAGTATCATATTGTAGTTCTGAACACACGTCCTTTGACCACAGATGTTCGTGGCAAGGCTTTTAGTACGGTTGAAGATATAAGTTATTGTCACATAAATTACGTATTGATCCATGTGTGTTTTTACTTAAAATTTATAATTTGAACTGTTCTTTTTCTCAGATCTCTTTCTTTCTGTCTTATATTTCTTAAACATATATCGACTAAATCAAACATTAAAAACACTGCGTTACAACTCTTTTTGTTGTAATAGACTTGAGTAAATTTAAACACTAGAAATGCATTTTAACGCTGATGTACCGAATAAAACGTGGAAAAATACAACGTCACAAACTCCTTTTTTCACTTACAGCTTAAATAAACATAAAAATACAGCGTTTCAAATTCCGTCAGCGTTTTTCTTTAAACACACATGAACCAATTAACATGGAAAAGTATATGGTTACAAATACTTTTTATTATTATCTATCTTGTTTATTGCAACGGGACGACTAAAACAGACAATAATTTTTTAACCCACGGATGAACTAAAACAAGAACAAATACAGCGTTACAGAATAAACAAGACGCATTCAATTACATAGAAATACTATGTGTTGTCCGTTACGGTAGATCTACCACAATGAGATCAACAGCATTGGCATCGCTCTTGGAAACAAATACCTAATCACAATTTTCAGATCTCTGAGCTGGAAAGCTGTCTCTTCAAGTTATAAAATGTAAACTTTCCTTATCATCATAAATCGACGTTCGCCTGATCATATGCGGAAAGCGTGCAAGCAAATGCTCACATTTATTTACAAGTTTTCCGAAAAATCTATAACAACAATAAATTCTAGAGTCGCAATTAATTGTTGATATATAAATTTATCGTACCAAAGGGATGCCAGTGCCTCGTTACTGTACGCTTAACATTACAACGTTTACGTCATAATTGTTCTAAACTTTTACAATAAACAACGTTCGAACATTACAAATAATAGTATTAAACCTTTCGTTCAAAACCCTAATGCATCCGCATTGTGAGCTGTTCGCCTGAGTATAACTGTACATTTTCTATCTCTTGCAAACCATACTAGCTGCATATTTGTCTATCAGAAAACATCAGTGGAAATGCTTAAAAACGGAATGCATTATATGTGCAACTCTATGCAAACAACGAAGGGACTGAGCGTCCTGTATTCGTACAGACAAGCGTGCGTTTCCAAACTCTTGAGCTTACGTCGTTTCAAATTTGAAATATTTAAGAAAAGTCATGCTGAACATACCTGAAATAGTTATGCGCACATAAAAGAAAACATGTAGAAATTGAACGTCGGACGTGCTTACAAAATAATGCAGTAAGTTCGCGTTTACATTAAATTTGCAAATTGTTGTGAAGATTGTACTGTCCGAACAAGACTTAAAAGTAAATTCTAAAACAAAAAAAAAAAAACACTTCTGAATATGTGCGCACATAACAAAATTATAAGGAACGTATACATCGGACTAAAACAGATTATAAAAATATGTTTGTTTCTTCAAAAATCTAAAAATCGTTATGCACATTTTACAGATTGAACAAAAAGTTAAAAAGATAAAATAACTATCACTTACCTAAAAATAGATAAAAAGAGGACTAGATCCTTTTCCAGGGGTTATTTATTTTTTTTCGAACTGAACACTTAAACGGTCAAACAAGTTATGACCTAAACCCTGGGCTAGGATCTGTCCCGCAATCAGCCGAGCGTGATCACCAAATTTGTCGTTACAAAATTGCGGCCCCGGAAACTTTCACGTCTGTGGGCGGGTCTGCCCACACCGAAGTTAATCCGGCGGGAAATAATTATCGACCAAGTTTTGACCACCTTTCACGCCTTGCGAGTGTCGTTTCATTTTAATATTTATATTTTCCGAACGTACGTACGCACGCACACACATACATACAAACACACACACGTATATACATATATCAAATGGGAAGGAATAGTACCTTGTCCCCATTTCTTATTTCTTTTAACTACCGAGATCGCTACTTTTTATTCACTTATACTCTAAATACTTTCTAGTAACCCTCATTTATTTATTTATTTATTTATTTTTTTTTTTTTCAGGGATGGGTCAGCGAATGCTTAAAATATCATATAAAATGTCGCTCCATAAACCGATACCATAGATAAAACAAAGGGAGGTAAATGGGTCAGATCGGCGATATAATTAACACATTTTTCTCTGTATTTCAAAGTTTTCAAGAAATACGCCTCTAAAATTTTAGTTGTCTTTATTCCCGGCTGACCTTATGATGGGCGGAATAAAAATAGTATAGGAGATGTCCCGAAAGTTGAAACAAAAATCTTCATATAAATTATTTAAACACTATCTGAAATATACCTACTTCCAGCAAGTAAATATTACAAAAGAATGTGTGTAATTAGCGGTGTCTCCTAATAAAATCTGGACAGTAATTAGCGGTGTCTCCTAATAAAATCTGGACAGTAATTAGCGGTGTCTCCTAATAAAATCTGGACAGTAATTAGCGGTGTCTCCTAATAAAATATGGACAGTAATTAGCGGTGTCTCCTAATAAAATATGGACAGTAATTAGCGGTGTCTCCTAATAAAATATGGACAGTAATTAGCGGTGTCTCCTAATAAAATCTGGACAGTAATTAGCGGTGTCTCCTAATAAAATATGGACAGTAATTAGCGGTGTCTCCTAATAAAATATGGACAGTAATTAGCGGTGTCTCCTAATAAAATCTGGACAGTAATTAGCGGTGTCTCCTAATAAAATATGGACAGTAATTAGCGGTGTCTCCTAATAAAATATGGACAGTAATTAGCGGTGTCTCAAAATATGGACATACAGTTATGATTTATATTTACCCTTTTTCAAAATACACCTTTTCGTAAATAGTCGATTCTTATTTTATTTTATTTATTTATTTTTTTTTTCAATATTTCTAGAATTCATAAAAGTACTTTGATTTAAATTGCCGTGAGTATAAAATTCAAAAGGGTACTTAAGTTCTTCAGCTTGTGTGTTGACAACGGCTCAACTCACGATAGGCAAGCTGATAGAAGTATGCCGCTAGACATTCCAATTGTGCAAGATTGAACCAAATGGCGGATATAGCCATTCGTTTCAAACTTAAGCCTCTTTAGCTGTTTTTCTAACAATTTCTCAGGAAGCCATATTATCTTTTGTCCAATATGCTGCTAACTTGAAAACTCGTATTCATATTTCTGATCTAAAAAAATGAAATCATATTTCTGATTTGAAAACTACAAACATCAAAACTCTATTATTATTAATATTATTATTATTTTATCATTATTTTATCATTTTATTATTTTATTATTTTATTATTTATTTTGTTAAAATTTTGCCGCATAACATGTAACCCGCAGCTATTTTTGCTGAAAAAAAATGTGAATGCAAAAGCTACTTACATTTTTCAGCAAAACTGTCAGAGTATATCCCATATTTAATGATCAAAGTTTTAACGATACGTTAACTAACAACATCGTTAGCTTTGAACAACTGGACCCTGAGTTTATACATGTGATCTGGCCGTCTCTTTACTTCCAATGCTACATACTGCATAGTAATTAAAGGATAAATAAACTTTTTTTGTCTTTTCTTCTACCGTTTAGGTTCCATTTGTGTGCTGTTAAATGCATCTTTGCATTTACAAAATTGTCAGAAAATACCAACAGGTGACATGTTTAATTCCAAAATGCCAATATATCGTAGTTATGATATTCGGAAAGACAGACAGTAGTAAAAGCAACAGTGTTTTGACACAGTAACAGGTAGTAATAGGGACATGCTCCACTTTCGGGACAAGTCTCGAAAGAAGTTAAGATGTCCAAATATTTCTTGTAAATACAGTGAGGAATCCCTGATCCAAAAACTATTTACCCTTTCATCCTTGAGTTTCTGAAGTGGACTCTTTCATCCTTGAATTTGGAATTGTCCTCGAGTGCAAATAGGCGTTGAAGTCTACAAGCAATAACAGAATAGCAAATCATCACGAAAACATACCTATATAATTTTGACCCCTTAAACCCCACTTTTATATAGTAAAACTGGGGTTTACAGGGGTATACATTATTTTTCTTATTTCTGCTCAAAACATATATTTTGGGTGCTCGTTAGAACCGCCTCGCCGAGGCGGTTCTAACGAGTACCCACAATCTATGTTTTGTGCAGAAATATGAAAAATATCTGAGTTTTTTTATCTGAAAATTTTCAGTTTTTGGAGATAAAATTTTCTATATATTTGAATAGGCATATCTTCGTAATGTAGTGCAGATCCGGATGAGACGGCTCGTTACCAGCCTTCTCATCCGGATCTACACTGATTGCACAGGTAGCTGTTTTGGTTTGCATGGATGATATGGTTAATAAGTACGTACTCTCCTTTCGACATCTTTCAGAAAGTCGCTTTTGCCTGGCAATTTGCACAAAAGAAGTAAATTTGCAATCTTTTAGCATCACTTAATGCAAAACTATTTGTCGTAACTACCTATATACAACATGTTTTATTCTAGTCATTGATTTAAAACAAGATCGAATATTTTCAATTTTCCCATAGTAAAAATGACTGCAAAATATGCAAAAATCGATAGGGTGGGGAGTTTGTATGCAAATTTCAAACAAGTTCCACTTGTTCAAACTTTCTGAAAGTTTCACTGTATGGTTATGGAGCATGAATGGTTTAAACGTAGTGAAGGAAAGCAAAAATATTTTTAATTAAAAAATTCCAAAAATACAGTTTGCTATAGAAATTGCATTGCTCAGACCCATTTTTGTGGGCATAAATTTGTTTGCGGCAAATATTAAAAAACTAAGCACTGAAACAGAAATGACAAATGGTTCCTGATAAGATATAGTAAATCAGAACAAAACGTGTCTATTTAAAATAAAACGCCAATCGAAAAAAAAAAACGGCTTTCTAAATGATGCCGAAAGGACAGTATCTGAACCGCTAAGTCAGTTACAAAACATTTTACGGGCCGTGCCAAGGAAAACCATGGCTTCAATCACATGCGAAGTGCGCATACCGCATTTACCTTAAACATTTGGATAGACAGACACAGACCTGAGCAAACAGTAAAGACCACGACTGTAAAGTTTAGAACCTTCGGTACCTGTTGTTAAAACTTAACGAAATGGTAAACTAACGTGACGTTAAAATTTCTGTCAAATACATTGATTTTTTTGTTTTGTTTTGTAAAAATGTAAATAGCTTTTTCACTGCAAACTCTACTCCCGTTTTGGCCACAAAAATATCAATGTGTTTAAAAATAACTTAGCTATAGCAGTTAACAAGTTACCTTAACTACAACAGTTTGTCATCAACGAGAGCGTTAAGCTAACGATGTTTTGAGCAACAGGGGGTCCTTTCATTTAAAATGGACTAAACCCTCTACGGAAGTTCTGATTATTGACAGTTCAAAGGTTTTGGTGCTATTGTTTTTTTTTTTCTTACTTTATTGGACATTGTGGCTGCTTGGTGCGTGGCTTGTTTATGTATCGTTCTTTATGATGGCTTACTGCTTGTTTCTGACGGGTTCTGTATGGCATTGTAATTTCCCCTTTGGGGAAGAAAGAGCTGTTTGACTTGCTTTTCTTTGTTTTGTAACATGTGTGCTGTCTGCTGTACAGTGTTTACTGTTTCTCTTGTTGCCGCCGGCTTCGGCGGCAAAGTCAGATATGCGTCCGACTGTCGATCAGGAGGTCGCGGGTTCGATCCCCGCCGGATCCGGCAACATTATTTATTGGTGTTGGATCATGAAATATTTTCTACGGTCATGCTGTCCCTTCCACTGATTCAAAAAGGGCAGTTGCCAGTTTCTGGCGAAAGAATGTGCACAGTACTGGTTAACCGTTTAGAGGATTAAGCCTGCCTAGGAAAAGTGTGGTTAGGTACACTGACAGGCTCGGCATGACCTCAATAGTGTTGGCTGGGCCGTTAAACTCCAACTCAACCAACCAACTCTCCTCTTGTTGCCGTTATAATGCTCTTTGTTGCTCCACCTTAACATCTCTACTATTTATCTACTATTTATCGAGTAAAAATGCCGAGCACATGTACTAAATCAATTTAATCCTGTTGAAATGTACACATGTACATGTGAAGTGCACCTTAAACCTAGTCCTGTTAAACCCGGATATGCAAGCCAACTGATTTGGATCTGCCCTGTTTCTCATTACGTATTTGAATTTGTCGCAATAACATGGATCAAGTAATCAGAGAGGCTGAAAATTAGAAGTGGGCGTGGCATCTTCATTTATTCAGCATGAAAAGGGCCCCGGTGATTTACTCTACTGACCGTTCTAAGGCGGTGGTCCTGGTGTTAGTCTTACTCTTTGTTGCTTTGTGGTTTATTCTACGAGGCGATTTGTTTTATGTCTTACCTTGTGTTATTTTGTTCTTGTGTTTTTCAGACCTTTTAGCATTGCGATTACCTTGCTTGGGGAAGAGAAAGCTAATCTTAATGCTTTTCGTACGTTTGTTTGATTTGTGCTTGTTTGATTTTGTCGGTTTCCTCTTCCTCTTGGTGTCTGGGAAGGGCTGCGGTTTGTGATTGTGGCACTCCCTGGACTTTTATTTTCCTTTTATTTTAAAGAGAGACCATTTAAACGTGTGTATGTAGCAACTTCTAAGTAAAAACGACAACTGAAATGCAGCAAATACGGCCCAGCAGGCACACAACGTCAAAACAACGTCGATTCAACGTTGATTCAGCGTCAAGACGTTGCATCAACATTGAATCGACGTTGTTTCAACGTGTGTGCCCGCTGTGGGATGTGAGGGGAGGTTGGGGGAGTCACTACACTAACTTTAATATACTAGACACGCGTGTGGCTGTTTTTAACTTGATCGCTAGCACTAAATCCCTAACGGTTGAAGTAAAAGTACTGAAGGCCATACAAGGAAACATCAAAACTTGCTAAAATAATTTTGAAATCAGAAGATCAAGTGATCCGCGTGAAGCAAAAATGTGTCTTTGAACTTGCACATCATGCGCAGATTCAGAGCATCCTATGCATGCTCAAAGCCTTTGCTTCCAATTCATACATTCTGCAGCATCCAATTATTCTGTTGGCAGACTGTGAAGGCCCTGATCAGGTTGCCCGTACAGATCTGGGCCTTCGCTGTCCGCCTATGCCCGAAAAAAATGTTTTCGCATGACGCAGCCCATGTTAGTATCTTTGCAACAATTTTATTCAAAATATTCTGTCATTACAAACAAAATTATGGCAGAAATGGTATACCAGTACGACAGCACTGATACCAGAACTAAAGTACTGATACCCGCAACTCCTGCTTGAAATTATTGCGTACTGCAAACTGAGCTGAACTACAAGCAACTATCACATAATGAATAGAAGTAGAAGATTCTTCGAATGAACGGAATGAACAGCATTGTCTTTGAAAGTCTCGAATGAGTCGAACATTGTTACATTTAACCTCAGGTTTACTTTGGCTGTCTGGATTGGTTTAACTTCATTTTTCATTTTGTTTTCTGTGTGTTCCGCACTGAAAACCTTCCCTTATATAAAAATAAACTTTAATAATCTAGGACATAAATCAAATTCCGCTCCAAAGATAACTTTACCCTTAAACTGCCAATCACAACAATTGTCGTCTGCTTTGTCTTCTGCTTGTGATTTTAAAAATCATTTTTGCAAACAGTGTGGAACCAGATCAGACTGCTCCTCTAGGAGCAGTTTGATCTCGGTCCATACTGTTGCCTGTATGCAAATATAGGTTTGAAAAGTTCACAAGAATATTCAACAGACGGCATAAACAGACGGTATTTTCAAATGCAGGTTTTCTTGGCATTTTTTAGGGTTAAAGCCATTCATTATTCCCAAAGAGCTCACATTTAGACAAGCCAAAAATGGTAATACCGTGCAATAATGTCACCAAAAGTGCTACAGTCACTTCTTAGCATAAACGAACAGCGAAAGCCCAGATCAAACTACACAGTCAGATCTGGGTTTTGTCAGTCCGCTCTGTGAATCATTGAATTCTGTAAAATACAGTCGAACCTCGTTATCTCGAACTTGCTTATTTCGAATTACCGCTTATCTCGAAGTGAAAATCTCGTCCCTGTTTTAACATGAAACTATGACAACAGGTAACAAAATAATGTGAAAAAGAGGAGAAATTGCTCCTCAGGAGCAATTTCTCCTCTTTTCCACATTATTTTATATATACATTTCTGACTTCAGGAGTCAAATTACATATTCATTTGTTAAATGTGGTTGTTCAATTTATTGTTTTCCTCACTCTCTCAACTCTGATATCTCGAAGTAACGGATATCTCGAAGTGTTTCAGTGAGTCCCTTGGAATTCGAGATAACGGGGGTCGACTGTATTTCCAACAAAGACCCTGAGTGGACTGTGCGGCTGTGCTGGCTGAGCTGAAGTTTTAATGTTGACATACTCTAAGGCATCATTCTGCTTGGCGTGACACATTCGACGAGCAAAATTAATACACCGTATTTTCCCTTAGTACTCGGACACCTTATCTCTTTACTATGGTTATTCTAAAATTTCAAGAAGTCCAATTACTACCTATTGGTGGCTTTCGTCTGCTCTGGCAGCAGTGGAACCAACTTGTGTACTCATAAATACTATGATGAAAAAAGGAAGAGGCCTCACTGAGCTTACTTCTTTGTTTCATCGTTGTACAGTCGACTATCGTTATCTCGAATTCCAAGGGACCCTCTGAAATACTTCGAGATATCCGTACCTCGACATATCAGATTTGCAGAATTGAGGAAAAAATAATTCGAACAACCACATTTAACAAATATATATGTGTAATTGGACTCTTGAAGTTAGAGATATATTAGAAATATTGTGGAAAAGAGGAGAAATTCCTCCTAAGGAGCAATTTCTCCTCTTTTCCACAATATTTTCTACCTGTTGTTAGATTTTCATGTTTAGGCAGGTACCAGATTTTCACTTCGAGATAAGCGGTTATTCGAGATAAGCGATGTCGAGATAACGAGAGTCAACTGTATATAAATCATTATCGCAAAATTGAGCTTGACAAGGATAAAAACAGAATAAGGAAAGTTTTAATCCCATAGCATCGTTCTTCCCTCTTTGCATATGAATATATGTGGAGTAAAACAACATGAATATTCATGCACGGTTGTTACCCAAGTTATGTTTGACAACTTTGCTTCCATCTTTAATTACATGACGGTGTGACGGTGAGTCGGTCATCAGACTAAATGACTGCTCCCTCCTCAATCTGTTTCAGAAAGTTGACGCTTGACTATCAATGTCTATCATCGGACCCATCGCAGTTTATTACGAAAACAGGCCTATTCAAATATATTGAAAATTTTACAACCAAAAAAGGAAAATTTTCAGATAAAAAATTACGATATTTTTCATATTTCTGCTTAAAACATAGATTGTGGGTACTCGTTAGAACCGCCTCAGCGAGGCGGTTCTAATGAGTACTCACAATCTATGTTTTTTTTTTAGCAAAAGAAAAAAAGAAACAAGCTGAATACTTCTGTAAACCCATGTTTTACTACATCGAAGCGGGGTATAAGGGGGTCAACATTATATAGGTATGTTTTCCTGATGCCATCGTGGTCATGTTTGTGGTTTTCTAATGTTCTGGCTTCACATCGTCACTGAGATCTTTGCTATGTTTAATCACATTGATTACTATTATATGTTCACTTTGATGCTTCACAGGTAGGTGTGGTCAGACCGAACAGATGTTTGTAATTTGGCGCTGCGTTAATATCAAGGATGAATTTTGCGCTGGTTTCAGACTCTCTGTTCCTTCCCTCCCTAAGATCTTTTCTACTGACCGTTCCAAGGCGGCTTTTCCTTGGTAGTTATTGTAGTCGATGGTTGCATTTGTGGCGTTTGTTGTATCATTTGTTTTCCTCAATTCTCCCTCTTTTGGTGCCTCCGGAATGCTGTGTTTCGTAATTATGACATTGCCTGTGTATCTTTATTTACCGTTTTGCTTAAAACAACTTTCAAGGTACTGGTATTTTCGCGTCGCCATATCCATCATTTGCTTTACTGATATATTATAAAAATATACAAAGAATTCGCACAAAAGGATAATAGAGTTGGCGATGGAAAACGTGAATCCATTTAATCGAAATTATTTTAGCACTTTTCAAAAAGACAAAAATTTTATTTTTTAACAAAAAAAAAAACAAAAAAAAAAACAGCAGGCATACACAATGTGCATTAAAGTTACTTATTTGAATTAATGCTTTTAAATTGGTCTCTTATAATGATGATGTGAAATAGATGTCAACTCAAATAAGACACGAAGTATATGGGTCTCAGTCGCTCACAGCCCTGACCCCTGTACACATAACAAGAGTTTGCATTACGAAAACGCCTATTCAAATATATTGAAAAATTCGCCACCAAGAACTGAAAGTTTTCAGACACAAATTCAGATATTTTCATATTTCCGCTAAACAAAATAGATTGTGGGTACTCGTTAAAACCGCCTTGCCGAGGCGGTTCTACCTAGTACCCACAATAAATGTTTTTGAGTAGAATTAAGAAAAATAATGTATACCCCTGTAAAACCCAGTTTTTTATTTAAAAAATGTGAGGTTTAAGGGGGTAAAAATTATATAGGTACGTATGTTTTCGTGCTGAAGGCCTCTATCTGCAAAGATATTTTGCTGTCAGATCTAGGATCTTGATGTGAATATTAACTAAGGATAACCTAGATAGATTGTCTCACTGCATCAAGTCCGATTGGATCCCGCCAATAATGGGACTACTACATGTAGGGGTCATCCTCTAAATGTATCAAAGGTTTGGATCAAATTCAAAAATATATATGAAGATACCCAATAAATGCCACAATCAGGAGGTACAACCCTCCCAAGGCACCAAAGGAAGAAGAGTTGAGGAACAAATAAGGACAGCGGGTAAACAGGGGAGGGGTGATTGAGGCCTAAACACAGCTCCAAACAGTAACATAATACAAACGGAAACTGTTAAAACAAAAAGCAAAGTGGATACCCATTGGAATAGATGTCCACAATGCTAGCTTCACAACATGAAAACAGTAACACTACGAAAACACGCCTATTCAAATATACTGAAAATTCTACTACCAAAAAATGAAAATTTTCAGCTAAAAATGTCTGATATTTTTTCATATTTCTGCTTCAAACATAGATTGTGGGTACACGTTAGAACCGCCTCAACGAGGTGGTTCTAACGAGTACCCACAATCTATGTTTTAAGCAGAAATAAGAAAAATAATGTATACCCCTGTAAACCCCTGTTTTACTATATAAAAGTGGGGTTTAACGGGGTCAAAATTATATAGGTATGTTTTCGTGATGATATAAGTTCGGTCCGTTGATGATATTTTAAACAACAGATGCCTTAATGGATCCCACCTACATAGATTTCAGACAGTATCATTAGAAGGTAGCATGTTTGGTATAATCTTGAATGTGTTGATGATAATTTCAGCATATGAAGACGTAAACAGGACCTCTGTCGAGAGTTGGATATCTAGATAACCAGCTTTAAGCCTCCAACATTTTTATTCTTGAACGTTCAAAATCGGTAGATCTATATCTGTTACTAATCTTCTTTGTTTTGTTTGTATGTTCTGTTTTCGACAATGTGCTATTTTGTGTAGTTATAATATGTAACAAGACAAACTATTTAGACGTAAACGTCTAAGTCCCGGCGCAAATTTTGTTCTTGATTACTTAGAGATACGGGACAAGGATATACTAAAGTTTAATGAATTTTCAAAGTAACAGGTAAAATCGAACAACAATGTGATTCTTTAACTTTCATATGAGCCGTCTCATCTGGATCTACGCTGTTTGACATTCAGTCTTTCAACTTTATGTATAAACTTCTTTTCAAGCGATAGTTTGTTAAAAAAAAAAAAGAAAAGCAGACGACAAATGTCGTCTGAAATTTGGCACCGAAAGAGTTAATGTTTGCTTTTATTAAGCTTTATGAAATTTCTTGATTGAAATGAAAATAAAGTAGACATTAATCTGCTTATAACATAGTTTGTTTTAAGACCTTTTATAATTGCCGGGATCATCACAAGCCGACGTCCCGGCAAATATACAACGTCCTTAGTGAACTAATCGAATAGTCTTACATATGTAAAAATCCAAAGCTATATAAAGAGACCGGCGCGATTCGCGCGCCGGTCAATTAAACTCTTGCCCGGTGCCCTGAGAAGGCTTTTTTCTGCGACTGTGGCCTTTCCTGGGAATCTCCATGTTAATCACCTTCATGGACATAAGACATATGAGACATTTAAGTTACTGCTTCTATATAGCTGTTAACAGAATCTGTGTAGCAATATCTAGGGTAGATGGAGCTCTGAAGTCCTGGTCGGCAATCCATCTGGAAGTTGGCACCTCCAAACAAAAACCTGCATACCTGGATTTTCCTGTTCCAGTTATGTAAAGTCTGCTTCGGCAGCTGGGGCGGAAGAAATCATTACTATGATTCAACGGCCCAAATGGCGATGCAGCAGCATGTTGTGGAGCATGGAGAGCATGACAAGGCACAAAAGAAGTCATGCTCATCCACTGCATCCGGGCTTAGCTCCAGATGTCCTAACACTGTCTTGCCTCTGGATCCAGCTAGGTCAGGATGAGAGAGTGAGGTTGACTCTACGCGCCTCTCCCTCACTACAATCCAATTCACAGCGCATGTCATCTTAATCAGTAACACACATTCACAGCAAGAAAACTTTGATGGTGTTCTTAATCGGCCATCATCTATCAATGATGAAGCTGTCAACAGACTACCAAAGGTGGAATGTAATCCGCTGCTTGATGAGCTCCCAACCGTCTCTGAAACAGTGAAAGCAATAAAACTCTTGTCATCTGGCAAGGCTCCAGGATCAGATGCAATACCTACAGAGATCTACAAAGCAGGAGGTCCTCCAGTTGCAGAGAAACTGACAGAGTTATTTCACATTATGTGGAGAAAAGAAGCCATCCCTGAAGAATTCAAGGATGCAACAATTATCCACCTTTTCAAAAGGAAAGGGAATCCTCAAGTCTGTGACAATCATCGAGGCATCTCTTTATTGTCAGTTGCTGGGAAGATTCCTGCTAGGGTCCTACTGAACCGATTGAATGAACACCTAGAACGGCCAGGGCTTCTACCAGATAGCCAGTGTGGATTCAGGAAAAACAGAGGAACGATAGACATGCTCTTCACAGCACGACAGTTTCAAGAAAAATGCCAGGAACAGAATGTAGACCTCTACATGACCTTTGTCGACCTTACCAAAGCATTTGACACAGTCAGTCGTGAGGGACTTTGGAAAATTATGGCAAAGTTTGGTTGTCCTGCCAAATTCATAGCAATGGTGCGGCAGTTCCATGATGGTATGCTTCCAAGGGTCCAAAATGATGGCGAGTTTTCTGATCCATTTCCTGTGATAAATGGAGTTAAGCAAGGCTGTGTACTAGCTTCAACACTGTTCATCATGATGTTTTCTGCCATGCTTACAGATGCTTTCCAGGATGGTGATAATGGTATACCTATTAGGTATCGCTTTGATGGGAAACTTTTCAACCTAAGAAGGCTGCAAACTAAATCTAAGGTGCAGACAGAGGTGCTAGACGAGTTCCTCTTTGCTGATGACATGGCAAAGGGTGCTCCAACCGAAGAGAAAATGCAAAAAGGTGTGGATCAAGTATCTGATTCATGTGACAGCTATGATCTCACAATCAGCATCAAAAAGACTGAGGTAGTATATCAGCCAGCACCTGGAAAGCCTTACAAGGAGCCTACCATCACAGTGAAAGGTCAACGATTGCAAGTGGTAGACAAGTTCACCTACCTTGGAAGCACATTGTCTAGAGTTGTGCACATTGATGATGAAGTCAATGCTAGAATTGCCAAAGCTAGTGCAGCATTTGGCCGGCTACGTGGAAGTATTTGGGACCGAAGTGGAATCAGACTTGACACGAAGCTGAAAGTATATAGATCGGTAGTGCTGCCAGCACTATTATACGCATGCGAAACTTGGTCAGTTTACCAACGGCATGCCAAAAGACTGAACCACTTCCATACAAGCTGTCTTAGAAAACTTCTAAAGATCAAGTGGCAAGACAGGATTCCAGACACAGAAGTCCTGAAAAGGGCAGGGATGCAGAGTATACACACTCTTCTGAAATGGCACAATTAAGATAGACAGGCCATGTTACCAGAATGCCTGATGAACGTTAGCCAAAGAAAATCCTCTATGGAGAACTTCAAGTAGGAAAACGCTCCCATGGTGGTAAGAAGAAGCGATACAAGGACACCCTCAAAGCCTCCCTTAAAGACTTCAACATACCAACTGAGTCATGGGAACAGATTGCACAAGATCATACAAAGTGGCGAGGCCTCATAAAAAGGGGAGCTGCTGAATATGAAGCAAAAAGAATCAGCGAAGCCGAGAAGAAACGTGCACAGCGGAAAGCCAGAGCTAAGGCATCACCAACAGAGCTTTCTTCCTCAGACTTCTCTTGTTTTATCTGCAACAGGCAGTTTAGAGCTAAGATTGGTCTCATCAGCCATCTTAGAACACACAAATAATAACACATCACACAGTTGATTAGGATTGGTCATTGTCAGTATGGGAACTCTTGTTTTATAACTAGGAGACTCCAGTTCAAGCTAAAAAATCCATATTAAATGTTATAGATCATGAGTGATCATCACAACGGCTATCAGACTTCATTTCTCCTTAAAAGGTTTTACCCAAAGTTCCAAGCGCTAATTTTATTGACAAAGAAGATATACTTAGCTAAATTAATAATTTTAATTTTTACAGAACAGACCAATTAACTGACTGTCTGACTGACTGACTAACTAAATAAATGGCTGAATGAATGACGGACTGACTGCCTGCCTTCCTACCAGACTAAAGAGGCTGGCTTACTGACTGACTAGATGGTGGACTGGCTGGCTGACTGCCTACCAGACTGATTGCTTGCTGACTGACTGGCTAATTGAATGACTAGATGGAGGACTGGCTGTCTGATTGCCTACCTGCCTACCAGACTGATTAAGCTTGCTGACTGACTGACTGATTGAATAACTAGATGGCGGACTGGCTGGTTGACTGCCTGCCTACCCACCAGACTGACTTACTGACTAACTAACTAGGTTTATAATTATTTACCGTAAACCACAAACAAATATTAAAACGAGCAAATAATCCAGCGAATAAAATGAACAATAACAGTAAAAGAATAGTGTTATATAACAGGGTGTTCAGTTGTTTTAAACAACATGTTTACTATGTTTCCATAAATAGCTTTATTTACAATGTTTCCAAAAATAACTTTCTGGAATGTTCAACATGTTTACAATAACATGATGTTTACGTCCTTGATTCTGGACTGAGTTCTTTTTGGAATGTCATGGAAGATTTAGAAGTTTCTTGATTGGAACTGGATAATAAGAGATGCTTGTAGAAAATTCTTTTTCTAGAACCTTCTTTGATATTATATAAGGAGAATAGATTTTCATCTGGGCATCTTTGTATACTTTCACTGGAAATTATTCTATACTGGATTACTTTAGTATTTTATTCATTCTGGACTTAAATTCTGAATTCAGGAACATTAAATTGTGGGATCAGAAACTGATATTCAAAAGATTTGTTTTATAAATTCTCATGGATTATTTCAGAGGGACTTTGTGACATAAACTTGAAAGGTACTGTCTACTTACATTCTTTTGTTTTGAATCTTGTCTTATTTTTTTTTTTGTGTGGAATAAATATTGTTAATAATTTAAAACTTGTTGCTGGTTTCACTTTCATTTCTTTCTCGTTACGCCTGGCTCGTAACAGAAATTGGGGGCTCGTCCGGGATCGAACATTTTCTTGAGCTAAAACAAGTTTGAGCTTTTTAAAGAAAACAAATATTGATTTTTAAGAAAAAAAAATATTTGTTTGCTATAAAACAAGTACTGACTTTTAAAAAAAACCTAGTAAATATAAAAATATTTGTTTTATAAAAAGCAAGTATTGACTTTTGAAAAATATCAATAAATAAACTCTGATTGAAAATCTACTTGATAAAACCAGCAAAAAGCAATCATGTCATTTGACCTTCATGCTTTTATCACTGCGCCTTCGCAGGAGCTGTTAGATTTGGCCAAAAAGTCTGATTTGTTGGATATTGCTGCTCACTATGAATTGACTACCGTCAACAAGTCCATGTTAAAACAGGAAATAAAAAATATTTTGGTTCAATTTTTGGTTGATAAGGAAATTCTTGATTCTTCTGCTTTGTCTCTTGTTCTCGTAACTCAGACAGGTTTGCATATACGAGAGCTTGAAATTCAGAAGCAAATTGAGTTAGAAAAATTAAGATTAGAACAAGAAAGACAAATGCAGAAGGAAAGAATGGAAATGGAAGAAAGAGTGCAGAAAGAAAGAATGGAAATGGAAGAGAGGGAGAAAGAAAAAGAAAGACAAATGCAGATAGAAAGGGAAAAATTAAAATTTGATACAGAATTAAGAATGAAAGAATTAGAAATGCAAAATATGACGGTAAAACGGCAACCTTTAGACTCTGGCGTTCATTTTGACATTACCAAACACATCAGATTAGTTCCCCCTTTTCAAGAAAAAGAGGTTGACAAATATTTTCTTCATTTTGAAAAAGTAGCAGAAAATTTAAAATGGCCAAAGGAGCATTGGACCTTGCTTTTGCAAAGTGTTATAATTGGGAAGGCTCGAGAAATTTATACTCAGCTGACTGTCCAGCAGAGCTCCAGTTATGATACTGTAAAGGAATTAATTCTTAAGGCTTATGAGTTGGTCCCTGAGGCTTACAGGCAAAAATTTAGGAACTGTAAGAAAGAAAATGAGCAGACCCATGTAGAATTTGCTAGAACTAAAGAACAGCTATTTGATAGGTGGTGTTCTTCAAAGAAAATTGGCTCCGATCATGAAAAACTTAGGCAGCTCATGCTTGTAGAGGAGTTCAAAAGGTGCATAAATTCAGACATTAAGTCCTTTTTAGATGAGAAACAGGTTGAAACTTTGGAAGCTGCAGCTCGACTTGCAGATGATTATGCTTTAACACATAAAGTTTCCTTTATAAATAAGTCAAATTCCTCTAGAAGACCATTTTTCCCACATTCAGGATCCAAACATAGTCCTAGTAATCCACCTGGTAGTCATAGCCAAACAATTACTCCCAAACCCAAACCTTCTGGTGAAAATAAAGATCAAAATCCCTTATCTCAACCAATTTGCAATTATTGCAAAAGGACAGGTCATATTATATCTGAATGTTTACATTTGAAAAGAAAGAAAGAAAAACAAGAGGGGCTTAAACCTACTGGCCTTACCTCTTTACGGTCAAAACCACAGTCATGTGTTAAGGAGGAAGATCCTATCCAGACCGAAAGGCCTGAGACTGATTCTGTTATGGAGATTTATGAACCATTCTTATCAGATGGTTTTGTGTCACTAAATAGTGACTATGCCCAGTCAACCCCAATTAAAATCTTACGAGATACTGGAGCTTCTCAATCCCTTATTTTAGCAGATACTCTGCCTTTTTCTGAGAAGACTTCTTCTGGGACAAGTGTCCTTATTCAGGGTGTAGAGTGTGGATTTGTTAATGTTCCTCTTCATAACATTTATTTATCCTCAGACTTGGTAACTGGTTTAGTGGCTGTTGGTATTCGACCTTCTTTACCTTTTAAAGGTGTTCACTTACTGTTGGGCAATGACTTAGCAGGAGATAAGGTTGTGGTAAATCCACTTTTGACTACTATACCTTGTCTTGATCAGCCACCTGATCCCATTGAACAGGAAATCCCTGATCTGTACCCATCTTGTGCTGTTACAAGGGCCATGGCAAAGAAAGCAAAACAGAATGATGGGGAAATTGATTTAACTGATACCTTTTTGGGTCAGTCTTTTACAGACGAGATTATAAATTCTCTTTCACCCAGCCTGTCTGGCAAGCAGACAGACTTAAGTCACAAGTCAGAGTCCAGTCATTACTCTTCAGTATTAAATGACCAAGGTCAAGGTCATGACTTGGTGTCAAGGTCACAACTTTGTAAGGAACAGCATAATGATCCTGAAATTTTGCCTTTGCTTGAAAGGGCTTTAGATGAGAAAGAAATAGATCAAGTCCCAGTCTGTTTTTATGTCAAAAATGACATTTTAATGAGAAAATGGCGTCCTCCTGATGTCTCAGCAGAAGACGAGTGGACTGTTAACCACCAAATAGTGGTTCCAAGGGTTTATCGCCCTGAAATTTTGAACTTGGCCCATGAGACTCCCATGTCAGGTCATTTAGGTGTAAACAAGACCTATCACAAAATTCTTAACCATTTTTACTGGCCAGGGTTAAAATCTGACGTTTCTCAATTTTGTAAATCTTGCCATACTTGTCAGATGGTAGGAAAACCCAACCAGACAATACCAAGAGCTCATTTACAGCCCATACCTGCTTTTGATGAACCTTTTAGCAGAATAATTATTGACTGTGTTGGTCCCTTGCCTAAAACCAAGGCAGGCCATGAGTATCTTCTCACTATAATGTGTGCTTCTACACGTTTCCCAGAAGCCATTCCACTTCGGAATATTAAAACAAAGAATATTGTTAAGGCTTTGGTAAAGTTTTTCACATTTGTAGGCCTTCCAAAGTCTGTTCAGTCGGATCAGGGCTCAAATTTCATGTCAGGAATTTTTCAACAGGTCATGCATGAGTTGGGAATTACTCAATTTAAATCATCACCTTACCATCCTGAAAGTCAAGGTGCCCTTGAAAGATTTCATCAGACACTGAAAAATATGATCAGGTCATACTGCTTTGACACTGAAAAAGATTGGGATGAAGGCATTCATTTGTTATTGTTTGCCGTTAGAGAATCTGTTCAGGAATCTCTTGGTTTCAGCCCATTTGAGCTGGTATTTGGCCACACTGTGCGTGGACCTTTGAAACTTTTGAAAGAGAAATTTCTCTCAAATGATGACAGTTCTCTGAACTTACTTCAGTATGTATCAGATTTTAAAGACAGACTGTCTAAAGCTTGTGAGGCTGCTCGGACCAATCTTAAGTCAGCACAAAGGAAAATGAAACGCTGGTATGATGAAAATGCAAAAGAAAGAAAATTCATGCCTGGAGATAGGGTACTTGCTCTTTTGCCTATTCCTGGCAAACCTTTGCAAGCCAGATATTACGGCCCTTACACTGTAGATAAACGGATTAGTGATGTAAATTACATTGTTAACACTCCTGGGAGACGCAAACAAAAACAGTTATGTCATGTTAACATGCTTAAACAATACATAGATAGGGATAGCTTTTCTGTTACACCAATTAGTGTTGTTAGTTCAGTCCCTCAGGAACAAAGTGAAATGAACTCTGAAGACATGAACTTCATCAAATCTGATCCTGCTTCATCAAAACTTCAGAATTCTGACATTCTAAAGGATCTCGACCAGAAACTTTCACACCTAGATCCAGTCCAAAGAAAAGAACTGAAACAGTTAATTTATCAATATGAACACTTATTTCCGGACATTCCTACAAGGACTGACAAAATTTATCATGATTTGAATGTTGAGGACTCACAACCTGTCAAACAACATCCATATAGAATGAACCCAACAAAACAAAAATATCTTAAGGAGGAAATTCAGTATTTGCTGGACAACGATTTCATTGAACCAAGTCAAAGTGAATGGAGTTCACCTTGCATTCTTGTGCCAAAACCTGATGGAACATATCGGATGTGCACCGATTACAGGAAGGTCAATAATTTGAGTAAAACAGACACTTTTCCCATACCAAGAATGGATGACTGTATTGACAAAGTTGGAAATTCAAAATATATAACTAAATTTGATCTTCTGAAAGGATTTTGGCAAATTCCTCTCACAGAAAGAGCCAAAGAGATCTCAGCATTTGTTACTCCTGATGGATTGTATCACTATAAAGTAATGCCTTTCGGAATGAAAAACTCTCCAGCAACATTTCAACGCTTAATCAACACCATAATAGCTGGAATCGAGCATTGCGATGCTTACATCGATGATGCCATCATATACAGTGATGAATGGAATCACCATCTTGGAACTATCAAAGCATTCTTTGATAAACTAAGTGAAGCAAAATTGACAATAAACCTTGCTAAAAGTGAATTCTGTCATGCAACTTTAACATTTCTAGGACATGTTGTGGGTCATGGTCAGGTTAAACCTATAGAGGCTAAAGTTGAAGCTATTTCAAATTTTCCGGTGCCCACAGGCAAAAGACAACTGATGAGGTTTCTTGGTATGGCCGGTTATTACAGAAAATTCTGTAATAATTTTTCTGTCATTGCTGAGCCACTGACTAATTTACTTAGTAAAAGAATGAGGTTTAAGTGGACCAGTGATTGTCAGAATGCCTTTGATAAACTGAAAGCCATACTGAGAAGTGAGCCAGTTCTCTTGGCACCGAATTTTAATAAAGAATTCAAGTTAGCAGTAGATGCGAGTGATGTTGGTGCAGGTGGTGTATTACTGCAAGAGGATGACAATGGTGTGGATCATCCAGTTTGTTACTTTTCCAAAAAGTTTAACAAACATCAAAAGAATTATTCTACAGTAGAGAAAGAATGTTTGTCTCTCATTCTTGCTCTTCAACATTTTGAAGTTTATCTGACTTCTTCGTCCTCACCTATTGTTGTTTTCAGTGATCACAATCCACTGACTTTCATCCATAAGATGAAAAACAAGAATCAGAGGTTGCTCAGATGGAGTCTGTTGTTACAGGAATACAATCTTGACATCAGGCATATCAGGGGAAAAGATAATATTATTCCTGATGCCTTGTCCAGAGCATGATGTCTTGATCTGTGGTTTCCTGTAACTTGCTGTATACAAGATAATAATTGCCTTTATCAGTATTTTATTTTATGATAATTTTATGGCAAAAGAAAGCTTTATTACATAAATCTTTCTTTTCCCTGAAGAGGGGAAGTGTTATATAACAGGGTGTTCAATTGTTTTAAACAACATGTTTACTATGTTTCCATAAATAGCTTTATTTACAATGTTTCCAAAAATAACTTTCTGGAATGTTCAACATGTTTACAATAACATGATGTTTACGTCCTTGATTCTGGACTGAGTTCTTTTTGGAATGTCATGGAAGATTTAGAAGTTTCTTGATTGGAACTGGATAATAAGAGATGCTTGTAGAAAATTCTTTTTCTAGAACCTTCTTTGATATTATATAAGGAGAACAGATTTTCATCTGGGCATCTTTGTATACTTTCACTGGAAATTATTCTATACTGGATTACTTTAGTATTTTATTCATTCTGGACTTAAATTCTGAATTCAGGAACATTAAATTGTGGGATCAGAAACTGATATTCAAAGGATTTGTTTTATAAATTCTCATGGATTATTTCAGAGGGACTTTGTGACATAAACTTGAAAGGTACTGTCTACTTACATTCTTATGTTTTGAATCTTGTCTTATTTTTTTTTTGTGTGGAATAAATATTGTTAATAATTTAAAACTTGTTGCTGGTTTCACTTTCATTTCTTTCTCGTTACGCCTGGCTCGTAACAATAGCCCAATTATAAATGAGCAGGCAACGAAAAAAAAAAAAAAAAAAAAAAACAATCAGTGTATTGGGCTATTACTACATTGTATAGTAAATATGCTCAGTACACAGTGACCGCATGAGTTCCAGTTGCTCGTTACGGCCTATTGATTTACAGGTGTTTGTTCAGTCAAACTATCCACGTTCATTCATATGGAATATATTCAATGAAGAGTTTTTCAGTCTGGGATTACTATTCTGTGTGTAGTATTTTCTGTTTAGTGCATTCTGGACCTAAAGCTAAAAGGAAAGTATTGTGGAATGTTTATATAGGTGTACTTGTTTTAGAAGAAATGGATTTGCTTTTAGTGTATATTTAATAATATGGACCACTTTATATAATTTAGCTTATTTGAACCTAAAATAATTTAATCAAATAATATTTATTTATTTATTTGTTTATTTATTTATTTTCAATCTCACTTAGTAGGATACTGCTTGATTTTGCCAAGATTGCTAAGTGCTACGACAGGCGGAATTTACTAGCAAAGAAGATATATTTAGCTAAATTATTAGTTTTTGATGTAGCAGACAAAAGATTTTCTAATTTATGTATTGTTGGCCAGTGACAAAAGAATTGTTTGAAATATTTTATTCTTAATTCCCGATATTTTGGACATACAAGCAAGAAATGATAATCGTCTTCGATAACATTCATATTACATGATTTACAAGTTCTTTGATCTCTTGGAAAATTTTCGTATCTTCCAGTTTCGATAGCTAGATTATGAGAAGATGTTCTGAAGCATGTAAGTGCCGTTTTATATTTTTCTTCCATATTTAATTTTAAATATTTTTCCAGTTCAAAATTATGTTTAAAAAGGTTGTACGTTTGCAAGCGACTTGAGTTGTTGATATCTGAGTACCAGTTTTGAAGGTACATATCAAATATTCTCTGTTTTATTGTATAAAATGGTATTTCCATATCAAATTAATTATTCCAAATATACTCTAGACCATGTTGTTGCAGAATATTTTTTATTTGATATGCACAGTTTTGTCCGTTATAATTTATGTTTGCGTCGCAATCATTTTCTAACATTACGAATATCCTTTTTATTAGGAAAGAGTTGTTTTGCTGAATTATTTTTATCCAGTATTTAATCATAATTGTTTTCCGGAACACCCAATTCCCCATAAAGGGCAGACGAATTCGTTGATTTTTTTCACTCATAGGACATAACGTAAAAATTCTGTATGTATTAGTTCAACATCTGTTTCATTATGAGATCCCCAAATTTCTGCACCAAAGTTTAAAATTGAAGCTACTAGGGGACCAAATAGTTTACATTTTTTGACATATTTTGAAAAACATTAAATAAGTCATTTAATGCAAATGAGGCCATTTTTAAATAGCGTTATTCCTAGATATTTGAAAGAATCTACAAGTTCTAGTGCAGTATTGTTGATATAAAAGTCATAATGTGTACGTCTTCCTTTCTCAAAATTCATGGCTTTTGTCTTATCAGTATTGATTTTTAAATCCCAAAATTGACAATAATTTTCAATGTCATTTAATAATGACTGAAGAGTGTCAGGCGATTTTGCAAAGACCACTTGGTCGTCAACAAATAAAATAAGAAACAATTTTAATTCATCTAGGGAGACGATATCTTCCAGGTTCGTATTTATATTAACTGAGATATCGTTAACAAACAACATGAAAAATATCGGTGAGCTCGGATCACCTTGTTTTAGGCCAATGTAGGAATTAAAGAAGTTCGAGTAGAATGATTTACATCTGACACAGGATCTGACCGTTGAGTACATGGATTTCATAGCCCTAACTAACTTACAGCTGATATTTTCCGACAATAGTTTTTGCCACAGAAATGAACGGTTTATTTTATCAAAGCATTTTTCTTAGTCGATAAAAACACAGTATAGCTTTCGCCAAGTATTAAGTACTTTTGATATTATAGCATGGAGGATAAATACACAATCGACAACTGACTTCCCCTTTTGGAAACCAAATTGATTGTTTGTTATTTTTTCATGTTTTTCTGTCCACTGTATGAGCCGATTTAGCAGAAGTTGTGAGTATGTTTTGGCTAATATATTTATTAGTGTGATGCCGCGGTAGTTGCCAGCATCTTTAACATTCCCTTTTTTTGAAAATTGGAGTTATAATACCCTCACCCCACGATCGCGGATATTTGCTTAATGTGAACATTCTATTAAATAAATTGAGCAAAAACGGGGAAATATATTCATTCGCTGCCTTTAGTATTTCGCTTGTTATACCATCCATTCCTGGCTACTTATTGTCGTTTAGTGAAAAATTAACTTGACGTAATTTGGGTTCGGTAAAATCCATGTCTAATTCATTGTCATACAAGTTATCATTATTTAAGGCATTTTTTTTAAATCAAAATCATTGTTTGGATTCGAGTCTCCAAAGATCAATTTGAAATGATCATGCAAGTCTTCGACAGTCAATGTTTCAGGGTTTTCTTGCTTATTTTTAAATGCTGATTTTATGTTTTTCCAGAATTGGTGTGGTTGTGATTTTGCTAATTTGTTTATGCAGCGGCCTTCTTTTAATTTATATTTTTGTTTCGCCTTTTTCTTTGTTTTATTATATTGCGTTCGAGCACGAACAAAATTAAGACGCGTGTCTTCTGTTTTATTTCTGTTGAAAATATTGCGGAGATTCCGGATGGGTGGTGAAACGGAGATGTGTAGGATGAATTGCATATCTTCTGTTAAGCTTGTCTTCACCTACCATATGATGCACGTATGTACACTAGCGATTGTTCTTTTCTTGTTTCTTCAGACAACAGTATCATATTGTACCGCGATAAAAGTTCAATTGCTGGTCTGCGTGCGTGCGTTTTTTCAATACGTACTCAATTCCTATTACTTGCCAATTTCTCTTGGTAATATATATTTACTTTAGACCAGCTCTAACATTTGCATTCATATCCTCTATACAAAGTGATTCATACCTGGCAGAAAACATTATATACAGGCATTCTTATAAACGCATAATAAAAGGACAGGTATTTTTTTGCAAATCAGCTGTTTACGTACAAAGTAACATTTTATATATTTACCATGGTTACAATAACTTGGCTTTCTGTCCTGTTATTACTGGCTGGGGACATACATCCTAATCCAGGTCCTCTCTCGACCTCATCAACTAGCAGTATCCCAGACACTTCCTGGACTCACTCTTCAGTTTTAAATTTTTCAAACCTTTCGAATCATCTTTCTTTAGTTCTTTTAGCTTTCAGTGAAACTTGGCTAAATCCTTCTGTCCCATCGCAAGATTTGCACATTCAGACCTAGAGCCGAGAGGCGTAGAATGTATTTGGATAGATTTAACGCTCAAACACAAACCTATCATTCGATTTATTTTACAGACCACCGAACTCCGATATGACTTACTATTCCTCGCTCGAAGATTCTATCTATATTGCAGTCGATACAGGCATAGATGATATTATCATAACTGGTGACTTTAACTTTAATATGTTAAATTCGCAATATGCACATAAAATAATATCTCTATGTCAACAGTTTTCCTTATTCCAGTCTATCAGTGAGCCTACGCACTTTACGGAAAATTCATCCTCTCTCACTGACTTATTACTGGTAAGCAACAAAGACAGAATAATAGTTAGTGGAGTTAGCGATCCCTTCCTACATCAAGACATTCGCTATCACTGTCCTGTATTTGGAGTATTCAATTTCTCAAAACCTAAAATTAAATGTTTTAAGCGTCGTGTATGGCAATACGACCGGGGCGATTATGATCTTTTAAGACAGAAAGCATCTTCTTCTGATTGGAATTCTCTTCAAAACTCTGATATAAATATATACACTAAGAACTTCTATAATCTTTTAACTGAAATTACCGATTCTTGTATTCCTAACAGACACGTCTCAATACGACCGACTGAGCCACCGTGGATAACTACTTTAATTAAAAAACATATACGTATACGTAAAAGAGCGTGTAAAAAAGCAAAACGGACAAATAGACAAGCTAACTGGGAAAGGTTTAGACATCTTCGTAATGTAATTACTACAATGATTCGTAACTCAAAAAAAATCGTACATAGACTCCCTCTCAAAAAAGCTAAAATCTGAAACCCTATCTTCATAACCACGGTGGACTGTTTTAAAAACATTTATTCCTCCCAATTCTACTTCTGCTATTCCCCCATTGGAAAGAAATGGCTTGGTATATTCCGACGAAGTGGAAAAAGCAAATATTTTTAATGATTATTTTAGAGATCAAACTTTATTAGATGAAGATAATGTCACACTTCCTGCTATCGCCATTACATTGTGAATGAACCATTAAGTTCTCTGGTGTTTACTACTAATGAGGTCAAAGCAATACTAAGAACGCTTCCGGTGGGTAACGCCGTTGGTCCTGATGAAATAAGTAACCGCATTCTTCGTGAACTAGCTAGTGAACTGTCAACACCACTAGCTACTTTATTTAATCAGTCCGTACATCAAGGAGAAGTTCCAATAAGTTTTAAAATAGCTCACGTCTGTCCTGTACCTAAAGGCGGAGGTGATGCTTCTTACGTCTGTAATTATCGACCTATATCTTTATTGAGTAATCTAGACAAAGTCTTCGAAAGACTTGTATTTAAACATCTGTTTAATCATCTCCGTGATAATAACATTCTTACACCTCTTCAATCTGGTTTCATACCTGGAGACTCTACTACTAACCAACTCACCTTCTTGTATAATACATTTTGCCAGGCACTTGATGCTGGCAAAGAAGTTCGGGCTGTTTTTGTGACACAAGTAAAGCTTTTGACCGTGTTTGGCATGCCGGTCATCTTCATAAACTTTAATCAATAGGAATCTCTGGTGATCTATTAAAATGGTTTTCTAGTTATCTTGATGGTAGAAAACAACGTGTTGTCTTACAGGGAGTAGAATCAAAATAGAACTATATCAAGGCAGGCGTTCCTCAAGGATCAGTCCTAGGACCACTTCTTTTCTTAATTTTCATAAATGACATAGTGACTGAAATCTAGCATACGTCTTTTTGCTGATGATACCAGTCTTTTCATAATTGGCGATAATCCAGATATTGCGGCAGAAATTCTTAATGCAGATCTTGAAAAAATTGCTAAATGGGCTGAAGCTTGGTTGGTAAAATTCAATCCCTTAAAAATGGAAACACTTCTGATATCCAGGAAAATCAACAAACCTGTACACCCCTCCTTAATCATGTTAGGGCAGCAAATCAAAGAAGTTGAATTTCACAAACACTTAGGAATATATTTTTCAAATGACAGCTCTTGGCATAAACATATTGACTATATTAAAGAAAAAGCTTGGACAAGAATTAATATTATGCGTAGATTAAAATATGAACTAGACAGGAAATCTTTAGAAATAATTTATACAACATTTATACGACCTATTTTAGAATATGCGGACATTATTTGGGATAACTGCTGCGATCATGAAAAGAGGAACTCGAAAACATACAGATAGAAGCAGCTAGAATAGCTTCTAGTACTACTAAACACATATCAATTCAAAATTTTTACAAAGAGATTGGTTGGGAAACTCTCCAAAAAAGAAGAATTAATCATAAGCTGATTCTGTTCTACAAGATGTATAATAACTTAACTCATGATTATCTTTCATCACTTGTTCCTTCTTCAGTTAACGAAGGATCACGTTACAATTTGAGAAACGCAATTGATGTCCAAACTATTAACGCGAGAACTGCTTTGTACTTCAATTCATTCCTACCGTCTGTCATACGAGAATGGAACACTTTATCAGGAAATGATAAATATGTAGATTCAATTGATTCTTTAAAACGACAGATAAGCCGAAATAAAACTGCAGTTCCAAAATATTTTTATACTGGAATCAGAAAGTTACAAATTTTGCATACTAGGCTACGCACAGGTTGTAGCTCTTTAAATCATGATTTATTTGTAAAATCAATTTCAGACACCCCACTCTGTTCTTGTAGAAGTGGTGATGTTGAAAACGCGGAACATTTTTTCTTATCTTGTAACTTCTATCGAGATCATCGAATCGAACTTTTTCAGATAGTGTCTCAATATTGTAATGCGTCTCTACATGTATTTCTACATGGTGATGAGTCACTTCCTTATGAAACAAATCAAGTCATATTTGAAGTTGTTTACAAGTACATACAGAACAGCAAACGATTTTAAGCACTTACCTGTAGGTGATACTAGTATCATCTAATCAGATTAAATCAGAGCTGGTGATATATGAGGTCAGTACACTTCTGCCTACGATATTATCGGAAATTATCAAGTGAAACCTTCCACCCCTTACGCCCCTTCTCGCTCCGGATTACCTTTTTTATACTTTTTTCTATTGTCTTATTTTTCTTTTTTCTTTGATTTTTATTTCATTGTCGCTCAAACCACCATATTGTATTATGTTATCTCCTGTTACTGCAAAGTTGTTTTAATTTCATTCTGCTATAATGATTGGTTGAGTCTCTGTTCATATATCGTATTGTCCACGTTAAATAAGTAATCCTTGTAATAATGATAAACTGCCATTATGTAATACAATTCATATATGTGTATTAGGAGAAGAACTAAATAAGCTTATGCTTCCGTTCTAATCCTATCTTTTGTGTATATGTCATGTCTGTTTGTATAATCATTGTAATTTTAAAATAAAATATGTCTAAACCAAAATATTGCGCGCTGTTTTGAAATTTTGTTTTGCATTAAAACAGTTTTCGTCGAACCATTTATGTTTTTGCTTTCCGTCTTCTCGGCCGATGAGGATCGCCAGTCTAGGTTTTACCGAATACCTCAAACGCATTGTCATGTAAAAACCTAGAGAACTCCTGCACCACGTGATCTATCGGATCACTGGGCGCGTCGCTGGTTAGCTGTTGTATTGCCTTATTATTATTCAGCAGGTTGGATTTGAATACATTATCTTTTTTCTTGTCCCATACTATTTTCTGGTTATGCATTTTCTGGTGTCGGATTTTGCTGAATGTGGTTTGAGCCGTAAATGAAATAATATTGGCGCGTGGTCAGAATGCTCATTAAAATCTACAATTTCAAAATATGTCAGGACTTTGAAGCTTGTCAAATGCAGTAACAAATAATCTACTTTACTTTGACCATTATATGAACAAAACGTGAGATTTCCAACACATTTGTCGTTGAATAAACGGCCGTTTGCTATTAATAAGCATATCCATTTATTTAAGTACAGTCTGCATTTCTTTACGAATAATGGGATGATTCGCAAAATATGTAAGACAAAAATGTGCCGGGTAGGCCTAAAATTACTCTAACTGCCTAAGAAACTTTGTGGAAATCAGTTACAAGGTGTAAAACTTATTCATCGGAATGATCCACTTTTTATAACTGGCATTCAGTAAATCTTAAGAAAAAACGTCAAAAGGCCGATTTAAACGACTGTATTTAATCGTAACCTATTTTATCAGTGTATCAGATCGGCTACTTGCCCCATCATTTGATTACATATACTTTATCGATTTTTCAATTGAAGAGCGCACGGTAAGGGAGATAACAATGTGGAAGGGGTCTATTAACAAAACGTAAATGGAGGAATGAGCGACAGTTTACGGAGAAACGGCAGTCTCTGACCGAAAAGTTTCTCACAGCTTTGTACAAGTTTATACTCAAGAGGTGACCTGCAATCAGAAAATGGCTTCCATTAGACAAAGTCTTTACAGAAACCACTGTTATATACAACATCATCATTATGCTACTATGCATCACGAAAACATGCCTATATAATTTTGATCCCCTTAAACCCCACTTATATATAGTAAAACCGGGGTTTACAGGGGTATACATTATTTTTCTTATTTCTGCTCAAAAACATAGATTGTGGGTACTCGTTAGAACCGCCTCAGCAAGGTGGTTCTAACGAGCACCCAAAATCTATGTTTTGATCAGAAGTATGAAAAATATCAGAATTTTTATCTGAAAACTTTCAGTATTTGGTGGCGAAATTTTCAACGTATTTGAATAGGCGTGTTTTCCTGATGGTTAAACAGAAAGAAGTCTCGCAATAATATCTGGGTCTTCTTTCGTGAGGTCGAGGACTAATTAAAATGGAACTAGAGGCTTTGTCAATTTTATTTTTAGTAGACCATTTACGTGTTAACTTATAATTTCAGTTATTTCAAATGAGCATTTAAAAGTGCCAAGAGACCTATTGTCAGCATTAACTGTAGCTTGTGAGATAGAATAAAGATTCATGAGTGATTGTGGCTCTTCCCGGACATATTCTACACTAGCGTTTCAAATATATAGTGTTACTAATAATTATCGATATTCCATATGATTATTGCCCTGCGTATATACTGAATAAGAGTTGTCAGAAGACAACGCTGCTCGCCGGAAAGGGTTGATCGGATAAGAAAACAATATTTAAAAATTAAAGATTGAATGCAGAACTTAAACTTAAACATAGCTATAAATGACAGAGTATGACCTGACTGATGTAAGAAGAACGTCAAACTGAGGGATGGCGTATATGCCACTGAAACATCTTCCCTTAGGTTGGTGTTGACAAAATTTTAAAAATTTATCTTATATTGTACATGCTGAATCCCTTAGGTTGGTGTGGACGAAATATGAATTTCAAAGCTATATCTTACATACTTCAGAAATGTACACTTTTCAAAATTTAAACACAGGTATAAATGACAAAGTATGACCCGACCTTAACCTAGGCAGAAGGGGGTGTGTACTATTGAAAAGTCTTACCCTAAGGTAGGTGTGGGCCAGATATTAAAGCGGCATCTTGAATACTTCAGCAGTTATGAACACTTTTCAAAACTTAAACACAGAACCCGAACATGGGTTCAAATGCCAAAGTATGACCTGACCTTGACCTAGACAGAAGATCAAACTGAGGAAGGGATGTGTACTATTAAAAGGTCTAACCTTAGGGTGTTTTTGGCCAAATATTAAAGCTCTATCTTGAATACTTCAGCAGCTATATACACTTTTCAAACCTTAAACACAAAACTTAAACATGGGTGTAAATGACAAAGAAAGAACTGACCTTGACCTAAATAAAGGGTCTTACTTGGGGATGGGGTGTATGCTATTGAAAGGTTTTACCCTAAGGTAGGTGTAGGTCAAATATGAAAGCAGTACTATAAACAGTTAAAAAGCTATGCACACCTTTAAAAACTTAAACATTGTGCTAACGCGAACGCGGACGCCGACAGACGCCGGCGCCAACGACTGGGTGACAACATAAGCTCTCCAGGGACATAGTCCCGGTCTTACCTTAAGGTAGGTGTAGGCCAAATATGAAAGCAGTACCTTAAACAATTGAAAAACTATGCACACCTTTGAAAACCTAAACATTGTGCTAACGCGTACGCCGACAGACGCCGACGCCAACGACTGGGTGACAACATAAGCTCTCCAGGGACATAGTCCCGCCGAGCTAAAAATTGCAGCTGAAAGATCCTTAAATAATTAACCTTTACCGCACTCTGACATAATTCATCAGACGACAAATTCATGACATTTTAGTTCACCTGAGCCTGTAGTCTCATACATGAGCTTATATGCAGGCTCCGCCGTCCATGCGTTTGTCCGTCAGTACACACAAATGAGTACTTAGGTGGCTATATTTGACGGACATTTTCAATATATTTAAATGGGATTTGTTCCATAGACACATACATTTTTTTTTAATTATGTGGCTAAACATCGCTTTGTGGGGCTATAAAATAGTCATATAAGTATCAAAAATTCTCTGGATCATCACATAAGAATGTATGTTTATAACGCCATTTGTAAGACCAACTTCAACACAGTTTGTACAATTTTGATTAACATGTTTCATATAATAGTCCCAATACTAATATGATCCTTCCTTTGTTTGTTGTTAACTGTGTTCATTGTTTCTAATAGCAACCTTAATATATTTTATTTGTGTTTTAAAAATGTTATTTCCAACGCTGATTTTGCTATGCAATGTTTAACATTAACCCTTGTCCTGCTGAACCCGGATATACCCTGTTTTGCAAGCTGTGTAGGTCCAGATCAGTTGGCTTGTGAAGAATTTCAGAAGAAGCCAACTGATCTGGATCTGCACTTTTTGCCATCAAATATGCAAAAATATAACAACAATCTTTATCAAGTAACCTGATTGGCTGAAAATTATAAGTGGGCGTGACAAGTTATTCAGCAGGACAATGGTTATATTCACCTACTAGGCTTTACGACAAACGGGATGACTTCAATTTTCTCATTGTTAACTTTCCATTCCTGAGCAGTAATATCCCTTCTGCACAAGCGTACGGCGTTTACGTTTCACAGTTAATCCGTTATGCCAGAGCCTGTTCAAATTATCAGGACTTCATGGAGCGTGGAAAGTGCTCACTACAAAGTTGTTGAGCCAGGGGTTTAAAAAAAAACCAAACTGGTAGCAATACTTAAAACGTTCTATGGGAGACATCATGATCTGGTCAATCCCCACAATGTGGCAGTTTCCATAATTGTTTCTGATGTTTATGGTGCGCCATAAGTAGACTTCCCAAATCCCGAACATACCCAGTCTATCGATATTTCCTTCGTTCAGGAATATGGGTAGGGTGGGCGAAGCTTGCTTACCAAGTAATGCTTACTATCCGCGGACGCCTGATTACACCCTTTATTCTGGGGTCCATGTCTGTTGGTCTGAACATTCTGATTCGTCATTCGTTTATGGATTTATGAGTTTGGATTACGGCTTAGCGGGGTGTTAGTCTTACTCTTTGTTGCTTTGTGGTTTATTCTACGAGGCGATTTGTTGTATGTCTTTCCGTATGTCATTTTGTTCTTGTGTTTTTCAGTCCTTTTAGTATTGCGATTACCTCGCTTGGGGGAGAGAGAGCTAATCTTAGTGCTTTTCGTACGTTTGTTCGGTTTGTGCTTGTTTAGATTTGTCGGTTTCCTCTTCCTCTTGGTGTCTGGGAAGGGCTGCGGTTTGTGATTGTGGCACTCCCTGGACTTTTCTCTTACCTTTTATTTTAGGTACCATGACCGCAACTACCCCACCATATTGTCCACTCATAGTATTGTTTCTGAATAAAGAACGGTGTATCATTAATTTAGGGTAATAGTACACTTTCAAATGAGGTAGCTCTCCCAATATTGTTTAGACTCCTTTTTGAAAGGGGTCTATTCTAAAACGAAAAAAAAAATTTCCCCATATCTGTTTAGAGTAAAACTACTCTTCAGAAAGGACTACGTGTGCAGGAAAACAATCATGAAAAAATATAGTTAAAAAATACCTCCGCTATCTAAAATGGCGGTAAAAATACCAGGTGTACAGTATCCATTCACCTTACGACAAGCCGTGTTTTTCACTTTACAACCAGCAATGTTTTTCTAACTACGACTAGCCATGCTGTTTTCGTTCTTTTTTTTTTTTTTTTTTTTTTTTTTTTTTTTTTCTTTTTATTTGTTTTGTATTTTATTGCTTTACGACTAGCTGTCTGTTTTGTAGCATTAACTTCTTGTGTACTGGCATCACATCAAGGCAAAGACATTCGACACTTTCCTCTGTTCGGTAAGGATGACCGTCGCTTCATGTGGGACCTATAAATATAAAATGTGTATCTCCATAGTTTCATACACCTATGGATAATAGGCGGTATGATATGATGCAAAATGATACTCCAACAAAACTCACTAACCGCGAAATGATGCCAGAAGGAAAACATCAGCGTGCATGAAAAACCGATTTTGTCTGTTGTTCCTAACGTGTGCCTACCGACTGTCTCGTTGACGGATAAACATAAATTAGACAAAGGAAACACCTACACTTAGGTGCGTGTTCTCTCCTCCACCATGATATGACTCTGCAACAAATTGGACGTTCCGCACCTTCGTATAGAGAACTACAAGTGCCGAGGATTACAATACCACCTAAAATTAAGGTCCTCCTTGAGATATTCCAAACCTTCGACTAAATGTGGAGTTAATCTTCTCCTTAAATAGGCTTTGAGGTCACATGTGGTCGTAATGCACCAAACAAGCAAGAAAGTTGGTAGGAATATTAGGAACAAAATACAAGTAGCGTTTTCCCCAGCTAGCATTCTACGTAAATCTATATCGGGCCGTCATCGGCCCGTCAGCTACCCTGACGGGCCGATGATGGCCCGATATAGATTTACGTAGAATGCTGACTGGGTCCATAAATGTAGACATCTTTGATAGGGCTGCGGCTAGTGATAATCCCAGTCAGCATTCTACGTAAATCTATATCGGGCCGTCATCGGCCCGTCAGGGTAGCTGACGGGCCGATGACGGCCCGATGTAGATTTACGTAGAATGCTAGCTGGGATGGCACTCCCTGGACTTTTCTCTTACTTTTTTGGTATCATTTTTCGTAGCAGCTGGTGTTCGAAACTTGCAACTCTGGAAACCCAACACGAAAACATACTTTTTTAATTATATAGTAAAACTGGGGTTTACGGGGTATACATTATTTTTCTTATTTCTGCTCAAAAACATAGATTGTATGTATTCGTTAGAACCGCCTCGATGAGTCTTGTACGCGATGGTTCCGTAAAGAGTGATTCGGTTTGTTTATAGAAGATAGAAATAAAATGAAGAATGCAATGATTTCAATCAACATCAATCACAAAGACATTGACCTTGTCGGTTGTTTTAATTAACAGTCTGTATTTACAGTACAGGCATATCAGGTATTCAAGTACTTCAGGAGATGAATTAAACAAGCAACTCGATTTCTCTCTTATTTTGTGAATTGTGTAATTTACTTTATGAACATCTCCAAATTGCTAAAATTAAATATCTTTCTCAGTCGGGAACTACATGAGTTATATGATGGGGTTTATGTCACATGCTGATACTTGGAGGACGAATTGGCAAATTGTTACCGTGTTGCTAAAACGTAAGAATGCACACGTAGTAAAGTGCAGATGATCTCTATCTCGCGCAAATAATGATCGATGCTGTGATAGCGTTCACACGAATATGTCATATTTTGATGGCGGAAAATTATCCAATAGAGTTTTATTGTCTTACAGTAATATTGGTTAACTGAACTGTACTGCATGAAACTCAGTCCTGCAATAGGCAAACTTTAAACAATTTCCTCGCTCAAAATGCCGTAACCATATTGTGTACCAAGTCACTCAAACCACTTGATTCTCTATGTCAGACCTCGGGGTGGACGTCGGTGGAGGGGGCTGGAGAGGTGGGGGGGGGGGGGGAGGCGGTAACGAGGGTAACAGTGGTATGGATGTGCGAGCCAGTATTTCGAAACCTACCCCTTTCATATAAACGTCCTTTGAAAAAACGGAATAATTCATATACTTGATCATCTGAAATACTGACCTATTCATATACTGCCCGTTGATTTTTTATACCCATTCACATACTCGTCATTTTTTGCATACATATTTACAAATAAAATAATGCAATTGCATGTCACAAATGTATAACCTTGTACACTGGCAAAAATTCAACTAAATTTACGCTATCTAACACAGTTATTGCTTTGCGACTCATGTATTCATATCATTTGGACGAATATATTCTTTGAAACGAGGGGCCTCCTATACATAAAACAAGAAAGATTGGACTAGTCACATACTTTTCTGTTGGAAAAAGGGGGCTAATTATATACCTGGCAGTGCTGAAAAGGGGGTCACTTCGACACGCGCATCCGCACTATGCGATATATAGAAAGTTAACGCTGCAAATGTTTGGAAATGGTGTATTTTTGGCATGATCATTCTTTCCAGTAGTTTGCGCTGAAAACCTGTGTTAATTAAACGCATACAGCCATTGGCTGACTTTAGCTCGACCAATGACTTTTGCTCTTTCAAAGCAAACCAAGGCTATTGCATTTTAGGAGCACTCGATTCCGATCAGGTGTTGAACTCAGTAACGCAGCGGTGCAACGGGTTAATCTAAATACTGAAAAAGCTAACAATATGGAAGTTTGGTCAGCTCACAGAATGAAAGAAAATTCGACAGAGTTCAGTATATTTGAATATATAATTAAACCACAATACACTGATATCTGATTTATGAAAGTACATTTGCTTATAGCTTTCATTGTTGGTTTAAAAGTCTGCCTGATAATAGAAGATGACAAAATGCGGGATATTTGTTTTCATATGTTTCACTGAAAATAGATCTTGGCATCTTCAAAACAAATGATTTTAACCCTTGTCATGCTGAATAAATTAAGATGCCACGCCCACTTCTAATTTCCAGCCAATAAGATTACTTGATTCGGGTTTTTGATAGAAATTCACATATTTAATGACAAACAATGCTGATCCAGATCGGTTGGCTTCTTCAGAAGCCACTTGATCTGGATCTACACTGTTTGCTAAGACAGGGCATGTCATGTTTAGCATGAGAAGAGTTAAAACAGCAAGCTTTTGATATTAGAGGTATCCAGATTGCTCCAGATAAGAAGGGGTACCCACATAATATTTTTAATATTTCTCCATAAAAATCATGTTTTTGGCAGTCATTAGATATTTCTCAGCAAGGCGCTTCTAATGAGTACCACAACATATGTCTTTGTGAAGAAATAGGAAGAAATAGCCATCCTTTCGTTTGACAAACTGACTATATCTGGAGCTATGTATCTAGCTAAATATTTCTCTAATGTGCCCACGAAGAAGTTCTTTAAGCGAAATCCCTCAATGGGTTTTGCGGCCCATTTCTGCCAAGGGAGGTAACCTTTGCCACTCTGGGCTAATTCAGCAGAAAACAGCTTGGTGATATTTTTCTTATGTTCCCCTGAAATCAGGATTTGACATTTTATGAATGATGTCTCTATGACATATGCAGACAGTGAATTCCCAGATCAGTTTTCACATCTACACAGAGTCTTGCTATGTGCTTACAGGATGAGTGGATATCACGTTTACCTTAAAATTTCAGACAGCTACGCCTGAACAAACAATGCTCACCCAGATCAAATGTCACAGACGGTGGCATCTGGTCTTGGTCTACACTGTTTTCTACTTATCCAGCCAAATAGTAAAATGGTCTTGTTATGAGCTCGCCTGAATTAAGTTCAGGCAGAGATATAGCGATCACCGCAGTGTTTGCCTTGCAAAGAAGTTTAAGTGTTTAGTTAAAATTTTTATGAGCTCATTACTCACAGGCCTCATGATGGATTTAGTTCATATTGTATGAAGGTAGATATTGGTCTGAAAATGTCATCAGGACACATGCCCGTACTTTTAGGGTCGAGGTCACAGACTTGAAATTTTCAGGTTTTAGTTTTTGGTTTAAGTTTTAAGAGCTTATTACTCCCAAACCTTATGCTAGACTCAAATAATGTTTGGTAAAATGATATGTTTTCAAACATTTCATCAGCATCATCTTGACTTTTTGCTATGGCCTAAGGGTCAAGATCATGGACAGTGTTTTCATATTAAAAGTTTGTGGTTAAAGTATTTCCAGACCTTATAATGGATTTAATTCATATTTGTATGATGACAGATATTGGTCCAAATATTTCATCAGCATGCCTATGGCCTTGGGGTCAAGGACTTAGATTTAAACACCAAAGATGTGTTTGGTTTTTTTGTTAGTTTTGTTTATTATAGTGATTAATTTGATTTTTATGTTTTCGCTTTGGTGCGTTGGCTGGGTTGGGGACCTTTGTGCGAACCGGGTTTTTGTGTATTTCTGTATTAAGAGTAACATCGGGTGAAGTTAGCTGGCTGTAAAAGTGGTTTAAACCCCCCGGTGGTTTGCTCTGCCGGCCGTTCTGGGGCGGTGGTCCCGGTGTTAGTCTTACTCATTGTTGCTTTGTGGTTTATTCTACGAGGCGATTTGTTGTGTGTCTTTCCGTGTGTCATTTTGTTCTTGTGTTTTTCGGTCCTTTTGGTATTGCGATTACCTCGCTTGGGGAAGAGAGAGCTAATCTTAGTGCTTTTCGTACGTTTGTTCGGTTTGTGCTTGTTTAGATTTGTCGGTTTCCTCTTCCTCTTGTGGTCTGGGAAGGGCTGCGGTTTGTGATTGTGGCACTCCCTGGACTTTTCTCTTACCTTTTTTTCCATCGATGCATTCACAATAGACACCTCAAGCAAAAGGTATCGTAACACTCAAATATATTGGAACAGCTGAATACTTCGTAAATAAGATAGGAATAGAATGCACACTTGATACATCAATGCATATGAACAGATATATGTTATAATAAGCGTGAACTTTTTTCGGCCCTTTCACAGGCGGCAGAATATACGATAGGATTTTATTTAGAAATCGTGAAAACCTTGAACGTTTCAAACGCAGTTGTAAGTCCCCAAACGTTCCTGTAAAGAATTTGTATTTTGGTCCACTTTTCTCACCTACAGCACTGATATTACGATTTCTAATAAACTTTTTCAGTCCTTTTAGTATTGCGATTACCTCGCTTGGGGAAGAGAGAGCTAATCTTACTGCTTTTCGTACGTTTGTTCGGTTTGTGCTTGTTTAGATTTGTCGGTTTCCTCTTCCTTTTGGGGTCTGGGAACGGCTGCGGTTTGTGATTGTGGCACTCCCTGGACTTTTCTCTTACCTTTTTTAGACGTGTCCACCGGAATTCAGGCATGATGTAATTCACTGACTTTGTTAATAATTTGCGTTAGAGTCTGTTTCGAACCAAGTATCAGACCAAGGTCATACATTACGTACTTCTTTAATAGCAATCTACAAATACAGTCGACTCTCGTTATCTCGAACTCCAAGGGTCTCTATGAAACACTTCGAGATATCCGTACTTCGACATATCAGATTTACAGAACTGAGAATAAACAGTTAATCGAACAACCACCTTTAACAGAATGAATACGTAATTTGACTCCTAAGTTAGAGATATATTGAAAATATTGTGGAAAAGAGGAGAAATTGCTCCTAAGGAGCAATTTCTCCTCTTTTTCACAATATTTTATTGCCTGTTGGTAGATCTCTGTGTTAAAACAGGGACTAGATTATCACTTCGAGATAAGCGGTTATTCGAGATAAGCGAGTTCGAGATAACGAGAGTCGACTGTATAACTATTATTTACACAACTCGTATTGAATTCAACACCTTGACAGTCATATGCTATGCGGGCCGTTTCTAGCTTTTTAAAAGCTATCTTTGTACATAATTCTTTTAATACCCTCTGTTTTGTGAAATGACGGTAAACTTGGACACAAATGAACCACAATGTCAGAGCATACCATAGGACATGTGCGATCAGCGAATATACACATCAGCCTGCGTATTCTCGCAGTCTGATCAGAAGCTTCACAAAGTTCATTTTGAGTAGCCAAGGAGGCAAAGTTTCTTCATGCATACTACGAAAACTCTGATCAGACTGTGTGGATGTGCACGCCGATTTGAATCTTCATTTAGTGCAAATGTCAGAAGGCACAGTCATTTCCTCCTTACGGTTGGAATAAGGATTCGTGTTTTGGTAATTATACTTACAAGTTCACATTGTGATATTTGAAACATTGGTTCAGTAGAAATGCCGTCTCCGCCATGCATGGTGGGTACTGAGTCTCTAAACCTAGGTCAAGGTCATCTACAAGGACGGAGGGCTTCTGTAAGAGAGAATATATTTCACTAATATATGCGGACAACTTACCATACTTGTCCTACAATTTAAACAAGTCCATTTTACTACTTATTCGGGTATCGGTCATTACGAAAACAAGCCTATTCAAACATACTGAAAAATTTACCACCAAAAAAAAAATGAAAATTTTCAGATAAAAATTCTGATATTTTTCATTATTCTAATCAAAAACATAGATTGTGGGTACTCGTTAAAACCGCCTCGCCGAGGCGATTCTAACGAGTACCCATCATCTATGTTTTTGATCAGAAATAAGAAAAATAATGTATACCCCTGTAAACCCCGGTTTTACTATATAAAAGTAGGATTTGAGGGGGTCAGAATTATTTAGGCATGTTTTCGTGATGGAGCGGCAAACAGTGTAGACCCACGAGCTGTCTTTTTTTTTTTTTTTTTTTTTTTTTTTTTTGTTAGTGTTGTTGTTGTTGTCGTTGTTGTCTTACTCAGCGCAAACTGTGTTTGTTGGGGATATACTGTTTTCACGTTGTTCTTTTCATGTCTGCCCGTCCGTCTGTCCGTCCGTTATGTTTTGGTTTCTGGGCAGGGTTATCTAATGAGCGTATTGACATTTCTTGTTGTTCTTGATGTTGTTGTTGTTCTTTATCATTTTCTTTGTTTTTGCTTTTTGTTTTGTATTGTTATTTTATGTTTTGTATATGGCGTTAGGCTATGAATAATTACTGCCTCTGGTCCTGTGAGAATCCACGCGAAAGTGACAACGTCACTACGAGAACGTAGAGTTTGTCATTTCACTTTGGATCTTTAAGTCTATTGTGGTGTCTTGGAGTGGATTTCCGCTTAAGTCGGTGCTAGGAGTTGTGCGCAGCCCTTCAAACTACAATGCTATTATATTAAGAGTCTCAATAAACTGAGACTCAGATATTCAGCTTGTTTTTCGGCCCAGACTACCGAACACAAAAATAAATGAGTCTGTTCTAACAAAAATAAAATGAAACAAATATGTCAACAATGAGTAAGTGTATCTGGAAATTGGAGACTGGCTCCAACAAATAAAAATGGCTTTCACAAGCAAGTTTGGTGTTGTATCTAAACAAAAAGGTAAGAGAAAAGCCCAGGGAGTGTCACAATTACAAACCGCAGCCCTTCCCAGACCCCAAGATCCTAAGTTGAAAGGAAGGCAAAGATCAGGAATCAATACAATTATCTAACACCTTCCGTTCAAGACACCAAAGGGAGAGAAGGGCGCATTTAACGCAACGGCATCACACTCAAAACTTTACAAGCAGGAAGCCAAAAGATAGTTTTTCCCCAATAAATGGCCAAACGGCTATCTAAAATAAACATTTCACCATGACATAGTTACTATGATACTGTTTACGAAAGGGACCGAATTAACTATTTTTGGTCAATTAAAAATTCCAATGATGTCCTCAATAAATTTAAATCTAAAAACTTTCAGGCTTCTAAATTGTCTACATATGATTTTTCTACACTGTATACTACGTTACCTCATCATCTTATAAAAGATAAACTTACTGATTTAATTAACCGAACGTTTATTCGGGAGAATACCCAATATTTGGCTTGCAACGATGAATGTGCTTTTTTCATTTCTGATGTACACAATAATCACAATTGATGGTCGTGTCAAAAAGTCTGTGATGCCCTTGTTTATCTTTTGGATAATATTTTTATTAGATTTGGAACTAAACTTTATAGGCAAACTATTGGTATTCCGATGGGAACTAATTGTGCTCCTCTTGTTGCAGATTTGTTTCTTTTTTGTTATGAGAGAGATTTCATGAAGTCTTTCTCACGTAAAAATTAGGCTGACATTATTGAGGCTTTCAATTCAACTTCAAGATACCTTGATTATTTATTAAATATTGACAATATTTACTTTGACCAAATGATGGACCGCATATACCCTACAGAACTCCAATTAAATAGAGCAAATTCTTCCGATACCGAGACACCTTTTTTGGATTTGAATCTATGTATATCTAATGGTACAGTTTCCACCAAAATTTATGATAAACGGGACGATTTTGAATTTGATATAGTCAATTTCCCTTTTCTGGATGGCGATGTCCCCCGGCGACCCCATATGGGGTATACATATCTCGAATTATTAGATTCGCCAGAGCTTTTTCAAATCTTAGTGACTTTAACTACCGTAATAAAGCCCTCACTGCCAAACTTCTTAGGCAGGGCTATCGTTATTTTAAACTTCGTAAGGCGTTTTCGAAATTTTATCGCAGACACAGTGCCTTGGTAGAAAATATAACGTCAGTCTAAAAACGCTTCTGCAACAAGGTATATCGGAACCAGAATTTTACGGTGACTTAGTGTACAGATTTAGAAAAAAATGTAGGAGAATCTAACTTTTTGGAGCAATTCAGAAAAGTTATTAACCGTTATAAAAGAATTGGCTATAGCCTAGATATAAACCCAATCAACCCAGTTGTTGATGGTTATGCTTCACTCTAATTGCACGACGGCGGTTCGGGCCTCAGACTCAATGACGGCCCCTTCGTAAAACTTTAACCAGTGGGTTAGGGCTTGACGATATGTCTTTGGCTTGGCCCGCCGTGGTTCAATTATTGGTTTTCATTTACTCTGGCATACAGTAGAATTAGCCATGAGTACTCGTCTTTGTTTATTATAGTGATTAATTTGATTTTAATGTTTTCGCTTTGATGCATTGACTGAGTTGGGAGCCTTTATGAGAACCGAATTTCTGTATTAAGAGTAGCATCGGGATCGAGGATGAAGTTGGCTAGCTGTAAATTTACCCCTCATCCCCGCCACACCCCCCTCCCCCACCCCCGGTGGTTTACTCTACTGACCTTTCTAAGGCGGTGGTCCCGGTGTTAGTCTTACTCTTTGTTGCTTTGTGGTTTATTCTACGAGGCGGTTTGTTTTATGTCTTACCTTGTGTCATTTTGTTCTTGTGTTTTTCAGTCCTTTTAGCATTGCGATTACCTCGGTCGGGGAAGAGAGAGCTAATCTTAGTACTTTTCGTACGTTTGTTTGATTTGTGCTTGTTTGGATTTATCGGTTTCCTCTTCCTCTTGGTGTCTGGGAATGGCTGCGGTTGGTGATTGTGGCACTCCCTGGACTTTTCTCTTACCGTTTTTTATTTATACATGCAAAGACATACAGTGACAGAAGTAGTAAACCACAGCAGAAGCACAGGCTTGGAACGGTCAGTAAAAATCTTACTGCGGGGGTAGGGGTGGGAGCGGGGGCGCTTAAATCGACTTTACGTGGCCACAACCCTCGCCCTAAGTTCTGCCGTGGTATGCACAAGACATTTGTTCAGTGTAGAGCTTCTAACTGATCGGTGCAACATCTCCGAGAACATAAAAATCAAACTAATATAGAGATTAAAGAACGATGAGGACTCGACAGCAAGAAATAACTGAAATGCTGATGCGAAAGAAAACCAACAATTGGACTCCGGTGGGTCCGACCAGAGCCAGAGCATCAGCACCAGCCGCTTTTCTTAAAAAAGTCTTTAGGACGGAACCGCCATAGACTCTGAGGCCCGACCAGCCGGCTTGCAACCAAATAGGGAAGATAAGTTATTAACCGTGATTGGGTTAACTACCATGCATGCAGTCTGTCATATTACATTTATGTTGTACCTAGTCTTTATATATCGAAGGCTAATTTTACGAAATTGAGTGCTTAAGTCATTGCAAGCATATATTTTCCTGAATTTATATACTAAGTCACCATAAAAGTCGAGTATTCAACCCCAAGCTTAATCTCATTTTTTCCGAGTAAAGAAATGTTTGGTTGGCACTGGTACGTTGAATCTTTTGAGATTGCGAGGGATTTGTAGCTTCAAATTCGCAATACCATTGGCCAAGGACTGTGCGGCTTGGGATTCAGTTCGAAGCATTTAAATTCCTAGTTTTGGAATAAGGACTGCATACTCAGTTAAGGTTTGAATTGAATCCCGTTGGTATTAAGCTCCTACATTGGTTTGGCATCTATTTTCTTGGCTAAGTGTGCGAAGTAACCTTTATTTTATAATTCAAATCGAATTCCAAGCTGTGAAACCCAAGCTAATTTCATATACTATAACAAATAAGGGTTAGACTTCCATGCTGCGAAATATATGTCGCGGTTTGCAAAGAAATCAATCAAAACTTGAAATTCAATCCCAAGGTTGGAGCTGAATCATAAACAGACCTGTCATTTCATAATCATGTATTCTATTCTACGAAGTTTAGCTTGAAACTCGTTCCTAGGCTTGCACAATGCTTCTAATAGAGCACTTGCTGACTCCAAACTCCAAGCCAGCTTCACTGTCTTAGTAGTCTCGGAATTCAGTAACAAAAACTTGGGATTTAATCTAAGCTTGGTATTAAGTCCCAAGCTGGGTATTAACAATAGTGTTTCTCCAAGGAGGGTCTCAGTTTGGGATTCAGTTCGAAGAATTATTGCAGTGTAGGCAAGCTTGGGATTGAATACATTGCTTCGCATTAGCTTTGTTATACTACATAGAAAATGTTTCTCACTGTTTCTATTTGCCCCTCTGTGATGCTATGAGTCGAACCATATGTCATTTGTGTTTCGGAAAAAGCCTCCCCGTACATCATCATAGTGCAGGTTATATTGTGTTTCCTTTGAGATCATTGAGCCCATCCTTCCTGGTTATTTTAAAAATCGAATACCGCTTAAGCCGGCGCTGGTGGGGTGTGGTGGGAGGGGTGCGTATTCAGCCACGCAAACTACAGTTGCATATGAAGAGACTTAATAAAACTGAGTCTCCGATTTTTGTGACTTTGTGTGTTCTTTGTTTCCAAAGGCAGTCCTTTTTTACTTTCACGCTGGACCAAAACATCATATAAATTATTCTTGAAGTTTCAAAGTAGCAATTGAAGCAACAAAACTGATTTTTGCTCAAATAATTTGTTTTTACAACTTAGATTTGCTTCAGAATAGCAACAGTGCAAAATTAATATCATGTTGATATTGCACAATAGTGCATAAAATAGATTACTTTCTGATATCAATTTTACTATTACAGAAAACGCTATTTGTAACGTCAAAAAACAACAAGAGGCCCACGGGCCACAACACGCTCACCTGAGTGAAAACGCCACTGCAGATATGCAGATGGCATGCAACATTTTTCCAGTACTGTCAAATATTGAAACTTATGACAAGGCAATGGCTTAAACAGTTTTTGAGATATCTGGCTTACAAGGTTAAAATGCTGAAATTTTCAAAACGCCATAAGTAAAAAAAAGTTCAGACATTTTTCAGAAGTCATTTGGTTCATCTACTTATCCTGTCCTTTAAAGTTTTTTTTTTCTATTTTTAGCTCTGGCAACCATTTTGTTCAGCAGGGAAGAACCATTTTAGCAAATTTGGCAAAAGGGTATAAGAGAAACATTGATGTGAAATTATTTTGAAATCTTGCCACTGGCCACGGAGATATCCTTTAAAGGTTTTTTTTTTCTATTTTTAGCTCTGGTGACCATTTTGTTCAGCAGAGCAGAACCATTTTGGCAATTTTGTTAAAGGCAGATAAGAGAAACATTTCTGTGAAATCGTTTAGAAATCAGGCCACTGGCCAAGGAGGAGATGTTTAATTTTTTTTTTTTTTCTATTTTAACTCTTGCGGCCATTTTGTTCAGCAGGGAAGAACCATTTTAGCAATTTTGGCAAAAGGGTATAAGAGAAACATTGATGTGAAATTATTTTGAAATCTTGCCACTGGCCACGGAGATGTCCTTTAAAGGTTTTATTTTCTATTTTTAGCTCTGGTGACCATTTTTTTCAGCAGAGCAGAACCATTTTGGCAATTTTGTTAAAGGCGGATAAGAGAAACATTTCTGTGAAATCGTTTTGAAATCAGGCCACTGGCCAAGGAGGAGATGTTTAAAAAATTTTGGGTTTTTTTTCTATTTTAGCTCTGGCGGCCATTTTGGTCAGCCGAGCAGAACTTTTTCAGCAGTTTTTGGGCCATAAGAGGAACAGTTCTGTGAAATTACTTTGAAATCAGGACACTGGCTTCGGAGGAGATGTCTTTTAAAGTTTTGTTTGTTTGTTGTTGTTTTTTTTGTTGTTTTTTTTTTTTTTTTTTTTTTTTTTTTTTTTTTTTTTTTTTTTCTATTTTTAGCTCTGGCCACCATTTTGTTCAGCCAAGAGGAGCCGTTTTAGTAATTTTGGTTGAGGGCCATTAGTGAAACACTTCTGTGCAAATATTTTGAAATCAGGCCATTGACCAAGGACGAGATGTCGTTTGAAGATTTTCTATTTTTTAGCTCTGGCGGCCATCTTGTTCAATGGAGCAGAACCACTGCGGCCATCTTGGATTTTCGATCCACACAATTTTAGCTTGTTTCGATCCAGAAAGCATCATGTTGCTAAAGAGCGTTTCTGCTCAAAGCGATCTAAGGTTTGAGAAGAGATGCCGAAAACTGATTTTCAAGATGGCGGCTGTGGTGGCCATCTTGGATTTTCTATCTGCTCATTTAGCTGTTTTGTGTCTCATAAGCACCCTAATGCTCATCATCAAGTTTCGAGTCAACTGGATTATAGCGGAGATGTCTAAAATATGAATTCTCAACATTTTTCCCATATAAATGTATGGGGCCCATACAAATGCATGAGGAAGCAAATTTGACCTTGCCGTAAAAAGGTCAAACGTCAACGTAGGACCATCATTTTAGCAATTTTGGAAGATCTTCTATCCTCGAGGATTTGTGCAAAGCTAAGGCCCCAGGGCTTATTTGGTTCTGGAGAAGAAGATTTTTAAAGGTTTTTACCATATATAGGCATGGCAGCCATCTTGGTCAATAGACCTCGACCATTTTAGCAATCTTTTGTTCTCCTAATCTAAGGAGGCTCCACATAAAATTTGAACAACATTGGCCCAGAGACTTCAGAGGAGAAGCTGTTTGAAATTCTCAACATTTTTCCCATACAAATGTATGGTGCCCATACAAATGCATAGGGAAGCAAACTTGACCTCGCCGTAAAAAGGTCAAACGTCAATATACGATCATCATTTTAGCAACTTTAGTAAACCTCCTGTCTCTGATGATTTGTGCAAAGATTCAGCCCCAAGGCATCCTCTGTTCTGGAGAAGAAGATTTTTAAAGGTTTTTACCATATATGGGCATGGCAACCATCTTGGTCAATGGACCGCGACCATTTTATTAATATTTCGTTCCCCTAACCTAAGGAGGCTTCACATGCAATTTGAGCAACATTGGCCCAGAGGCTTCAGAGGAGAAGTCGTTTGAAATTCGCAACAGTTTTCCCATACAAATGTATGGTGCCCATACAAATGCATCAGGAAGCAAACTTGACCTCACCGTAAAAAAATCAAACGTCAATGTACAATAATTATTTTAGCAATTTTGGTAGACCTCTCGTCCCCGATGATTTGTGCAAAGATTCAGCCCCAAGGCATCCTCTGTTCTGAAGAAGAATATTTTTAAAGGTTTTTACCATATATGGGCATGGCGGCCATCTTGAACAACGGACCGCAACCATTTTAGCAACTTTTCGTTCCCTCAACCTAAGGAGTCTCCATATGAAATTTAAGCAAAATTGGTTCAGCGGCTTCAGAGGAGAAGTCGTTTGAAAATGTTAACGGACGGACGCACGGACGACGGACGGAAAGTGATCACAATAGCTCATCCTGAGCACAGCTCTGGTGAGCTAAAAATACAGAATAAGAAGCAAACCGAGAAAACAATATTTATAGCTATATTATAAAAAGGTTATTGCACTGATATCGGTAAATATTGTCTCTCTTTGGGATATCTTTGGACGCTCACAAGCTCGCGTCCTTCGATATCCCAACTCGGGACAATATTCACCAATGTCAGAGCAATAATCCTATAGTGTAGTGTAGTGTAGTGTAGTGTAGTGTAGTGTAGTGTAGTGTAGTGTAGTGTAGTGTAGTGTAATGTAGTGTAGTATAGTGTAGTGTAGTGTAGTGTAGTGTAGTGTAGTGTAGAATAGTGTAGTATAGTATAGTTAGCCCTCTTAATACCGACACTCGATACAACGACAAAATTTGTTATAATAACATTTTGAATGTCACTAAACCGTCGCTCAAGAGGTGACGGTTTATGAGAAATTATGCAAAAATATTGCATAAAATCTTCAAGCAACATGTGTTTTGAGAGGCGATTCTAACAAATGTCTAAAACATATGTTCTATGAGGAAATAAGAATAAAAGAAGGCTTTTCTAACATATCATTCTGTCCAGCAAGGATTCTTTACAACAGCAATATCACTATAATGGCAACATTTTTGGGAACACCAAACCAACAACAAAACAACAAACAGCATTACTGCATAAAAAGCTGTGCCGCACGTTATTAACAGCCGTGCATTATTATGCGAAAAGCCGTGTATCAACAAGGCAATTCACGCGCTGTTAATGCACCGCTGTGCAACTTTCAGTATGCTTGTACCGGGGCCACAGAATTGCTGCCGTCACGAGATGTGTAGTGCCCGGCCCTAGAACGAGAATAACGCGAAATGTAGCAAATGTTTTCAGTTTTTGTGCAATAATAGCGATCGAACATGTTTTTTTCAATGCATTAACATTCGCCAGGTCCCTAGGAAGGTGTTGAAAACCGCGGCCTCCGGCCTTGGTTTTCAACACCTCCCTCGGGACCTGGCGAATGTTAATGCATGGAAAACCATGTTTGATCACTATAGTGAGCATCCGCAAGTTCATATAAAAAAAAAAAAAAAAAAAAAAAAAACACAAGAACCACTGGCGACGAAAGGCCCGCTTATTTAGACATCATTTTTACGTTTATTCTACATACCCATATGTTCGCTATGTTACGGGGAAACATGGAGTACGTTACATAGACTTGTTGAATTAGTGAGATGCACATACCCTGTTTGAAGGTGCCCTCAAAGTCTTCCAAAGTGTCTTCCCAAAATAAACATCGTAGTTAATCATAGATGTGTAAGCCTCGCCAATGAGTTTTGGGAAGGACAGTACGCCGTCTTTTTTAAAAAGTGATATTTTCAAGTGCATGTCCAGGAGTTCACCGATGTGCATGTTTGGAAAATCAAAATCTTCGAAGAATTCCGGGTTCTCCGAGAAAATAACTTTCTTTGAAAATGTTTTCTTGTATTTCCCCGGTTTTAGGCTGACCTTTGCAAATAATGTTGTTGACTTTGAGGATTTAGTTGACAACTCAATGTCGCTTGCTTTCATCAATGTTACTCTAAATGTCATACTTGGGTTATAATATTGCATGCTGAACTGAATTTGTCCACGTGATATAGAAACATTTTGATTTCTCGATGTGTTATCCTTGAAGAGTTGAAGGTGGGCCCTTCGCATATTATGCTCGTTGTAAGACAAACTCTTTTGCAATGCTTTTCTCCTTTCTCTAAGTTGTTTTAATGTCCATTGTTCCTCTTCTTCAATGCTTGTTTCTGCGTGCATCATTGTTGCATTATCCTGGGCCAAAGCCATTGTGTCTGAAGCTGACGTTCTCTCATAATCGTGATGTTTAATATCTTTTAAGGTTGTATTCTCCATCAAAGTTTTAATAAGACTTTTGTTATTCTCAAGCTTTGGATTTATTCGTCCCAACCAATTTTTTGTGTCACATGTCGCTCTATCTGGACTTTGTTTAATAGATGCTGATTTCACCGCGTCTACATCCTCAGTGCCTGATATGATGTGATATGTAAGGGTTTGCATATTTGAAGTACTATTCGAGCAATTGCACCCTTTTCTAAGAATTCTTCTCTGCTTGTTTGGATTTCTAGTATGTGTCATCATTTGGTATTTACTGACATTCATGTCAGAAGTACTTACTGAACGACTGACCGTCTTAGAGCTTCTGTTTGTATCATATTCTATTTTTTGTGCATGGATTTGTGTTTGTACAGTCGACGATTTGCTAACTATAGGCTCTGAGATTCGACCACCGCGATAATGAGTCAGTCGAATGTTTTCAGATACATCTTCGAGCGTTTTCTTTTCTTCTTTACCTGGCGTTGTATCATCGAGATTTACATCACTCGTAGTTTGAATATAACAGTGTTCTGTAGATTTTTTATGTTCCTCTTGTGAGACAATCACAGGTGTTTCCATATCGTATGATGTTTGTGACGACATACTCTGAGAACTGGTCCTACATGAATGTGTACTGCACATCGAGGTATGGCTGATACCAAGTCTATCTGATATGTTAGAAATTCCTAGCCCATCGGAATGAGACATAGATTTTCGGACATCAGCTGGAACAACTAAACAATCATTATTTCCTTCTGGCACGTTCATTAGTCTAGCTGAATACGCCCTTTTCAAAACCTTCGGTCTTTTCTGTTTAAAATTTTCAATTCCTTTAAAAGAGTCCGACTTTTCTTCTAAGAACCTTCGACTGAACCGCCCCTGTAGTCTTTTCTCTCCTTCACTTCCTGTATTTGTCGAGCCTGTTTCACCCGTGCACGGAGGGGAGAGTTCATTCAGCCTTGACGTGGAGGATCTGACTATACCAGTTGCGACCGGAGGAGAAACCAGACCAATCGGGGACGGTTTAACTTCGGCTATCTTTGTTCCTGGAATGTCTTGTATTACAACAAGTGTAGTAAAATCGAAAGGAGACAATGACGGCCCTCTCGAAATGCTGTCTTGAGAAAGAACCGAGTTTGTCCTCATCATTACTCCCGGACCGGTATTGGATCTTAGACTACACGAGCTTCTACAGCTCAGACTAGTACTACTATCCCTGCAAGACGGACTAGATAAAGCGTTTAAAGTACCTTTCTCTGCCATGTCTCTATCATATCTTATGTCATCAGATCTCTCAGTATTCCTATATATAGATGAGATGTCATCGGTAGAAGATATTTCCTTTCCTTCGAAATCAGAGAAATGGTCTACGCTTAGTCTGCTACGTGCTTTCGAGATCCCTGCGCTTTCTATGTTCGAATCTGACACGCCACGTCTCACAATTGTACCATTTAGTCACCCTATAACCTTTCCTAAACTTTCCATTTCTCAAATCAAATCCCTTAAGTCTCTGATGTTCGTAAAATGAGAGTAATCACAGTATTGACTCTGACAGTCTAACCGATTCAATGTGCATTATTTGCTGTTGTCAAAGATTATTATTATTATAAGTAGTAGTAGTATCATTATCTGTTCCTCACTTTTAGTTAAAATCATAAACAGTCGACTCTCTATATCTCGATGTCCAAAGGAATCTCTGAAATACTTCGAGATATCCGTACCTCGACGTATCAGATTTGCAGAATAGAGGAAAAACTAACTCAACCACTCACATTTCACAGATGGATATGTAATGTGACTCCTGAAGTTAGCGATATATTAAAAATATTGTGGAAAATAGGAGAAATTGGTCCTTAGGAGCGATGAGTCCGCTTTTCCGCAATATTTTCGTACCTGTTGTTAGATTTTCACGTTAAAACAGGGACCAGATTTTCACTTCGAGATAAGCGGTTAAGCGTAGTTGAGATAACGAAAGTCGACTGTATTTCATCCTCATATAACTTACATCTGAAACTTAGTTTGCTTTCGATACATAATATAAAGGGAAATTCAGTTTCTGTATGAGCCGTAACGCGAGATGACGTACCTTCTGATATGTGCTCCCAACGAAAACTCAAATCAGCCTGCGCATCCGCGCAGTCTAATCAGAGTATTCCTTGTTCGGATGAAAAATCTTCACTTCCTTGGTTTTCCAAAAATTCGTCCAGTGAAGATTCCGATTAGACCGCGCGAATGTGCAGGGCGATCTGAATCTTCGCCGGTACGTTTTCTTTTTACATTGTGGCTCGTATTAGCGGTTAGGTACTGTGTTGACATCACTCCGTCTATTTGTAGATTCCTAAGGAAAGTTTGCTTTACAGTTTGTAGATATATTCTAGAGTGAAGATAGTGAAATCGATTTAAATTCCACGGTAGTTCTTTGTGTGGCGTTATCGTTTACTAGCTGTGGCCTTTTCGTGTTTAGTCCTGTTTATTGTATAATTGTAGCGTTTAAAGGATCCTGTCTGGTCGTGTGATCACCGGGACCTGTCTGGCCGTGTGATCACCGGATCCTGTCTGGCCGTGTGATCACCGGATCCTGTCTGGCCGTGTGATCACCGGGTCTTGTCTGGCCGTGTGATCACTGGATCCTGTCTGGCCGTGTGATCACCGGATCCTGCCTGGCCGTGTGATCGACGGGTCCAGTCTGGCCGTGTGGTCACCGGGTTCTGTCTGGCCGTGTGATCACCGAGTCCTGTCTGGCTGTGTGATCACCGGGCTGGAGAAAACAGGGTGCTTTGCTTTTCGTTAGTTTGTAAAATATGTGATGTCCTTCGGGGTCTGTTTTTTTCATTCTCTTAATTCACTGCTAGGATTGTGGACAGCTTTAATGTTTTGCAATATGACCGGAAGTGTTCAAGAAACTTGGAAATTTACCAGTTTGAGAAGAAAATCTAAAATATTCTGCCAATAAAACACGGTAGACATATTGAACTCGGATTAAATACGTGCACAGGACTGGTGGACCATGACGTCGCGGAGACGTCGAAATGACTATGTGTGTTTGCTGATTTGTATCCCTTTTTGCCTGATGCAGTGCTAAAAGAGGTCACTCAAGCAGAAAAGAATTTGCTCCTCTTTCCTAAAATATGAATCTCTTATCAAAGGGAGATAATTAGACTAGCATCAACTCAAATGGTGAGAAGTAGTCACACTAAGTAGAGCCAAACTCATGATAAATATATCAAGTAGCCAAATGCTGGCAAATATGAAGAATGTGGAGCCAGGGAATCAATAAAACAGAACAAAATACTAGATAAAGTGTTATTTATTTAACTGCGTTGTTAAAGGCTGTCAATCGTACGCAAACAGCGACGATGTGCATTTCCATCCCATCACGAATACATGCCTATATAATTTTGACCCCCTTAAACCCCACATTTATATAGTAAAACTGGGGTTTATAGGGGTATACATTATTTTTCTTATTCCTCCTCAAAAACATAGATTGTGGGTACCCGTTAGAACCGCCTCGTCGAGGCGGTTCTAAAGAGTACCCACAATCTATGTTTTGAGCAGAAATATGAAAAATATCAGAATTATTTATCTGAAAATTTTCATTTTTTCGTGGTAAAATTTTCAGTATATTTGAATGGGCATGTTTTCGTAATGCTTACATCATGCTTACATGATGTTGGAACGAAACAGTTTTTAGGAAAGGGTAATTCATGCTGGGGCGACCAAAAAAGACCCGCGGATGTCATGGTTTTCCGCCAACATGTGATTAGCCATGTGATTGTAGACCATGTAACTTAAGTCAGTTACATGACTAGACACTCTGGCAAATCGAGTTAATTGTGAAATTAAACACTGTAGGATGCTACACGAGGAACATCACCATCCAAGAAAGGAAAATTTACAATCTCAAAATCAAACCATCGCGTTTATCATAAATTTTGCAGGAAACAAACCCATCTACAACAGATAAATGTAAACCCAAAAACGCGGCTTTGGTATCAGAAGAATTAGCTTTATTTAACTGAAGTTCTGGGGGGTAAATTTGACTAATTAAACCGTCGTAGGTATTGTCAATATTCAACAAATCATCCAAATATCTTGAAGTCGAGCTAAAAGCTTCAATGATATCAGATTGGTTTTCAACGGAAAGGAACATCATGAAGTCTCTTTCATAACAAAACAAGAACAAATCAGCCACAAGGGGTGCGCAATTCGTACCGATCGGAATACCCACAATTTGTCTAAATAACTTAGTACCAAATCTTATATAAATATTGTCTAGTAGAAAGGTGACAGCTTCACACATTTTGTGACATGTCAAAATTGTGTAATTTTTATGCACTTCAGAAGTGTAAAAAAACTGCATGCCCCGCCACTGCAATATATCAAGCAAGTGACAAAAAAACACAAAAAAAAATTCTAAGTTAAAAATGCAATAAAAAGTGATAAAAAATAATTTCAGAATTCTGAAAAAAAAAAACAATATGCATATTTTCAGACCATTCTAAAAGCGTGTGTAAAGTTTCAAAAGGATCGGCCTGAAACTGTAGGAGGAGTTGCGCGTACAAGGTACATACTCCCTATACATTTCTGTAGTATTAGGGCTCGAAAAAAGTCTAAGTTAAAAATGAAAAACAAATGTGATAAAAAATAATTTCAGGATTCTGAAGAAACAATATGCATATCTTCAGACCATCCTAAAAGCGCCTGTAAAGTTTAAAAATGATTGGCCTAAAACTGTAGGAGGCGTTGCGGGCACACGAATGGTGGGGGCGCTGACGGACGGACGGAGGGACGGACAGACGGACGGACGGACACTCAAAATTTCAGAGGGTATAACATAATACCCCGCCACTTTTTTGGTGGCGGGGCATAAAAAGCATTTCTTACATTACATGCAAGGTAGAGGAATCTTCTCTATGAAATGCCCATTCAATTAAATCATTTAGTTTTTCTTTTATAAGTTTAAGCCAATTATTTTTATACCCCGCCACACGATAGTGGCGGGGTATTATGGTTTCTCGTTAGACGTCCGTCGAACATCGACGGGCTCGTTTACCATGGCTAATTCGAACTCGTTTTTGAGTCCCTACGAAATTCTTCCGACAGCTTAAGAAAACAATATTTAGAGAAATTTTCTTATTTTATCACGAAACTGTATGTTGTGTGTACTCATTACAATCGCCTCATAGGCGATTCAAATGAGTACACTCAACATACAATTATTGTGTAGAAAATCGAAAATATTTCCTTAAATTATCACTATTTGCTTCCTGACCTGGTGCCATGATTAACCTTCAGTGGCTCGAACTACCCATATTTCGAACAAAATTCCACGGTCCCAAAAATGTTTGAGCCATTGAAGTTCGACTGTATTCTGTACAACAGCAAATTCATTTTAATGGCAACGTCTTCAGGGACAAATGCTGTCGTTGTAACGCAGGTTCACTGTATTTGCTTTTCTACAAAGCAAGTCCGTTCTGAAAAGGAGTCTATTCTAAAAGAGTAGACGCAGTTTGGAAAGGCTAAACCAGTTATAAAAAATTGTCTGCAGTGATAGTGTACCCAGTCCGTTGAGGGAAATGGACACACCTTCAGGAAACCAACCTTGTGAAAACTGATTTGTTATCCCTCCTTAAAAGAGCCTACTCTGAAGGAAAGCATTTTCTCTCTTTGGGAGCAAATTGTTTACATTTACAGTAGACCCGTTTTAGAAAGGATTTGGTTGTCAGGAAAGCAAACAGGAAATGGCACCCGGTATATCTATTCTCTCTGATCCATTACTGAATAAAACTCCATTAAAACATTGGAAGAGGTTGTTCTTCAATTTCAAGTATGTCAGGTTATGTGATTTGGATATTCCAAGAGAAAAAATGGTTAAAATATTTGTATATAGGGGAGACCCTGATCAGACGCTACATTCTTCAGCGTCTAATCTGGGTTTGCACTGAATGTCAATTGCTATATGAACGAATTTGCTCACCATGGGAGCTAATTCTTTCTCTCAGTATAACCTCAGCTGAGGACAGTACCAATTAATCTCTGAATAGAGTGCACTTCCTTGGAGCTGTATGTAACTGGGTACAGTCAGTAGATATCCCACCTGGGGGTGATTTGGTGGTGCGAAGGTGTCGTGTATCTTACGTCACCAGGATGTCCAATTGATATCGGCTTACAGTTTGGCAAGGCATGCTATTCTTGTAGCAGGTAAGGGTAGAGGGCGAATGTTTTTTATTTTCTTCTGTTTCGTCACTTTCATTCCTGTTCCTCTTTCTTCTCTGTTCATCTCTTTCATTTCTTCTACTATCTCTTCTATCTCTTTTCTCAATTTCTCTGGGAGATGACACAAAATAACCCACAAGGGTTGACATGTAGTTAAACCCCAACAAAATCAAGATATCCCGCCACATTTTTTTCAAAAGGAGGACAATCTTTGAAACTTTACATTATTTTGCTTTCCTGCACACCAATACACTTCTGGAAAAAAAGTTCTTCTAATAAAGGTATGAAGTTGCTTGCAAGAAGAGCAAATTCTTACCTTTTAGATCATAGCCATTTTTAGAGCTAAACACAATTTTGACATAGTTGCCTCCACTGAAAGCGTATCTATTCCTCTTATATCTTCTCTGCATTTTTCACATCTTGCAGTTTTGTGTGTGTGTGTGTTTGTGTGTATGTGTGTTTGTGTGTGTGTTTCCGAATGCCCGAAGGGAACGTTTCATATTGTCATATGACACGTTTAACAAAAAACACAATATACAAGTAGCCGAACGTTTTTCAAGATTTAATGGCAATTTAAATACTTGCATTTTAAACACAATATATATTTATATATCTAAGACTTAAGACCATAACCTGCCTTTATGCAGTAACTGTTTTTTATTTCTGGGTAGGACTGTATAAATGGCACTCAGAAGATATCATTTACTACTGTTCATTACATAAGCTCTATTGCTTGATGTGTGTCTTGAAGAAAAGTCAGATACTGGATAATTAGTTAACACAATAGCTAAGTGGGTCAGTTCTGTTTTTGCTTTTGTAGAAGGAACTGCTTAGGCAATAATCAGGAGCCTTATCCACCAGCAATCCACATCACCACCATTTTAGATTACACCATATTAAAACATAAACCAAGTAGATGGTAAATGCTGTTTATTGTAAGTCAAATCAAAGTCAAATAATGCAAATTGAGTACCATAAATATGTATGTTAGAATTTATCCAATAAATGCTTTGTAATATGTTTCTGTAGTAAAAGCCAAATACATATATTGTATGTATAAATTGTGCATTATTCAAAGCCACAATCACAACCACATTGGATTTACTGCAAAATATTAACAGTTCAGCAACCCGTTTTTCTTTAGTGTGCAACAGTTGGAATTAAGTCAGTTTGACACTATTTAAGAAATGTCTGCTTCTGTTATACATGTGTGCAACTCAAGGGGCTATCACTTGATATGCCTTCGCGTTGGCCTTCTTAAATCTCCCTAAAAAACTGTATTCACTTGGTCTGCATTGTTTACCAAGCTTATGTCTGTTATTATGAGAATCTCCAATCTGCTTTATTGTAGATCAACCTAAATCATTTGCCTTTCTGAGGATCATTTGATCCAACCTGTTGCTGCAAACAGAGAAATGTAACATTCCACCTCTGGGTGATCAACTCCTCTACATGGTCCAATTACATGGTTCAATTACATGGTTCAATTACAAAGCTGAGCTCATCTGGCGCATTCGTCATTTCCGAAATACAAGGGTGGAGTGAGACACCCTAGACTGTAATTATTTAGATCTCTAAATCAGTAAAACAGTTAAACATCCAGTGTTTACGATCATCGGGTGAGTATCCCCAAAGAACATCACGAAAACATGCCTATATAATATTGACCCCCTTAAACCCCACTTTTATATAGTAAAACTGGGGTTTACAGGGGTATATATTATTTTTCTTATTTCTGCTCTATAACATAGATTGTGGTACTCGTTAGAACCGCCTCACCGAGGCGGTTCTAAAGAGTACACACAATCTATGTTTTGAGCAGAAATAAGAAAAATATCGGAGTTTTTTATCTGAAAAATTTCAGTTTTTGGAGGTTAAATTTTCATTGTATTCGAATAGGCATGTTTTCGTAATGAAGAGCCAGATATATATTTTGTTTATGTTTGATATGTATTTAACAAACGATGTGAATAATTCCTTCATTTCCTTTGTTGTATATAAATAACAAAGAAAGCTACTTCCACGTTTGACCAACAATGCACGAGCAGCATTACAATATGTGCAGCTTGGTTTATTTTATAAAATTTTGCATCTTTCCTACATTGGCCGCACCATGCGAAAACGTAAATTCGGGGTTATGCGAACAGAGAAGGCCCAGGTCAGCCTTCGCATTTGTGCAGTATGATCAGGGCCTTCCTTGTTCGCGAAAAAAAATCATTGTATAGTCCTACTACAGTCGAACTTGAATGGCTCGAACCCCTTTGGGACAATGAAAATTTTTTCGAGATAGTTCGAGCCTCGGAAGGTTACTATTAGTGCCACACCAGGAGGCACAATGGAGATAACTGTGGGATATCTTTTCGGTGTTCAATATTTTAAATGCATGTTGTGTGTACTCATTAGAATCGCCTCATAAAGGCGATTCTAATGAGTACACACAGCATACATTTACAAGATAAAAGAAAAAAATTTCCCTAAATTATCCGTATATCGTATTTGGAGGAAATCCCTGCGGACTCAAGAACGTGTTCGACTCATCCATGGTAAACGAGCCATCGGGGTTCGAGCCACTGAAGTTCTACTGTATATAATGCATGAACGAAGAACAAAGGCCTGGATACTTTGCGCATGCACCCTATGATCTAAGTTTGCGCATACTGCGCATGCTCCAAGGTACTTTTTCGCTTCGCTAGGTTTGTATGGTCTAGGTGATTAGAGAGCGACCTGACAGAGCTCCTCAAGATCTGTCTTATTCGCACGATGAAAATATTTATTCTTAAGATAAATGAAATGAAATAGTAAATTGTGTGTATGTTCTAGGCTATAGCACACTGTCGTGCTATTTAGTCTTATTTTTCACAGAAAGTAAGGCTTGATAGGCCAGTCAAGTTTTCTTCAATGTAGGCGACTTGGATGAAATCTTAAGTCTTAGTTTCTGTGGCCAAAAAAGAAAAATATTTTTTAGTTGTTTATAATCAGCAGATTACTATTTTACAAACTGGTGAAACTGCTTTCAACCTCAAATTCTTAATCTCTTTGTTGCTTCTTCTAAGAGAATTTGGCTCCACCTCTTTCCAAATGGGCATTTTAATAAAGAAAAACGGTCTCTGAGTTAGTTCTCATGTTTAAACACATTTTCAAAACTGAAAAGTTCTATTTTATGGAGGTTCTATTTTATGACTCTGGTATTTCCCAGTAAGTATCGAGGTATGTCACGACCAGCTACACACCTCTGCCGTGTAAGTTCATGTCCAGCTGGGGGCATTATGACGTGGTTATGTTAGAATGGTTGGCAGTTTCCTCCCAGTTGCGGTGGTTTCACAGAGGGTATTTCCCGGTGTCTATACAACTGGAAACTACCCGGGCTTTACTCCACCATCGAACTGTCCGCTGAGGTTATAGTCAGAAGTGACTGTCTCGGAGTATATGGTAGTAAAAGAATCATTATTTACAAAATGACAGTGGCCAGTGGATTCGTACCGCCGGTTACCATAATATGACTCCTAGTCCAGAGAAAGCATACTCATGTCACGTCTTCTTCCATACTGATCCTGAAATATATTCCCATAGTTCCAAATAAGGCACTTTTTTAACCAAAAAGTACTGATAATTTTCATATTTCTCCACAAAACCATATGTTAGGGGTACTCATCAGAAGCATCTTGCTTTTTTGTTGAAAAATAAGAAAAATAATATGTGGGTACGCTCACTCATTTTGAGCTGTTGTATATCTACCGAAGCATTAAGCAATTACCACTCCCTGGGTTAATTCTGTAGACGACCAGTTCTGTAGACGACACATCTTATATTTCCCAGGAAATAGTATTTACTTCCTGCAAATCGTCACCTTAGGCCTGTGGAGTGTAAAAGTCTATTTTCCGGGAAATTATACATAGCATGCTAAGCGTTATTTTGATAGATGATATCAGAGGAAAAACTCTCCTAAAGCGCGCCTGCCCATCCTATAGAAATGTGGACTTGCACTTGGCAAAACTCGTGAATACAATGTAGTACCTAAAATCAAGCTAGGCAATAGTTAAGTCTACCAAGACATACAAGAGGTAAACATTTTTGTTTAAAAAATATTAACATACCACTGCATCATTGTGTATGTTAACCCTAACTACGAGGACGCTGAAATATGTTCACTGAACAAGTCAATGGAACAGTATATAACATTATCTAATATCAACCGAGTTCATCTAGTTTAATGAGATATTGCTACTTAAAGTAAACCGGAAAACAAAACTTTGATATTAAGATCAATAGCTTAAAATGTTTGGTCTCATCAAATAAGCGAGGTGGGTGGAATATGAATGCTCTGAGCAATGCAGTGTGTCAGTATGTACCACCTGTCTTATTATAAACAAGATCTTTTTTTTTTTTCATTCAGCAGAAACGGCCCCTTAAAAAACCTGAACATAACACTGTATCGAAAATGAGACTCCGATCCAGACCCCATTCCAACAATAATATTAAAGGGATAACAGAACGCTACATGTACTTCTAAATTTCTTTTTGTCGAACTACTTACAGAAAAATTCTAAAAGGAATGGTTGACAAAACTGAAAACAGCTGAATTGTCAAGTTTTCTACGTCAGACCAGCTAATTTCAGCCATTCAGGCCTAATCAGTGACTTTCAAATAAATTTCCAGAGCTGCAGGTTGGATGCGAGTCCGACTGGTAATCAGGAGGTTGCGGGTTTGATCCACGCCGGGTCGGCAACATTCTATCGTGATCATGAACTACTTTCTAGGGTCATTCTCTCCCTTCCGCTAATTCAAGATAGGCAGTTGTCAGTTTCTGGCGAAAGAATGTATATAGTAGTTAACCGCTTAGAGGACTAAGCCTGCCCAGTAAAAGTGCGGTTAGGTAAAATTACCGCGCTCGACATGACCCCATAGGATTCACTGGGCCGTAGAACCTCAACACAATCAAACAAAATCCTTGAGCTAAATGATCACAAAGGACCTGCAAATATATACAACGCTATGTAAAAGTAAGGGTGACGTTTTATTGCTGCCATACGGCACTACCACCAGATTCTGAAAAGAATAACTCGCTAAGAGCAATAACACGCTCACATAACTTAAAACAACTTAAGTATCAAGTTTTCTGAACCAGACTAACTCATCAGGGCCAAGTTGTATTCCGTATAGCTCAGTGACGACGTTTCCGATTATTACAATACGTTATTACACTTATGTAAAATGTAACGATCTTAATCATAACTCTGAAAGGCAATTTTAACCAAACAATACTGCTAATGCTTGCAATACATGCTGTAGACACTCATTATTAGCCTCGCAGAGGTCTCCATTACGAAAACACGCCTATTCAAATGTATAGAAAATTTCACCTCCAAAAACTGGAATTTTTTAGATAAAAACTCTGATATTTTTCACATTTCTGCTCAAAACATAGATTGTGGGTACTCGTTAGAACCGCCTCGCCGAGGCGGTTCTAACGAGTACCCACAATCTATGTTTTTGAGCAGAAATAAGAAAAATAATGTTTACCCCTGTAAACTCCTGTTTTACTGTATAAAAGTGAGGTTTAAGGGGATCAAAATTATATAGGTATGTTTTCGTGATGTTACGAGTACCCTTAACTATATTTAGTTGAAAACTGAGAACAATATCTGTTTGGATTTTCTTAACCAGAGCTTTGTTAAAGCCGTGGTATTCCCAGTATACACACAACTTCGTAGCAATGTCGCTCCGACGTCGCTGCGACATTATGACGTCGCTGCGACATTGTTACGATGTTGTGTGTTAGCTTAGTTACTACCATGTGATATGTAAAATGAGATAAGTTTGCTTATCAGGCAATACTAAGAATTTTACGCAGAACAAAACTTGCTAGAAAGAACTGCAAAATTTCGAAATCCCTTCCAATAATGTGTACATACGATTACCCTTGGTTCAAGGATTATTCTCAATATATCTCCAGAATGAACCAGGTAAACACACAATAGAAGTCCAGCGAAGACTCGGATTACTTTGCATTCGCGCAGTATGACCAAAGTTTTTGCAAGGCACTCTGTGGAAAGCCAAGGATCCAAACCGTCTTCACACGTAAACCGAATATTCTGATTATTCTCCGCAGATCGCAGGCTGATCTGTTTTCGCTGGGCGCACATGCAATCTTGTATAAAATGCTATGCCCTGGCTCATTTTTTTCAGTTTGTCGATAGTCGATAAATAGCATTCACAGTTTACAGTAGGTATTCCTTAACTTTGAGCTTTTAGCGGCGACGAGGTTTGTTCAAAATGTTCGTGGACTGCATATGCAACTGACTTTCCTGTTGTTGAAATTTCATGAAAGTTGGTCAAATACATCAAAACGCGTTTATTCCTGTTGGCATAGCGACAAAGGGTGTCAACCATGGAGCACTTCAGAACTTCTGATTTTCAAAACAAACTGCTTTTACTGAGTTCGGTAATATCTATGCATTTAGTAGTCTCATGATATTGAAAGTTCTTAATTCAGATACTGAAAGCTTTTTAATTAAAACAATAGTTCCCGTATGCTATGTTTGTAAAAGTTGAACAATCAATAAAAACAGATGTTGAAAATAATGTCTATTGTGTAAGGTAGCAATGGATACTTCTGAACTGCGTAAAACGAACGACGTCACAAGATTCAACGAAGCTTGTTTTAGTTCTTGTACAAATACTCGAGCATTAAACGGTATAAATAACCAACAAAATATGCTTCTCGACACATTGCATTAAAATATAGTTTTTGCACTGGTGATAAAGTATTTATTTTTATCTTTTTAATGAAAACTGTTGACTTCTAGTATACTTCAGATATGGTAAGGCGATGAAAGCTGAGTTACTTGTACTTTTTTACACTTTTACACACAGAAATACATACGGTCTGGAAATAACATATAACTATGAAATATTGCCAATATATATAGAAATTCTACAAACATTTAAGAAAAACAGTAGTTTACATATTGTATACAAAACACAAGAAATCGTTGATCTTTCAACAGATTTTCATTCATGATTCCGAACCCATCAGAACAGTGACGCCACAAAATACGTAAAAGTGATACGTGGTGTTTACCAACATTATTTTATCCCTATGTAGCGCAAAAAAAAAACTAGTTGATCAACTCTCATGAAATTTTCACTGTCATCACCAAAACATGCCTATATAATTTTTTACACCCTTAAACCCTCTTTTATGTAGTAAAACTGGGGTATACATTATTTTCTTATTGTTGCTCCAAAACAATGTGGGTACTTGCTAGAACCGTCTCGCCGAGGCGGTTCTACCGAGTAACCACAATCTATGTTTTGAGCAGAAATATGAAAAATATTAGAGTTTTTTTTTTAGTGAAAATTTTCAGTTTTTGGAGGTGAAATTTTCTATACATTTGAATAGGTGTGTTTTCGTAATGAAAGTCAGTGGATGTAGGCCTTTTCAGAACTATATCCTTTTGATACAAACAATATCGTATGTTTCGAGCATGTCCACGAATCTTTTGGACAAACTTCGATTGGGGATTTGATACTTCGGATAGATGGACAGAATTTGCCCCAAATATGCTCCCATGGCAAGAAAATTCTTTCCTTGTTGGGTAAACATTTTTTTCAGAAAGGAGGTAAAACAATTTTGAAAACGTTACTTCATTTAAAAGTAATAATTCCACTAAGAGTATACCATGAGATATAAGAAGGCCTACCCACTGTTAAAGAATACTACTTTTAGTTGTAAAGTGCAAATCAGAAGGCACACCACGTTGGCACAACGTCGATTCAACGTTGAATCAAGACGTTTAATCAACGCTGAATCGACGCGGTTTCATTGACAACAGTCACACAACGTTAAAACAACGTCGATTCAACATTGATTTTACGTAAAGACGTTGAATCAACGTAGTATCGACGTTGTTTCAACGTTGTCAGCCCGCTGGGATAAGTTAATATATCAGCCCCATTTTTTCTTTTTCTTTTTGTTTTCTAGGACATATTCCTTTACTTTGCCTCCAGTTTGTCTGAGCAGTTATCTGTTTAAGAAAGCATCAACAATTCCACGCAACCGTCTCCAAGTTAAGCTTCCAAAACGTATTGCCTAAAACACTTCTCTTTAAAACAAGCAATTGCAAGTTTGTTTTTTGTTTGTTTGTTTTTTTTTTTGTTGTTTTTGTTTGTTTGTTTGTTTTTGTTTTTTTTAGCTCACCTGAGCAAAAGCTCAGGGTGAGCTATTGTGACACTCTGTCCGTCGTCCGTCGTCAACAATTAGTTTGTTAACACTCTAGAGGTCACAGTTTTGACCAATCTTGATGAAACTTTCTCAGAATGTTTGCCTCTATGTCAAGGTCGATACTAGATCACTTGAGGTAAAAAACTAGGTCACCAGGTCAAATCAAAGGAAAAACTTGTTTACACTCTAGCGGTCACATTTTTTTAAGAAATCATCATGAATCTTGCTTGATATGTTTGTTTGATGATTTCTAGGTCAAGTTCGGAACTAGGTCACTTTGAATATAAAACTAGGTCACCAGGCCAAAGCAAAAGAAAACCTTGTTAACCATCTAGAGGTTACATTTTAGAATAAAATGTTTGTCTTAATGATTTCTAGGTCAAGTTTGAAACTGGGCCACTTCGACTCAAGAATTAAGTTACCGAGCCAAATCAAAGGAAAACCTTGTTAATACCCTAGTGGTCACATTTTTGAAGCAATCATCATGACTTTTGCTCAAAATGTTTGTCTTGATGATTTCTAGGTCAAGTTTGAGCTGGGTCACTGAGGGTCAAAATCTAAGTCACTGGGTCAAATCACGGAATACCTTGCTAGCACTCTAGAGGTCACATTTTTGAAGCAATCATCATGAATCTTGCTCAAAATATTTGTCTTGATGATTTCTAGGTCAAATTTAAAACTGGATCACTTTGGGTTAAAAACTAGGTCACTGGGCCGAATCAACGGAAAACCTTGTTAACATTCTAGGGGTCACAGTTTTCAATCAATTATCATGAATCTTGCTCAGTCTTGCTCAAAATATTTGTCTTGATGATTTCTAGTTCAGGTACGAAACTGGGCCTCTTGGTGTCAAAAACTAGGTCGCCGGGCCAAATCAACGGAAAACCTTGTTAACACTCTAGCTGTCACATTTTTTAAGTAATAATCATGAATAATGCTCAAATTGTTTGTCTTGATGATTTCTAGGTCAGGTACGAAACTGGGTCACTTGGCGTTAAAAAACTAGGTCATCGGCCAAACTGTGTCACTTATGACCTATATTTCATGGTCCAGTGACTTTCTTAAGCGTTATTTTTTTGGTCAGTAACTATTGGTCCTACGGAGTTGTATTTGGCACTTGTGAAGTGTTTGTGTTTAGGTTAGGTTCTCAGTAACTATTGCTCCTACAGCCAGTGATATTTAGCTCATGCATACAGCTTAGCATGGCCTCTTTAGTGCAGTCATCTATATTTCACCTTGACGTGTATTTCACAATCCTTTAGACACAGATGAGCGTTACAGGACCATCATGGCCCTCTTGTTTTTTTTGTTGTTTTTTTTTTGTTTTTTTTTTTGTTTTACGATTTAGTTAATCTAGGGGGTTTAAGGGGGGGGGCAAAATTATATAGGCATATTTTCTTGATGTGGCCCTACACTTGAAATATTTTGCAAACTGTTTCTTACAGCAGACAACATTTGCAGACAGGAAGTTGTCTACGTGATCTTTGAAACTTATTAAAGAAGGGGCTACTCTCAACGAAAGATGAACCTTGATTCTCATTCCGCCTCCAAGCCCCGGTATTTTTCTACCGTTCCAAGACGGCTCCTCTTTTGTAGTTTTACTTTCGCCGTATTTCGTAATTGTGGCATTTCTTGGGTATCTTCACTCATATTTTTGGGTCTTCTAATTCCCACAGTTCCTCGCCCAGTTAGCTTCTAGTGTGGTAATAATTATCACTTAAAGCGTACATGTAGCCTTCGCCCCAACCTCCCCACTGAGAAGGAAAGTAAACATTTCAATATCGGAGTTACTTATCTACCTTTCGCGCTTTCTTTGCTTTTCAACAGTCGAAAAAAAATGATGTATTTTCTTTTCTTTTTTTCTAGAAAACGTGATTTGACGTTTCATGCAAATTGACTCCTTATGAAACCAACCTTTCTCGAACGAAATGAGAAAAACAGAGATACATGTAACCAAAACCTTCAGCATATGCAAAAAAGCGTATTTAACGCCAGCTAGCCCTCTTGTGGAACTACACAGACTAAGTATGGCATTTGCTGTCCTTTGGTAAATTCCACAGTATCCAGTGACCGTGAAAAGAGGACACAGAAAACCCTGATCAGTCTACGTGGATGAGCAATTAATCTGGCTCTTTGCTGTTTGCATTTGTTCAAAAACAGTTTATCCATCGACGTGACCCAGTGTTCGAAATTAATACTTACCGTAATTCGTTTTTGAACGTATCTTCAGGATTCCGGTCTGATACCAGTTTCTTTGTGTGTCTTTCATCTGTGCGTCTGATGAGCACAGTCTCAGTATCTGCTGATTTTTCGCTATTTGCTTCTCCGGTTTCTAATTGTAAAATATGCAGGGTTTTAGAAAGTTTGCATTATTCGGACACATTACCTCCTTACCATATCATTTGCACTATGGTTTAAACATTTTACTACCTTTGTCTGTCTATAAATGGTGGATTAGAGGCAAACAGTGTAGACCCTGATCAGACGCCGCGTTACGAGGCGTCTGATCTAAGTCTACACTGTTTGTTCAAAATAGTACAGCATATCTCCATGAAGGCCCACAATCCGATAGGATACCTAGACGAACTGTAAACAAGCTACAAATGACACCAAAAAACAACCAGCTCCCTCTGCCCCTAAAAATGTATAGGAAGATACCAAGGAATGTCACAATCACCATCACAAAAACATGCCTATATAATTTTGACCCCCTTAAACCCAACTTTTATATAGTAAAACTAGGGTTTATATGGGTATACATTATTTTTCTTATTTCTGCTCAAAACATAGCTTGTGGGTATTCGTTAGAACCGCCTCAACGAGGCGGTTCTAACGATTACCCACAGTCTATGTTTTGAGCAGAAACATAAAAAAATATCAGATTTTTTTACCTGAAAATTTTCATTTTTTGGTGGTAAAATTTTCAGTATATTTGAATAGGCATGTTTTCGTAATGCGAAGCACAAGCTTCCCGAAGCACCAAAAGAAGAAAAACGGGGTGATGAGGAACAAATAATAACAAAACAAACTCTATATATGAAACCAGCGACGCACAAACAAAGAACTACAACAGAGGGACCACCTTCGAACAATCAGTAGGAAGACTACTTTGGAGAGAGGTGTGTGTGTATAAGGTGGGGGCTGAAATTAATTACACGCGCAAAAACCTCGCCCTTAAATTTGATACAGATCCATATTACAAAATATATGTTCGGTCCGTTTAGGGTTGCTCTTTCTCATCTGTGAACAATCACAGTGAAAGATATATAATCAAAACAACTGTGATGAACTGTCATAAGAAAGGAAAGCCTACCTGCCCGAATACTTAGCTTTTATGTAAATACATTATATTACATACGACCTAGGCTGCCCTGGACCAGCATGCACCCAATACAATCATTTCAGGCGCTTTGATATCTACGCACGCTGCAGCAGCTAAACGGCGAAGTGGCGTTTTCGATTGACAATCCATAATGTACCATTGATATTCGAAATAATCATAACGCTCTATGGTATCTTTGTTTCTCTTTGAATCGTTGCTGTATCATTTTTTGTTGAATTTCAGTTCATTCGTAACATTTCCTTTTTTGGGTAAACTTTTAAGCAGACGACATATATGAAATGCTGTTTTTTTTTGTTTTGTTTTTTTCTCCAGAAGACAGGTTTTGACAGTTCATACAAACTGTCTCCAATGGCGACAATTTGCATAAAATGTAAAATCCTGTTTTCTATATAAAAAAGAAATAAATAAGAAAAATGTCATCAATATTTGTCGTCTGTTGAACTAGCCAAGAAAGTGGTAAATGTATTCAAACTAGGCCTCAGTAAACATAAAACATTGCTTGATTGTCTTCTTATTCCTAAAACATGTCATGAGTATTAGACTAGCTTTCTAAGTTTATCAAATGTAGTTTAACATTTTCACCTTTTTCTGAAATAGGCAGTTCCATCTCTTTATTTGGAGACATCTATTGTTGCAAATAGGGGTTTGAGTCGAGTCAAAACTCAATAACAGAATTGCAAACAGTGTAGATTCTGATGAGATGGCTCGTTCTGGATCTGCATTGTTTGCAAAGTATTTGTATTGGTCTGCAAGCTCGGAAGGGTTAAAGCCAAAGAACGAGTTACGCTTTCTGCTACGGTATGCCTACTGAAAACACAAATTTTGAAAGTCAACAAAAACAGATCAAGTCCCACTCATTAGGTGGCCGAATATGTCTAGTTTATTGAACAAGGTTTTGTTTTCTCGTTCACGTGTGTTTTTGTGGCAAACTTTCCGATTGAACACATGCACTACTTGTCATCTTTCACATTGGGTCGGGAGAGAAAAACCGGACACCCCTGTGTTACTGAAAGTGAAATTACATGCCTGTCAACATTCTTAACCAGAGAAACATTACACCACTTTATTTCATAGATAATGAAATTTTTAAAACTGCTGATATACCGATGGTTATAAAAGTGGAGGATGTTAAAAATTAAGTTTTTACAGATAAAATAAGGAAAAAAGTCAGTCTAATCAAAGTACTATAAATACAAATGTACTAGCATAGCAAATAAAGTCACTGTCATTGCAAATAATATCACTTTAATGTTATTGTTTTCATCCGGGCTACTGACCACGTGATTACAATGTTATACCACGTGATCAATAATTATATATACTATATTTGATATATATATGCGACGTATTTATAATGTATATTAGCAATACATCAAATATGATCACTGGGCACCTTAACTTTCTGCAAACTTGGTAAAAATGTCAACAGATGTCACTGTGATTGTTTTCTTATTTTCTCCTCCAGTAAACTGGCTCTGACATTGCGCGCACCTAAGGAGACAATTTGCATGTTATATCAAAATGTAATGCCTCAAAACAGTAAAAACGATATCATCAACTTGTCGTTTGCTAAATTACTCAAGGCGTGCTAGCAATTAAAACAAAAATTGATTTCCAGGCGTTCGTGTTTCTGTCATAGTATCGGGTTTTATTACGAAAACACGCCTATTCAAATATACTGAAAATTTCACCACCAAAAAGTAAACGTTTTTAGATAAAAATTCTGATATTATTCATATTTCTGCTCAAAACATAGATTGTGGGTACTCGTTAGAACCGCCTCGACAAGGCGGTTCTAACGAATATCCACAATCTATGTTTTTGAGCAGAAATAAGAAAAATAATGTATACCCCTGTAAACCCCAGTTTTACTATATAAAAGTGGGGTTTAAGGGGGTCAAAATTATATAGGTATGTGTTCGTGATGATTCTGCTTTATTGGTAAGAATCGAGTCATGAAATGGAAATGACCAAAAACAAAAGTTTGTTTTCCTTATAGAGATTCACGTGTCACTCCCTTCAGCCTCCGACAGCCGAATCTCACGTTTGTTAATTCATTTTTAACATTAACTACTCTCTGGACTAATTCTGCAAACGATTAATTGATGATATTTTTCTTATTTTCCTAGAAAATAGGATTTTATATTTCATGCAAATATTCTCCTTAGGAGATAAGCTGCATAAACTGTGAAACCCTATTTGCTGGACAAGATAAGAAATATATTTCAAAATGTCGTCTGGCTGGAAACTTTACGCAGAGTGCCTAGCGTTACTGAGCATAAAAAATCTAGTTGAAAGATGCTGCCTAACTACCTAACAACCACTAACTCTATGGTCGTTTATTGAGATGTGCTTCTGAACTCTCTCTCCTAACTACCTAATAACCACTTACTCTATGGTCGTTTATTGAGATGTGCTTCTGAACTCTCTCTCTTAACTACCTAACAACCACTTACTCTATGGTCGTTTATTGAGATGTGCTTCTGAACTCTCTCTCCTAACTACCTAACAACCACTTACTCTATGGTCGTTTATTGAGATGTGCTTCTGAACTCTCTCTCTCTCTCTCTCTCTCTCTCTCTCTCTCTCTCTCTCTCTCTCTCTCTCTCTCTCTCTCTCTGCACACATTGTATTGATATTCGTGAAATGAAAGACCACAAACCTGTAATAGTCTGTTCGTTGTTTTGGGCAATCGGTTCTTGTCTTCTCGTGCAATCTGCAGAAAGAAACGATGTCCTGTGTGAAAACAAAACAAGTGCTAAGCCTAATTAGCCTAGGTTTCCCATGTGTGCAATTAACCCGTTTTGGTCTGGAGACATCTAAAAGGGTAACTGACCAACATTGCAGACCCAGATCAGACGCTGCATTCTTAGGCGTCCGATCAAGGTCTCAGCTGTTTGTCAATACTTTAGCTATATTTCTGTTTAAATATCTGACAAAACTAAAATTGAAATTGAACCTTTCCAATATATAGTACGTGGGTTATTATGCAGTCTAAAATGGGTAAATAACAATGTCCGGTAACTGACGAATTTACCCGTTTTCTTATAGAGGAGCAAGCTGTGGATTTCTTCTGATGAGAAGGCATTAACCATAATAATGTAGATCGAAGGAAGAAAAATTTAGTTACTTCTGTGTACTTGCACCAGATGTCTGTGGCAGGCAGTAAAGGTAGCTTTAAAACTCCAGAGAAGGCAGTTTTTCAACCCAGAAGTACTCATATTTGTTTATTTCTCTACGAAAACATGTTGGACACTCATTAGAAGCGCCTTGCCAGAAAAGGGAAAAAAGCCCTTTGGACGTATGAATCTTTCAGTGCGCATGACTGGCCCCTTGTTAAGGGGCCAGTCATGCGCACTGAAAGATTGATTCGTCCAAAGGGCTTTTTTCCCTGACTCGTCCTGTGTTTGAAGTTTACCATTGGCCTACCGCTTACGTGAACGAACAGTATAGGTTGTAACGAGGCTGCGCCTGCATAATCGCAGTTCACATATGCTTTAACGGGTCTTTCCTGATGGCGCAGCTCATAGGTCAAGGTCATTGAGTAACAGCAGTATTTCTATCCATATTAACCCTTATCCTGCTGTTCACGACAACCCATACCTTTGCAAACAGTGTAGATCCAGATCAGACGGCTTCTGAAGAAGCCATCTGATCAGGATCTACACTGTTTATCATTCAGTTTGTGAATTTGAACAAAAAATATATATTATATAATCTGAATGGCGGATGGGGCTTATTAAATTATTCAGCAGGACTAGGGTTAAGCAGTAAATTTACACTGCATATCATGTTTGATGATTGTTGGTCTTACGACTAATCAACTGAAAATAAAGGTTTGACATAAAAATGACTGTCATTAGACCAATGAAGCATACATGATAACATACTGTTCGTGTCCATGGCAGGAAGGAAGTGTATGTAACGGTTATAATTACTATAGGTATTAGTCAAGACATAGAGTTAAACAGTGAAATTAACATAACAATAATAGTGTTAGACCATGAATTGTATGTGGGTCAGTACTATAAAATAAAAGAAAAAAAAAACGTTGTTTGAATCTATCTAAAGCAGTAAAACAGTAGGAGGACTAGACTGTTGCTTTGTACCTCATCCTCTCTTTCCTTTCTCTTTTGTGCCCGAAGGCTGATTGTAGCGTTGTAGCATTTCCTGGGTGTCTTCATTTATATCTATATATGAACACAGAACAGAACAGATATGCCACACTACTAGATAGCAAAGAAAACAGATCATAAATTAAGCGTATTAATAGATTCTAAAAGAAATGATCCTTGAAAGCAATGAACACGTGTACTCAAAAAACTTAAGCAGCCAAAGCGTCACGTATCCTGGGCCAAACTAGCTATTTTCGGACAATTAGGCCTCATCAGTGACCCTCACAACTTTTCTATAATTGCGGAATTGGCTTATCCCAGTAAGCATTTTACATAAATCTATAGCGGGCCGTTATCGGCCCGTCAGGGTAGCTGACGGGCCGATAACGACCCGCTATAGATTTATAAATAATGCTAGCGGGGTTGTTATCACAAATGACCAGAGCATACAGACCACACTATAGTGAAGTACGGAGAAACACTTCACAACCGACAACTAACACCACCTGTAATGAAGATCAATGGATTTTAAAAGGAATGAACCTTGTGAGCAATGAACACACTCGCAAAACTGAAACCAGGCAAAGTGAAGTTTTCTGCACCAGACTAGTTAGTTTCGAAACAATTGATCTGATGTGTAACACATGCATGTCAAAATATACGGAAATGCTAGAACCATGTGGCTCAACTACCCGCGGTTCCAAAAGAAAGAGAGACGATGAACAAAAAGAAAAAAAAACATCGCACACGATACCAACGACTCACAGAAAAAATGAGAACTACAACGGAGAAACAAGTCAACATTTGAAGATATAGTTAATTGTTTATTCCTCAGTATAAAGTACAAATGCATGGAATTGATGACCAATATGTATTGGTACTTTATCGCAAAAGTGTAAACAGTGTATTAGTCTCACTTTTCCTTGCAGGTTAGACGTGTTCCATTTCTGTTATGGGTTAATTAGGACTGGAGCTCCATACTAGTATTGGCACGTTTGCTGACGAACGGACGGACAGGCTGATTTCTATGTGGGCCTGTATGTGGACTTATATGTCGTACCTGATATTGAACAGCAATGAATAATTCCTTCCCGGCTGCCATTAGTAACGAAATGTCAGAACACAGAAGGACCCGGACGGAGGTCGCTGACGGAGGCAAAAGGACAAAAGACATGGACGGAGACCAAACAATCTGCGGTAGCCTCCAGAGGCATTTGTATAGCTTTTGTATTATAAACAGGCAGTTGTTCAAAGATGTGACAAAGATGATATCCCCTTGTAACATTTATACGTGAAACATTGCAATAAGGTATAATATTGGGACACCTTAACTTTAGTGCTGGATGAGTGGCAAACATCATTCTGCGGCATCTGATCTGGGTCTACACTGTTTACTCAGGCATGTCTGTTCCAATATATAGGTTTATTACGGGTTGTTTGCAGTTTGGGCGAGGCATTGTAGAATGCATATTTTATATTTCATAATCTTATTGTTGTTTTTTTCTGATTTGTTTTCTCATTAATATGTTGATTTCATACTTTCATAATAGCATGTTCCTTAGGAGTGTTCGTTATTTGAAATAAACTTTGAAACTTTTAAAACTTTGCAAAAACGAAACTCTTACCCGTGTTCTTTAGTCTGTTGTAAATGGCAAATACTGAAAGCAAATATAGACAAGGACTAATTACAAGCTTATATGGGCCACGTCAAGCAAAAATGTGTCTTCGAACATGCGCAAAATGCCCAGATTCAGATTCGTTTCGCGCATGCGCAAAGTCTCATCCGGGTATTTGCTTTCCATTGATACATTCTAGAGTGTCAAACAATTCTGTCAGCGGACAGCGAAGACCCTGATCAGACTGCGCATAGGCCCGAAGATACGCTTTTGCCTGGCGCGGCTCGTACGACTCCAGTAAACATTCTTTAAAAAGTTATAGCGGAATCTATAGCGGTCGTTATCGGCCCGTTAGCGTAGCTGGCGGGCCGATAACGGCCCGCTGTAGATTTATAAAGAATGCTAGTTGTGACGTGTTTTACAATTAATTGAGCCAAATTATAGCATTTCCTACAAGATTCCAGGTCCGCCGAGCGAAGACACTTCAGCCTGCGCTTTCGCGCAGTCTAATAAGAGTTTTCACAGGTTACTCTGTGGGTAGTCAAGTATCCAAAGCGTATTAAGTTGGACATCAAAGACTTTGATTAGACTTAAGAGGATGTTCAGGCTGATCCGAGTCTTCGCTGGGCGCACAAGCAGTCTTGTAGAAAATGCTGTGTCCGGCTCAATTAGCTATGCGCTGTAAGCACAAGGTGCTCTACGTAGCTGTATCATGTGTCTCTGATATGATTGTGTATAATGCACACGCTCAGACAGCCTACACTGTAGTCGTCATATTATAGACGATGATTATTTAATCATTTGGGCCCAGTTGTTCAAAGCGTCGTAGGCTGAACGAGCTCGTTAAGGGTCATTTCGTTAACTGTTTTAGCGGATTCAATATACAATATTCTGAAATTTTTTGCTGAAAAAATGTGAGTAGCTTTTGCACTGCAAAAGCTACTCACATTTTTTCAGCAAAAAATTTCAGCATTTTTGCGTATCACTCGATTAAAATTTTAACGAATCGTTAACTAACGATATCGTTAGTTTTGAACAACTGGGCCCTCGACATCATCGTGTGCTCACAAGATATCGTCTATATATATAGTAAGTACTTATACTTCATATATAACCATAAGCCACTCGCGTGACGCTACACACATGTAAAACAAATACAATTATAATTAGATTATTGCACGTTCCGATAAGTCGACCGATTCTACCGACTGAAAGATTGACTTTCGACATCACGAAAACATACCTATATAATTTTGACCCCCTTAAACCCCACTTTTATATAGTTAAACTGGGGTTTACAGGGGTATACATTATTTTTCTTGTTTCTGCTCAAAACATAGATTGTGGGTACTCGTTAGAACCGCCTCGGCGAGGCTGGTCTAACGAGTACCTCAATCTATGTTTTGAGCAGAAATAGGAAAAATATCGGAGATTTTTATCTGTAAATTTTCAGTTTTTGGAGATGAAATTTTCTATATATTTGAATAGGCGTGTTTTCGTAATGAGAGTGTCCTATAATCACCTTGTGAGTCCGTCTATCGATCTGTCCGTGGTCAATTAGCGAAAATGGTCATAGCGCTTAAACCGATGGGACTATTTTGATAATGTTTAACGTACTGATAGATACGGAAAGATCTAGCCAATGGACTTGCAAAATGTTTGATTTTATCGACCCGAAGCTGCACCAAGGCAAAACAAAATGACAGTGCATAAATGCCATGACGCTTGAACATCCATGAATATTTTGAAAATATCTGTTATGAAAATTTTGATAATTTTTCACATACTGATTGATCCGGCCAATTCCAGGAATTTATTGCCAATCTAAGCCGAGGCAAAAAAACTGAAATGGTCATAATACTAAACAAAAATGTAAAAATGTGAAATAGCGTCGAGAACTAGAGAGACAAAACCAGTTCTATGAGAAATGTTTACCATTTTTCACAACTTCTAAGTGTTCAGTGCTGCCGGACAGTTATATATTAAACGATATGCTATATAAAGCGGGTTGTGCATCTCTGCTGAAAGTTGATTATAGATATAATTAGCAGATTGATACAATTTATTTCAAATAGGAAAGAGTCTCCGACTTCCGTTTTTTTGTGCATTCTTTGTTTTCAAAGACAACCTTTCAGTTTTTTCATTGAAAACTTATTAGTATAGTGACAGTTTTAACGAAGCGTCAAGGCTGAGGTTTGAAATTCAATCAAAAGTCATTAAAGGTCGTTTTTTTTTTTTTTTTTTGTTTGTTTTTTTTTTTTTTTTTTTTTTTCGTTTTGTTTTTTTTTGCAAACTTCTAGTTCATGGACTACAAAAAAATATTCAAAATTATCAAGTTTTTCAAACAACCACAAAAAGAATCTATCTACTTTCCTATAAACCTCAACCTAATGGGAGGACATCAGATGGGGATCCGGCATGCTATGAGTTTGAGCGGGTTAGCGGAAGAGTTTAGACAGGTACTGGGATTTAAAGTGAGACGTGGGCTTCCTGACAGACAGCATAACTAAAGAGGGAGGAGTGAACGGGCAGAAATTATGAGAAAGATAATATGATGAGGCTCGTACACTACTCTATTCACATTTCCCGTTTAAAACTGTAATGCATTAAATAATTGGGTTGCGCCTTGCGAAAATGTGTCTTCGGGTATATGCGGACATCGAGAGCCCAGATCAGCATGTGCATCCGCGCAGACCGATCTGGACCTTCACTGTCCCCTAACAGAATCATTGGATACTACAATCTGTATGAAAGGAAAGCAAAGGCCCGGATGATACTCTGCACATGTGCAGGACGATCTGAATCTGCGAATTTTGCGCATTTTTGAAGGCAATTTGTTTCATTTGACGCGACCCATACGATCCACACGCTATATCGGTATATTTATGCCTAAGAAAGGCCCAAATCAGCACGTCCAACCGCACAAAGGCCTAGATCAGCACGTCCAACCGCACAATGCCCCAGATCAGCCTATCCAACCGCACAAAGACCCAGATCAGCCTGTCCAACCACTCAAAGGTCCAGCTCAGCCCTTCCAACCGCATAAAGGCCCAGATCAGCCTGTCCCACCGCACAGACCCAGATCAGCCTGTCCAACTGCTCAAAGGCCCAGATCAGCACGTCCAACCGCACAATGACCCAGATCAGCCTATCCAACCGCACAAAGGCCCAGATCAGCCTGTCCAACCACTCAAAGGCCCAGCTCTGCCCTTCCTATCACATAAAGGCCCAGATCAGCCTGTCCCACCGCACAAAGACCCAGATCAGCCTGTCCAACCGCACAAAGGCCCAAATCAGCATGTCCAATCGCACAAAGGCCCAGATCAGCCTGTCCAACCGCACAAAGGCCCAGATCAGCCTGTCAAACCACACAAAGGCCCAGATTAGCCTGTCCCACCACTAAAAGGCCCAGCCCAGCCTGTTTTACCGCATTAAGGCCCAGATAAGCCTGTCCAGCCGAACAATGACCCAGACCAGCCTCACCAACCACTCAAAGGCACAGCTCAGCCTGCGGCCGCACAAAGGCCTAGATTAGCCTGCCCAACCGCACAAAGGCCCAGATCAGCCTGTCCAACCGCACAAAGACCCACATCAGCCTGTCCAACCACACAAAGACCAAGAGATCAGCACGTCCAACTGCACAAAGACCCAGATCAGCCCTTCAAACCGCACAAACCCAGATCAGCCTGTCCAACCGCATAAAGGCTCAGATCAGCCTGTCCAGCCACACAAAGACCCAGATCAGCCTGTCCAGCCACACAAAGACCCAGATCAGCCCGTCCAACACCACAAAGACCCAGATCAGCCCTTCCAACCGCACAGACCCAGATCAGCCTGTCCAACTGCATAAAGGATCAGATCAGCCTGTCCAGCCACACAAAGACCCAGATCAGCCTGTCCAATCGCACAAAGACACAGACAAGCCCGTCCAACCGCACAGACCCAGATCAGCCTGTCCATCCGCACAAAGGCCTAGATCAGCACGTCCAATCGCACAAAGACCCAGATCAGCCCTTCAAACCGCACAAAGACCCAGATCAGCCTGTCCAACCACTCAAAGGTCCAGTTCAGCCTGCCTAGTCACATAAAGGCCCCGATCAGCCTGTCTAAACGCTCAAAGGCCCAGATCAGCCCATCCAAACGCTCAAAGACCCAGATCAGCCTGTCCAACTGCTCAAAGGCCCATATCAGCACGTCCAATCGCATAAAGACCCAAATCACAACGTCCAACCGCTCGAAAGTCCAAATCAGCACGTCCAACCGCATAAAGGCCCAGATCAGCCTTTCCAGCCGCACAGAGGCCAAGATGAGCCCGACCGACCGCAAAAAGGCCTAGATCAGCCTGTCAAACCGCACAAAGGCCCAGATCGGCACGTCCAACCGCACAAAAGCCCAAATTAGCACGTCCATCCGCACAAAGGCCCAGATCAGCACGTCCAATTGCTCAAAGGCCCAAATCAGCAGGTCCAACCGCACAAAGGCCCAGATCAGCTCGTCAAACCGCAAAAAGGCCAAGATCAGGCTTTCCAACCGCAAAAAAGCCCAGATCACCTTGCCCAACGGCACAAAGGCCCAGATCAGCCTGTCAAACCGCACAAAGACCCAGGTCAGCACGTCCAACTGCTCAAAGGCCCAGCTTAGCCTGTCCAACTGCACAAAGGCCCAGATCAGCACGTCCAACCGCACAAAGGCCAGGATCAGCCTGTCCAGCCGTACAAAGACACAAAAACTCAGATCAGCCTGTTCAACCGCACAAAGGCCCAGCTCAGCCCATCCAACTGCACAAACCCAGATCAGCCTGTCCATCCGCACAAAGGCCCAGCTCAGCCCGTCCAACCGCACAAAGGCCGAGATCAGCCTGTCCAGCCGCACAAAGACCCAGATCAGCCTGTCCAGCCGCACAATGACTCACATCTGCCTGTTCAACCGCACAAAGACCCAGATTAGCCTGTCCAATAGCACAAAGACCAAGATCAGCCCATCCAACTACACAGACCCAGATCAGCCTGTCCATCAGCACAAACGCCTAGATCAGCACGTCCAATCGCACAAAGACCAGGATCAGCCTGTACAACCACTCAAAGGCCCAGCTCACCCTGCCTAACCACATAAAAGTCCAGATCTGCCTGTCCAAACGCTCAAGGGCCCAGATCAGCCCATCCAAGCGCTCAAAAGCCAAGGGCCCAGATCAGCCTGTCCAACCGCATAAACACCCAAATCAGCCTGTCCAACCGCATAAAGACCCAGATCAGCCTGTCCAACCGCCCAAAGGCCCAAATCAGCACATTCAACCGCATAAAGACCCAGATCAGCCTGTCCAACCGCATAAAGGCACTGATCAGCCTGTCCAACCGCATAAAGACCGAGAACAGCCTGTCTAACCGCATAAAGACCCAGATCAGCTGTCCAACCGCTCAAAGGCCCAAATCAGCACATCCAACCGCATAAAGACCCAGATCAGTCTGTCCAACCGCATAAAAACCCAGATCAGCCTGTCCAACCGCATAAAGACCCAAATCAGCATGTCCAACTGCTCAAAGGCCCAAATCAGCACGTCCAACCACAGAAAGGCCCAGATCAGCCTTTCAAGCCTCACAGAGGCCAAGATGAGCCCATCCAACCGCACAAAGGCCTAGATCAGCCTGTCCAACCGCACAAAGGCCCAGAACAGCACATCCAACCGCACAAAAGCCCAGACCAGCACGCCCAATCGCTCAAAGGCCTAAATCAGCCTGTCCAACCGCAAAAAGGCCAAGATCAGCCTGTCCGATCGCACAAAAGCCCAGATCACCATGTCCAACCGCACAAAGGCCCAGATCAGCCTGTCCAACCGCACAAAAACCCAGATCAGCACGTCCAACCGCACAAAGGCCCAGCTTAGCCTGTGCAGCCGCACAAAGGCCAAGATCAGCACGTCCAAACGCTCAAAGGCCCAGATCAGCATGTCCAACCGCACAATGACCCAGATCAGCACGTCCGACCGCACAAAGGCCCAGATCAGCATGTCTAACCGCACAAAGACCCAGATCAGCACGTCCGACCGCACAAAGGCCTAGATCAGCACGTCCAACCGCACAAAGGTCCATATCAGTACGTCCGACCGCACAAAGGCCAAGATCAACACGTCCGACCGCACAAAGACCCAGATCAGCACGTCCAAACGCACAAAGGCCAAGATCAACACGTCCAACCGCACAAAGGCCCAGATCAGCACGTCCGACCGCACAAAGACCCAGATCAGCACGTCCAAACGCACAAAGGCCAAGATCAACACGTCCAACCGCACAAAGGTCCAGATCAGTACGTCCAACCGCACAAAGGCCCAGATCAACACGTCCAACCGCACAAAGACCCAGATCAACACGTCCAACCGCACAAAGGCCAAGATCAACACGACCAACCGCACAAAGGCCCAGGTCAGCACGTCCAACCGCACAAAGGCCCAGATCAACACGTCCAAACGCACAGATCCAGATCAGTACGTCCAACCGCACAAAGGCCAAGATCAACACGTCCAACCGCACAAAGGCCAAGATCAACACGTCCAACCGCACAAAGGTCCAGATCAACACGTCCAACTGCACAAAGGCCCAGATCAGCATGTCCAACCGCACAAAGGCCCAGATCAGCATGTCCAACTGCACAAAGGCCCAGATCAACACGTCCAACCGCACAAAGGCCAAGATCAACACGTCCAACCGCACAAAGGTCCAGATCAGCATGTCCAACCGCACAAAGGCCCAGATCAGCATGTCCAACCGCACAAAGGCCCAGATCAACACGTCCAACCGCACAAAGACCAAGATCAACACGTCCAACCGCACAAAGGTCCAGATCAGCATGTCCAACCGCACAAAGGCCCAGATCAGCATGTCCAACCGCACAAAGGCCAAGATCAACACGTACAACCGCACAAAGGTCTAGATCAGCATGTCCAACCGCACAAAGGTCCAGATCAACACGTCCAACCGCACAAAGGCCAAGATCAACACGTCCAACCGCACAAAGGTCCAGATCAGCATGTCCAACCGCATAAAGGCCCAGATCAGCATGTCCAACCGCACAAAGGTCCAGATCAACACGTCCAACCGCACAAAGGTCCAGATCAACACGTCCAACCGCACAAAGATCAAGATCAACACGTCCAACCGCACAAAGGTCCAGATCAGCATGTCCAACCGCACAAAGGTCCAGATCAGCATGTCCAACCGCACAAAGGTCCAGATCAACACGTCCTACCGCACAAAGGCCAAGATCAACACGTCCAACCGCACAAAGGTCCAGATCAGCATGTCCAACCGCACAAAGGCCCAGATCAGCATGTCCAACCGCACAAAGGTCCAGATCAACACGTCCAACCGCACAAAGGTCCAGATCAACACGTCCAACCGCACAAAGGTCCAGATCAACACGTCCAACCGCACAAAGGTCCAGATCAACACGCTTAACCGCACAAAGGCCAAGATCAACACGTCCAACCGCACAAAGGTCCAGATCAGCATGTCCAACCGCACAAAGGCCCAGATCAGCATGTCCAACCGCACAAAGGCCAAGATCAACACGTCCGACCGCACAAAGACCCAGATCAGCACGTCCAACCGCACAAAGGCCAAGATCAACACGTCCAACCGCACAAAGGTCCAGATCAGCATGTCCAACCGCACAAAGGCCAAGACCAACACGTCCAACCGCACAAAGGCCCAGATCAACACGTCCAACCGCACAAAGGCCAAGATCAACACGTCCAACCGCACAAAGGTCCAGATCAGCACGTCCAAACGCACAAAGGCCCAGATCAACACGTCCAACCGCACAAAGGTCCAGATCAGCACGTCCAACCGCACAGATCAACACGTCCAACCGCACAAAGGCCCAGATCAGCACGTCCAACCGCACAAAGACCCAGATCAGCACGTCCAAACGCACAAAGGCCCAGATCAACACGTCCAACCGCACAAAGGTCCAGATCAACACGTCTTACCGCACAAAGGCCCAGATCAACACGTCCAACCGCACAATGGTCCAGATCAACACGTCCAACCGCACAAAGGCCAAGATCAACACGTCCAACCGCACAAAGGTCCAGATCAGCACGTCCAACTGCACAAAGGTCCAGATCAACACGTCCAACCGCACAAAGGTCCAGATCAACACGTCCAACCGCACAAAGGCCAAGATCAACACGTCCAACCGCACAAAGGTCCAGATCAGCACGTCCAACTGCACAAAGGTCCAGATCAGCACGTCCAACTGCACAAAAGCCCAGATCAGCCTGTCCATTCGCACAAAGACACAGATTATCACGTCCATTTGCTCAACAGCCAAGACCAGCCTGTCCAACCGCGAAAAATGATGTAGACCTTGTTGCCCGAATACAGCATCGACAAATACTGCAGAATATGTCGATGTATAGGAAAGCCTCTTGTCAGATTGTACGGCCTCGCTGACCCGGATCTTAATCTTTACTGTTAGCATGTGTCCCGAGGATGCGTTTTCTTATGGCGAGGCACTATTATGCAACCTCACTGACGCTTAATATTTGGACAACTTAACTCCTTAACATACTTGTCCTAAATATTGAACGTCCATTTTACTACCTGCTGGTGTGTCTAAAGGACTGCTGCATGTGTGGCATGGCGTCTGATCTAGGTCTGGTCTATGCTGTTTGCTCTGACCTGTCTGTTCCAATACGCCCGGCACATGGGTTTATATATACCTGTTGTAATTAATACAGTCAACGAAACAGCAATTGCCGAAACATACACCACTATGAAGACGTGTGGTACCCGAGAAAAAACTGCTGAACCGGTGGCGTTTGTATTTAGTTCGAACACACTCAAAGACCCGTCTTCAGGTTGTGGATCTGCAAAGAAAAAATACAGCTGACTTTCGTTATCTCAAATACTTGTAACTCAAACTGCTGCTTAAGTCAAATTAAATGAATGCATGCAAAATGCAATATTGGTTAAGTTTGCTATATGTCCCTAATATTTCAGCTTCTTTATCTCAAACTAATCTCATCTCAAACAAAAAAAGTCTGATTCCTTGGAGTTTGAGATCGTCCATCATGAATGTCCACGCATGATAGGGAATTCTCATGCGAGGGATATGAATTACAACAAGGGACGAGACGTGCCGAGTTCCTGGTTGTAAGTCTTACCCCGAGGTAACGATTTCCCTATCCTGCATGGACTGGCTCATCATTATGAAAACACGCCTATTCAAATATATAGAAAATTTCACCTCCAAAAACTGAATATTTTCATATACAAAACTCTGATATTTTTCACATTTCTGCTCAAAAACATAGATTGTGGGTACTCGTTAGAATCGCCTCGGCGAGGCGATTCTAACGAGTACCCACAATCTATGTTTTAAGCAGAAATAAGGAAAATAATGTATACCCCTATAAACCCCAGTTTTACTATATAAAAGTGGGGTTTAAGGGAGTCAACATTATATAGGCGTGTTTTCGTGATGTGATGAATTCTTTTTCTCCCACTTTAAAGTGGATTGTTCCTAGGAGACAGAAGTTTCTCACATGGGCAAAAAACATGTAGGCTAAGGAGAAAATAAGAGTTAACTGTTATTACTAAACCTTGGTAACTGTAGAATAGGCAAAATGGTTACCACCAAATAAGAAACGCGATAGCGCAGTGTTTAGTGCATTGGTCTCTGGTGCTACAGGTCCTGGGTTCGACATTTTCTGGGTCCAAACATGCCCAGTTAGCCTAACTGGCAGTGATGGTGTTAAAAGTGCATCGTACTTTGGACCGGAGTGTTAACTCGAGGACCCTTATACAGGGTGACATCTCTAGTGCAGGTTAAAGATCCACTGCCGAAGCAAACTTGCTTCTTAGTGGTCCATCCTGCATCACCGGCTCCCCGCGAACAATGGTCAAAATAAGACCGACTGCAGTTCGGGTAGAAATAAAATATATGTACGTCTTCTCTCTCTCTCTCTCTCTCTCTCTCTCTCTCTCTCTCTTTCAGATACGGATGGTCTAATATCCTTTCAGCATATTTTTATGTTTTTTTTGTTGGAATCGAGCCTCACAGTCTTATAAGTTTGACATCCTGGATATTCGTTTAGCCACTCTTATGCAATTAAACTGATGTCTATATTCGGTTTATGACGGCAACATTTAAGGTGCCTTAAAGATCTTTATATTGGGACAGTTTATATATTTGTCATTCTTGTTCTTAATTTTGACTGGGTCATTTTTAATACCCGCTGATGTCTCTGCCTACAGCGTTCTCTGGCGTCTGACCAGGATCTACACTGTTCATTCAAACCTGTCTGTCCCACTACACTGCAGTAAAGACGGTAATAGTTCAAATCCATCAATGAAAATATGGTTACATAAACCTTTGCCACTCTCAAGGCAAATTTAGCAGACGAAACATTGATTATATAATTTCTTCTTTCTTTCTGAAAATAGGTTTTGACAGTTCATGCTAATTGTCTATAAAGGAGCCACCTAAGGAGACAATGTGTATAAAGTGTAAAAGCCTATTTTCTGGAAGTGTAAGAAATGTATTTTAAATGTCATTATTACCTCACTGATATAATCCGAGATTTTGAACAGGTTCATCTGACTATTATTGATTATTGACGTGTTTGTAAAATACCACCTCAACTGGGTAAAATTATTTATGTACGGTAAATACGCCACTAAGACGTGTATTCTGGTCTGTGTTTTTGTCTGGTCTTGTGTTATATGATAAGACGTTTAATAAGGCAAGTTTACCTCCACAAATCCGAACAGCAAGAACGGTCGTAAATTCGCAGATTTCACCATCAGCTAAGATGACTCTGATCTAGAAAAAAATACATTAATAAATCATCACATGGGCTGTGCCATGCGAAAATCTGTCTTCGGGCATATGCAACAGCAAAGACTCAGATCAGCCTGCGCATCCTCACAGTCTGATCAGGGCATTTGCTGTCCGCTAAGAGAATCATTGGACATAAACATTGCGCATGCAAAGGATGATTTGAATATACGAAATTTGGCGCATGCTCGAAGACACGTTTTTGCTTGACGCGGCCTTATAAGCTGTTACTTTAAGGATATAAACTAAGGTGTACTGCCGTGAGTTTTTGCAAGCTGACGATGAATTCACAGACGACAAAACTGATAAGATTTTTACTCCTTTTTCGAAGTGAGTAGTCATGCTAATTTCAGGAGACAGTTTACTTAACCCATGTAGTTTAGAGATCCCTAAAAGGGTAATTGGCAAACAGTGCAGACCCAGATCAGACGCCGCAGAACGCGGCGTCTGATCAGCGTCTCCACTGTTTGCAAATAGTTCAACCATTTTTCTCTAGGAATATCTAAATTGCATAGCCTGACATACCTAAAATTAAATTTAGAATCTTCCAATATATAGTGTGGGTGAATTCATTCAGTCATCAATGGGTTAAGGTGTCAAATTCTATTTTCTGACACTTCATGCAAATTATTTCTAAGGAGACAAGAATTGTATGAAAATTTAATCATTTTGGCTCCTGTATGGGAATATAATCTTCTTAGCAGTATAAAAAAAATTATGCATGTGAAAGACATACTTTGCGGTCAGAATTCTCATAACAGGAATATGAATGTTTTTTTTTTTTTTTTTTTTTTTTTTTTGGATGAATGACCGTTCTAAGGCGGTGGTCCCGGTGTTAGTCTTACTCTTTGTTGCTTTGTGGTTATTCTACGAGGCGATATGTTTCAAGTCTAGCCTTGTGTTATTTTGTTATTGTATTTTTTCAGTCCTTTTAGCATTGCGATTACCTCGCTTGGGGAATAGACTTTGCTCTCGTGGACGTGCATTCTACCTTATTTTTTAGGAGGGGACTGTTGTGTAGGGAAGCAAACAGGAAATCACGAATGTTGAAAATGGCGAAAAGATCTAACACGTTTACCCAATCCCCTTATTCCTTAACATACCTGTCCCCATTTTTTAACCCTTGTTCTGCTGAATAAATTAAGATGCCACGCCAACTTCTAATTTCCAGCCAATAAGATCACTTGATCCGGGTTTTTGATAGAAATTCACATATTTAATGACAAACAGTGCAGATTCAGATCAGTTGGCTTCTTCAGATCTGAACTGATCTGGATCTACACTGTTTTCTAAGACAGGGCATGTCGTGTTCAGCAAGATTTGGGTTAACAAATCAATTTAACAGTTCAATCAATTTAATTTGACGTGTCTAAAATCTGCTGAATGAGTGGCAGAGAGTATAGACACTAATCAGACGCTCCATTTTGAGGCATCTGATCTGGGTCTGCACTGTTTGTTCAGGTTTGTCTCTCTGATTTCCTATAGTATATAGGTAGATATCTTCAAATGTCACAGAAAAGTTCCTGTAATTAATTGCGATAATGTCAGAACAAAGGGCGCACCAAAGGTACACCGTAAGTAACCGGAAGTGCAGTAATTAACCGACATGATTAGAGTAATGTTACATAATATGTAGCTCCACATACCTTTAATTGAGTCCTGCCTCCATATGTCTTGTTAAAGTGAATTGTGCAGTTTCCATACTGAAAAGGAAATACATTCTAAATATTTTATCGAATACTCGGAAAATTAAGAAAACAATTGACGCTTCAGACGCTCCATGCAAAAATATGGCTTCGGTCACATACGGGTGAGGTTGCCCTTTGAAGATCGAAGCACAAATACAAATGACTTTCTATTCTGGATGTAGGAAAACAAAGTTCTACACACTGGATATCGTACAGGATATAGTTCATTATATTACGATGTGTTTCTTTAAACTTATTTCAGAACCCCAATCGTCATTGTGCTTGCATGCCTATGTTTGTGTGTAGTTTAGATGACATTGAAAATGCGCATTACGTTTTCTTCAAATAATACCTTTACCACGAGCATCGTTGTGTTACCCAGTATTGTAATATGTCACTAAGGACTATGCTATACGATGATGTTGCTGTTCTGAAACATTGGATTCTAAGCTGTATTGTCACACTGGAATCAAATCTCCTCATTAGCTTCTGAGCCGTTCTGTCACATTGAATTCTAAGCTATGCTTTATTGTCTTTTCATGACCAGGAGCCTAATTACTTTTCCACAGGCCTCCATTAAAGAATTTGGCTAAATTCTAACCCGCACAATATTCCGTAACTTCCAAATTTGGTCTCAAATTAAAGGTTTTCCTTAGACTGGTCACAAACAGAAGGGGTCCATCAGCATGCGTTAGTACTTTTCTGCCCCTAAAAACATATACACTCATTTTGGTGGAGAACAAAACAAACAGAAAAAGAAGTTTACCAGGTCTGATTTTTTCAACACTACCACACTAAATATACCACTGACAAACTGAATTTGGTCTGCAAATAAATGCAATATATTTTTATGTAAAACTGACATAAATTCAAAGAGTCCCATCTATCTAATTAGAGTCAAGCGTTCTATCAAATATATCCCTTGACATACGTATACATTTTGTTGGTTCTAGTCCTCATTATCCTACATGTAATTGGTGCTTTGTTCCCTTTAAGCAGTTATGTACATTAAGCATACCTTAGTTCCAGAACACGACCTACTATCATCGCCAACTTGCAGCTCTATCAGTCTTGTAGCCACGCCCAATACAGACGTTTCTACCCATACATAAGCTGTGTCCCCATGGCATATTACTTCTCTCACATTGACTGTAGGACTGACCAAACAGGGATCTTTCGGATTACATGTGCTATCTTTTCCTGAAAAGTATGAAGACACTATCATCATAAATAACTATACGGTTTCTTCATTAGTTTCATAACTTTTTTTTCTGGTAACGTATATTAATGATTTCATAAGATGTACCCATACATCAAATTTTGTAAGTCACGGTCAAACGGTACAAGTAATAGTTTCCAATCATTTTTTTTTTTCGTGTATTGATAATAAATCAAAGGTCAAAATATTACAGCATATCGTCGTTAGAAGGGTTACCTATATAGAAAACCACAACAGAAAACCCGCTTTGGGATGAGCAGTAGAAAACATACTAGGAGGAGTGGCGCTTAAAACAATTTTTTTTCGCGAGAAACTTTGCCCCAAATTCCACTTGCAGCTCTAACCATTTATACAGTATAAACAGAACAAAAACAGAAAGCAGACTGCAACTGAGGATGGTGACCACAATGCTAGCATCACAACAGAAAATAGGCAGCCGTAAAATGGATGACCATAATTCTAGAATTACAACAAAGATGATCAGCAACAGAATATCCGGCTTGGAACCGACAGCCGTATAAACCACTGTCAGACGGTTTAAATTACATAGGGGTCTTCTGCCTCATCAGTGAAATATCACAATCAACACAATGTAATCACAAACAATGAGATGAAACAAACCAAAGGGCTCAGTGGTGATCTGAAGCCAAATTACAAGAAAGCCTCAAACAGGACCACGATGGACCCGACCCGACCAGACATGATAGTCAGGCATCTACCATCTGAAAAATATTGAGGAGGTGTGTGTATGGGGGAGGGGTGGGGTTGTCATTTAGTCTGAGGACTGATTCATGGTCGTGCAGTTAAAGAGGGAATTCAAGCAAAGATCAACTATAATAGGTTCGACAATTATACAGGCAGCATGCGGCAGAGTATCCAGAGTCCATTCATTATAGGAGATAATCCCCTAACACTTTTTTCCTGTAATGTTGCTATAGGCTTATAATAATGACATATTTTCGGTACCCAACTTACAGTGTACATTAGAATAAGCAAAATAAGAACCACAAATATAGTACAAGGGATATTCTTCTGACAAGTTGGGTTGTCTATAATATTAGATTCTAATATACAGCTTACAGTGGCCTAAATTGGAATGCAATACAGCGCCTGTTCTGGAGGTATCCATGCACCGAATTTGGTTAACGTAAGCTCGTAGCACAGTTTATATTTTCTGGCCCTTTTGGATGATTGAGACTCCTTTGGGATGTTTGAAAAATTATATGAGGGTCATTGATTAGGCCCAACTGAAAATGACCAAAACTAGCTAGTCTGGATCAGAAAACGTCGATACTTGTTATTTTTGTGTGTTTATTGCTCTCAAAGAAATTTCCTGTTACAGTTTATTACAGTGCAAGTGATATGTCTAGGACATCTTTTCTGTAATGGAGGCAAATGGTGAGCATATCATTGCTTTTAATGTGTGACGTATTACTATATCAGTTGTACTTACGACCCATATTAGTCAATCAAGGGTATACAGTACATGTGATGTTCACAGGATAATTTTGTTCTGAAACATAGGTCTGAGGTCAGCATGTAGGTCCATTACAGGAGATATAGCTGGGCATAAGACAAAAGGGCGAAATGACCAAGTCTCCTTCCAGAAGATGGATAGTGATTAATAATACGGTCTATGCCGATTCTGAATTAAAATGTATTATACCTTGATCTAAACGTACTTACCATTACGCAGAACTGTATTGCCAGTGAGTGTTGAAGGTTTTTCCAACCCCCGATGTTGAATCACTGAACTTCTTAGCGCTGTAAAACCTTCATGTGGCTGCAGTTCCAACAAAACTGTCTGAAAGTAATTGAAAGAATTAATGTAATAGGAACGATCAGTCTAAATGACTGATCATTACGAAAACACGCCTATTCATATATATTGAAAATTTCACCACCCCAAACTGAAAGTTTTCAGATAAAAATTCTGATATATTTTCATATATCTGCTCAAAACATAGATTGTGGGTACTCGTTAGAACCCAGTCGGTGAGGCAGTTCTAACGAGTACCCACAATCTATGTTTCTGAGCAGAAAAAAAGTAAAATAATGTATACCCCTGTAAACCACAGTTTTACTATATAAATGTGGGGTTTAAGGGGTCAAAATTATACAAGTATGTTTTCGTGATATAAACTATCACAATTACATTACAAAATTGCAAACAGACAAAATTCAGCGTTGCAGGTCTGTGACAAGATTGGTGTATTATTTGAGGCAAGGGCACACCGTGGTCTTGTTTGTGGTTTTCTTGTGTTTTTGCTTCAGATCGCCATTGAGGTTTTTGCTTTATTTCATTACAGTGTTTGTGTTTATATGTGTTCCTCCTGGATGTTTTACATACATTACTTGAGAAAGGCGTCATGAAAAGGTTGTAAAAATCTTGGTGAAAGTTTGAGTAACTTTCACGGAAGTTTTCACTGGAAAATCATAGGCTGTGAAAACGAAGAATGACAAAAACCATGAAAATCTGTGGTGAATAGAGTGAAAAGGCCATTCAGAGTTGCCACTTGAGCATCTGGTGATAAATCTATGAAAACAAACATAAATTTCTGCCATCAAATACTGTGTTTTTCAGAACACATTGTCATAATTAATGTATTGTATATAAATATTCACAGTTGTGAGTTTTTTTTTTTTTTGTTTGTTTTTTGTTTTGTTGTTGTTGTTGTTGTTGTTTTTGTGTATGGGGGGTGGGGGGAGGGGGAGCGGGGGGGGCGGGCGGTGGAGTTGTTGTAGCATATTATGTTTCTTTAATTAATGTGGTCAGCTTACCATCAGATGGTAGAAATTTCGCGTCCTTGTTGTCAGATGTGTTTGGTCCCTTATGGTTCTTGAGATACTGTTTGATATCACAATTTTGATATCTCAGCAAAGTCGTTAAAAAATAAATGAAACTGTAAAGTCTCCTTCTTTTGAACTTATCAAAACATTATGGTCCCTTTTTTTCATGACATTTCACAGCATTTCATTTTTTCACGAGGTCGGATTGAAATATAACTCCAAAATGTCACGATCTAAAGTCATGAGGTTTTCGCAGAACCGTGATAATTCACAGCCCTTCCACAGAATTTTCACGGTTCGTTGTCGCAGTAGTAATATGAGGCAGACGACTTCTATGCGGACCGAACATAACTCTGTAATTTGGAGCTGCATCAGAATTAACCTTTGTCCTGCTGAATAAACTGCCACGCCCACTTCTAATTTTCATTCAATTAGATTACTTGGTCCGGATTGTTGCTATAAATTCAAATACTTAATGGCAAACCGTGCAGATCCAGATAAGTTGGCTTCTGAAGCCAACTGATCTGGCTCTACACTGTTTGCAAAGACAGGGTATATCCGGGTTCAGCAGGACAAGGGTTAAGTGTCTGGTTTCGCGTGAGCAAAACTGGTTTCAGCTCCCTAGTAGTTTGCCTACTGACTGTTCCTAGGCGGTTCTTCTATTGCAGTTCGTCTTTGTGCGTCAGTTGTGTCATATATGGCGTTTGTTTTGCCATTGTTTGTTCCCATTGCGAAAACATGCCTATTCAAATATACTGAAAATTTTACCACCAAAAAATGAAAATTTACAAATAAAAAATTCGGATATTTTTCCTATTTCTGCTCAAATCATAAATTGTGTGTACTCGTTAGAATGGCCTCGACGAGGTTGTTCTTATCACAATATATAGTTTTGAGCAGAAATAAGAAGAATAATGTGTTCTTCTGTAAACCCCAGTTTTACTATATAAAAGTGTGGTTTAAGGGGGTCAAAATTATATAGGCATGTTTTTGCGATTCTTATCTCTCCTTCTTTTGGTACATCGGGAAGGCCAGGCTTCGTGGTTGTGGCAGTTCCTGAGCATCTTATCGTACATTTTACATGCATATAATAACAGTGTGTGCGTGCGTGCGGGCGTGTGTTTGTGTGTGTGTCAAACTGAAATCAAAAGACATACAAAAAAATAGAAACTGCAAGACACATGATATCTCCAGGTGTGTCGTTGCTAATAAAGGTAAACTATGTGCTCAACAATTCTTGGAAAGCGCCTACGTGTATAAAATAGTATTTGAACTTCGTGAGCTTTGTGTTCAACAGTGACAGTAACCGTATTATGTCAATGTGGTACCTGAACTGTGCTTCACAAGGCCTGACTGTAATTCGTTCAGATAGTATGTATACCACGCAGATTTTAAAATATTAACAGATACTGTTGCAACTCTGACCAGACGTTACATAGGACGCATGCAGACATCTGTAAACTGGAAATCAGATCAGCCCACATAGGACCTTTCCAGTTTAATACGCGGGCACTTCATCGATGTATAAAGTTCCCTGTTTTTACACCCACCGGGGTTAAATTGGTTGTTTTCTTTTGCTCCAGTATTCCAGTGGTGTTGTTTAACACGTTATTTCTGATGATTCCTTATCGTTGCTTCATTATAGGCTTTATCTGTGATTTATCTACTGCCGGTAAATATTCGTGGATGAGTCGAAGAACTCCTTGCGGACCGAAAAACAATGCATTGTATACGTTTTTACCACAATGGAAGTTGACGGCACATTTCTAATGCCGATGACGTCATACGAGAACAATGACATTATTTAATTACTTGAAAATAATTGATCAGTTCATTAATACAAAAGAAAATATGGAAAATAGTTATTCTCTGAATGTAGCTACACCATCTGAAGTTTGTGTGAATAAGTCTCTGAATCCGATTATAGCTTTCGAGGGCATATGAGTGCGACTGATATTTCATGAGATGAAGAGGGCCCAGTTGTTCAAAGCATCGTTAGCTTAACAAGCTCGTTAGTGGTTAAACTATTAACTGTTCTAGTAAGTGCAATATCTTATTCACAGTTATTTCTGCTGAAAAAAATGTGAGTAAAAGCTACTAACTTTTTTTCAGAAAAAATATTAGCACATATGCCATATTAAATGATCAAAGTTTTAACGATACGTTACTTAATGACATCGTTAGTTTTGAACAACTGGGCCGAGATCTTCAAAGATTCCGTTAAACGGCCATGGTTTAATAGTTACTTCCAATAATGCTAGTGATTTTCTCCGTGAACCTTCTTGAAATGATCTTCTGGAGTTTTTTTAACCACATTTTCCACATTTCATAAAACTGTAATTAAAAAGCTCCGCTTTATAAACTCACCACTGACGCGGGCGTGTTTACCCGTTCCATCGATACATTGTAACATTGTACAAAGCTTCGGCTGATAGATGAGATGTCAAACTCGTTTACAGCAAGCGTCATAAACAGGTTTGTGGACATACCTGAGTAAAGTAAACAACAGCATTAACATGTTTAAGGTTGCATTCACACTAGAAACTTGATTTTCAATTCTAAAGTGTGAACATGGCTTATGAATTAAAACCCAAGTTCTAAGTTTTGTCTAGAGACAAAGTGTGAAAGGACTTAAGTCGTAACGGTTTGGCCAGCCTACAAATCCTTTCAGGTGCTCTTTTATCGTCTGACACTGGAAGTAAGCAGTGATGAATCCGATCACAGTGTGCCAATGTTTTCAGTTTTCTAATGAAAACAGCCGGAATACACCCGTATGTATACATTTTACGTTACAATGTCAACAAAACGAAAACTTGACTGTGTCTATTTTTTTGTAAATGGTGTCGGTTTTCCTATTACATATGTATAGTATTAAAAATACGCCATATACAATGGTAATTAGATTTAGAACAAAATATATTACTTAATGGTGCATAATGAATTGTGCTTAATAGACAGGGTAATACTGAAAAAAGGATTACACAGGACATATGATAATGCATGTTGTATTGTGTATGAAATACAAACTTTGTATTTATATTAAGCGATCAGTAAGTACCTACACTTCTAATTAATTTAATAATTATCTATGACTTATGTGACATTTGCTATTAAGACAGTCAGATACAGATTATAACTATACGTTACCAAAGAACAATACTTAAATACTTATAATCTATTTGATATTTGAATAGTCTGCATTCTGTTTGTAGAAATTCAAAACTATATATGAAACTGAAAGAAAACAAGATAATTTGTTTGAAAATTGGTCAATTCAGGAGAAACTTTAATATGTATCGTAGATGGCTGACTGGAAAAAAAACTGCAGTGACCAGAGTGCGAACACGCTCAATACCAATATTTTTATCCAGCCAAAAGCAAGTATGGAGGCACCTGGAAAGGACACAATCACCAAATACAACACTCCCAAGACTTGAGATAAGGAATAAATGGCATAAAACGGCATCACAAAGACGGCACTTAATCAAAATCAGAACGAACAGGCGGGAAGAAACTGCAACAGAAATACCGCCTTGGAAAAAGTAAAAGCAAATGTAGTTGGGAGCTACGAAGGGAGTTCATTTAATTGTGTCAGTAATGGCCCACCATACTGCGTGGCTGTAAGGAGCCTGTGGTGATTTCACGGGGGAGTAATTTTCTATAATAGGATGAAATTTCGGTCTAATCCGTTCAGTATTTCAAAAGTTATTTAAAGTTCAAGTTGGTTCAGTGATATACACTCAAACGTTAAAGGCACGCTATGAAACACGTTGACCTGAAACCGGTTTAAGAGGTCTGTGTTTTATCCATGACAACGCACCTGCTCACAAGTGTGTTCTTGTCCAAGATTTCTTGAAAGAGGAAAAGGTAGTTCAGCTCTCTCATCCACCTTATACGCCAGGCCTTAGTCCCTGCGACATTTTCCTGTTCCCTTTACTAAAGACAACCCTTTTTGGTCGTCGTTATAAATCCCGAAGTCCACTTGGTAGTGCAATTTACCAGTGTCTTCAGGTTATACCTACCTAAAACTACCTACTTCTCTGCCTTTACAGAATGGATTTCGAGACTTGAAAAGTGTGTTTCCGTCAAGGGAGAATACTTCGAGGGCTTTAAGTAAACGACGTGTGAATGGGATTAATAACGCGCCCTGCAGAACGCCAATGACAACTTTAAATGAACGCCCCTCGTATCTAATAAGCAATTAGAGGCTAGGACGTCTCTTAGCAGACCAAGACCTATAATATAGCGCTATGTTATGGATTCAATACATTACCTTGAGCATCGTCTATTGTCCACGTCAAGATGCATGTAGCCTGTTCTTCCGACAAACAAACTTTTACCTCTGGTTCCGTCCAGTAATCAGTTTGCTGTAGCACGAAAGCATCATCAGAACCTAAAAAAAGAAATTGCAATTAAACCGGGAATTAGAATTAGGAACTAAGCCGTTGTTTGTCCAGCCGTTGTCTGGTCATATTCACCGAATCACAAAAGGAACTGTGCTTCGGGCTTGCGTGGTTAGCTTTATAAAGTCTACGTTGTGTGTCTGCTGATAACATGCGTCTTAACAATACGAGGGTCATCCAAAAAAAAAATAATGCGAACTTATTTTATTCCGTAATCGCTAACTGCATGATCATAAAAAATGGCAAGCAGATAGAACAACATGCATGCTTCAAAATGACGTCAGTCTTAGTTGGACAGTTTCTCTTATGGCCAGATTTTTTTACTGTCGTCATCAATGCACAACGTCGCGTGACACTAATAAAGACATGGCGGTTGCTTTTTCGTCAGAAGTACAACGCACTTTTATTACATTTGAATCTTATCGTAATAAGAATGCGCGGGAAATTCACGTTGCCTTGCAGGAAGTTTGTGGCAATAGTGCCCTTTCTTATTCCCGTTGCGGGATGGGCTAACCACTTCAACAGCAAAAGGGAGAGTATAAAAGACAGTGAGGGGAGATGTCGGAAAATTTTCAGCAAGTTACGCAATATTGTTTTGTAGATAAAACTAGAGAGTTTCTAGAAAGCGATCAACGATATATATGTGAGGAACTAGCGCAGGAACTTGATTTAAGCATCGTTACTGATCATATAATTATTCGAAATCGTCTTGGATTGCCAAAGGTGTCAGTTTTTTGGTACTACATCATTTGACGTCCGACCAAGAGTAACGTCGTTTAACTGTCGCCATCAACTTACTTTCTCGCTTTGAAACAAAACCTTGTTTCTAGAATCGTTGCTATTGACGAAATTTGCGTTAGATCAGCTGAGCCTGAAATGAGCAAGCCACTAAATGGCACACCGAATTCTCCTAGGTCGGCAAAGTTTTGGCGCGAGCAACGGAAATTAAAGATGCTCATGCTATGTGCTTATGCTATCCGCGGTGTTCTGGCCAAACTGTGAATAGTATGTACTACAAGGGCGATATTCAAAAGGTTTTGCGACCTACTATCCGTAAGAAGCGTCCAGAACATTTGGCAGCAAGTCCAATCCTCCTACATGACAATGCTGCGCCACATCTCTCCAAGGGGATAACGTCACTACTCTCGCTCTACAAATGCGAAACGTTGCCCCATCCTCCTTATTCTCCAGACATCAATCAATGTGATTTCGACCTTTTTCCTAGATTGAAAGAAAACATGCGATGATTTAGATTTGAGGACTTAGATGAACTAGAAGATGCCGTGGTCGAGCAAGTTCGGATGTATGAGCGCGGTTTCCTAACAACGAGAATACAGAAGCTGCCGAGTCGGTGAAGGTCGGTGATTGAACACAAGGGGCATTAAGGATTTGGTAAGGTTGGTTTGATATTTTAAATACTTACTAATTTAGATGGTAGCTCGCAGTATTTTTTGGATGACCCTCGTATTTTAAAAGAAGATTAGTCACGATGTCCCACATGTACCAAAGCCGTTTGTACAAAATGGTGTTCTGATTAATTGGACATTTGCTCTTATGGCCAGATTTATTTCAAAGCAATAGTGCTTTTCAGTCCATTTTACAAACATAGACGACTTTTACAAACAGGACGTTGACTCCCTAGTAATTGATACTATTCAGATATGGTAGTTGCTCTTAAAGAACGCAATTTACTACCAGAGAGAACAAATCGTTTCTTCTAACAGATGCCCTTTTATTAAAAGGCCAACGCTTTGTCTATGTCAGAGTTATTTTTCTAGTAAGTTAATTCAACCCTTAAAAGAAAAGCTGTCGTTTTTAATCACAGTTCATACTTTACAGAATTTAATCCGTTAGTCTCAACAAGCTTTCTTTTGCACTATCGGTTACAGAATTCCTGTAAAGATCCGGTATTTTTTTTCCAAAACATTTAATGAAGTCGGTGTAATTAGGGATTTTATAATTTTGGCCCTCTAGAGAAATGAGAAATGAGATAATTCGAGAGTTCGGAATAATTTTAAATTCCCAGTGATAACATGACCAGTTGCGGGATTAAATATACCGAGTCTTTACAATTCCATGGCCCAGGAGTATAATCTGAATATCAAGATTCACAATTATTTTATCAAAATATCATTTTGTACTCCAAATAAGTTTATTATATTTGTAGCAAATAGTGAACCACTCAGTAGTTTTAACGTTGACTGGTATAGCAAAAAGGCCAGATAAAATCGTTGGATTTGCGTCCCTTATTAATAAAATGTGAAGTATTAAATACACCGCTCATCCTTTCGTACATGTGAATTTAAGGATCATGCGATAACATTCTTCAAATTAATATTGATTTTGATTAAAAGAAAACTACTCACATGCTGTTGGTTTAATGCTACATATAATGATTTCGTGCTGCATCTCGTGGGTTACATCCTGTAAAGACAATTCCAGATTCAGTCAAAGAAAGCACATTGTAAACAAATAGCTGCGTCTTCTAAATTTTTAGAATTTGATCTTCTCTAAGAACCCTCGTTACAACGACAGTATTTGTTCCCAAAGATGTTTCCGTATGCTGTTGTAAAGAATCTTTAATGAGCAGAACATGAAAGAAAGTTTGTTTATTATTATTATAATTATTATTATTATTATTATTATTAATTCCTCACAGAACATACTTTGATATTTGTTAGGATTCTAACAAACATCCAAAACATGTTTCTTGAAGTATTAACTACATTGTACAATGTTCTTGCATTATTTCTAAATAACTGTCACCTCTTGAGCTCAGGTTTCGTGCCAGTCAATTTATCATTATAACGAATTTTGACGTTGTATCGGGTTCCAGTATATAATGGGTTTACTGCACTCTGTAGACATGCGCGTAATGATATTATTACTCGGTAAATGATAACTAGACAGAAATAAGGAAAAGTGTATAACCACGATACAAGAACCATCATAAGTTGCAATAGACAGTCATACATTGTATTTTAAAGATTCAAGGACTCACCTAGAAAAGAACTTTATATGCAAAATAACGAAGTACACACTACACTCTCTTTATAACACGATTCGTTATAACACGGTTTTGTATATAAAAAATGTACAGATTATATTGAAAAATGACCATAAATAGTCATTTAATATAATCTATACATTTTGTTTGGATATAACACGGTTGTTTAACTAACACGGTTTATGCTATGGACCCCAACAAAAGTGTTATAAAGAGGTTGTGGTGTATGTGTCCTATTGATAAATAGTACAAAAGTTGTCCAGAAAGAATCACAATCACATACCATAGCCCTAAATAACCCTAAATATTCTAATAGAGACGTGGGAAAGCGGCGTATACCCAGATTATACGACTCCTAACTGAGCAGTTTGATTAGCTTCTATACTTTTTCCTATTCCATCTTAACATTTTGTCACCTCAGCAGGCTGTAGTCAAAATAGGTTTATCGTATTATTTGCTCTTCGACTCGGTATCAGAGATAGAGTGCGATCTATGACTGTGGCATTACCTGAACTTCTTTATTTAGTTTTGTTCAAATTTTCGCGCAAGTGTGGTAAGAGGTTAAGGTGTTCCAATAGTGGACCAATACGGCGGTATATTCGTCCGGTTGTGACTAACAATGACTATCTATTGCAATACAGATTTTTTCATGTTGTTTGCAGAACTTAAACCTTTCATCCCTGGGTTTGTGAAGTGGACTCTCCATCCTTGAATTTGGATATGTCCATTGATGCAAACATTGGTTTCAGTCTAAAATCAAAAACAGAATGGCAAACAGTGTAGATCCTGATGAGACGGCTCGTTATGAGCCGTCTCATCTGGATCTACACGGTTTGCACAGGTACTTTATTTTCTATTATTATATTTTCTACGGCCATGGTTTTGGTCTGCCGGGCTGAAAGGTTTAAGTGTCCAACCTTGTCAAACATGCCTGAAATGGGTCTGCCAAGCAATGCTAAACCTGCTGCTCTATCGGTACTTGCACACTCCTTTCACCCGAGTTTCTAACATAGACTCTTCCATCTCTGAATACGGACACGTCCATTGTTGCAAATAGAAGTCATTCCAAAGTCAAAAACAAAATGGCAAATGTGTAGATCCTGATGAGAAGGCTCGTTACGAGCCGTTTCATCTGGATTTGCACTGTTTGCAAAGGTGTCTGTATTGGTCTGTAGGAGAAAAAAAAACAGTTCAAGCTAAACACAATATGAGTTTCACATTCACACAGGTTTTTCAGAACTTTTCCCGGGTTCAACCCCCACCGAGGTCGGTAACATTCTTTCGTGGAGATTGATCATGAAATATTTTCTACGGTCATTCTCTCCCTTCCGCTGATTCAAGAAGGGCAGTTGTCAGTTTCTGGCGAAAGAATGTGCACAATACCGGTTAACCGCTTAAAGGACTAAGCCTGCCCAGTAAACGTGTGGTTATGTAAACTGACCGCGCTCGACATGACCCATTGGGTTGACTTGGCCGTAAAACCTCAACACAAACAAACAAGAACCTTTCCTACGCCTGGTTTATCTTTTTACACAAATTCTGTATTTAATGCAAACGATGTAGATCCTGGTCAGACTATACTCTCTATGGCATATGATATCCATTTGTCTACGTATTTTCGCTCATGTCATAATTAAACTAAGCATTATGTGACGTGGATACACTTTCAAAATTCAAAATCCGCTCTGTCAAAATTGTATTGGCTGTCTTCTAAGAAGTGATCTACTGGGAGCAAATTCTTTCTCCTTTTCAGAAGACTATATGTATGCAGGGAGGTAACCAGAAAGTCACACAAGTTAACTTCCTTGGCGAAAATGGCGAAAAATCTGCCAAAGGTATTAAGTCACTTGAATCTTTACCACTCTCTGGGTTAATTCGGCAGACGATAAATTGATATTATTTTTTCTTATTTTTTTCCAAAGAACAGGTTTTGACATTTCAAGCAAATTGTCTCCAATGGAGACAATTTGCATGAAATGTCAAAATTTTTTTTCTGGGAAAATAAGAAAAACAAGATAAATGTTAATGAGTTAATTTGAGTGATGAACGTGTTTTGATTATGGAAGATTCTGTCCAGACGCAAATATCATAACCCCAGATAAAGTGCCTTTTCATTGAAAAGTATTCATGTTTAATTTTTATTTCTCAACAAGATTATCTGGCTCACACAATATTATAAAACTTAGATAATTTCATATTTGTCATTCTTTAAATAGATATAGGGAGAGGTGGAGTTTTGTCTGAAGCTTCCTTAAGACCCCTATTATACGTCTGCGAACTGCAAAGGCACTGGCGAGACTGCGCTTATGCACAGGCTCGTCTGAGCGTTTGCTGATCGCCCATATGAAAATGACCCTTTTCTCAAGGGCTAGTTCATATACACTTCTAATGAGTACTCACAACATATCTTGCGTGGAGAAACAAGAAAAAAACATGATACTCCTCGTGTGGAGCTATACATGTGCATGTTCGTTCCAGGACTTTCCCAGCAGGTACATGACGTTTATACAACGTCGCCTCAACGTCGATGCAACGTCATGACGTTGCATCGTCGTTGAGGCGACGTTGTATTAACGTCATGTGTCTGCTGGGTTGTTTGGTATTTAGCCTCTCGCACCTGTATATCCATTTAGAATGTAAACAGGGAACATTCGTGCAGGCTGAGCAGTCTTCGCTGTCCTCCTGAATGCGCTTTAGATCATTGGTTCCCAAAGAGTGCCATGTGAGCCTGTGCAGACGCGCGGGCTGATCTGTCTTCGCTGGGCGCACGTGCAATTTTGTTATTTAATGCTGTGCTCCGAATTAATCATCAATATGCAATCCTCATGGACATGTTTCCGATTTAATGTCCATTAAAAATGGCTCGGTGACAAAGTCCACCATTTTTTCTCGTCTGTGTATCCTTCGTTAAATGCGCAATACCTAGAAAAAATGGAACTCCTCACATTGCGTGACGTATATTCTTTAACTAAAATTGTTTACTACTTTGCACTCTCTGCGAAAATTAAGCAGATAACAAATTCAAGTTTTATTTTACCTTAATTTCATGTAACATAATTAATTTCAAATGTCAAAACCTATTTTCTTAAGAAAACAAATATCGCTTACTGCCATTTTACAAGCAAACATCATAATTAGGGAATTTTAGTTACGACTATTTAAAAAAGGGACTTTATTTTATAATGTGACTGCCGTAGATTCAGATCTGCGCCTATTTTGATCAGGTCTACTGTTGATAGTTCAATCCTATATAATAAGCAGCGAAATAGTAAAACAGACCAGACTGCACGGATGCATCTACATGTAATGGTGTGGATCTGCCCTGGTCACATAACATATTAAAATCTGGTGGAAGGAGGATCTTCAATGCGAAGACATTTTTATCTATCAGTTTAACACTTAGCATGCGAGAAAATATCAGCAGACGAAAATTTGATTTGATTTGATTTTTTTTTTTTTTTTTTTTTTTTTTTTTATTTATTTATTTATTTATTTTAATTTGTCCCAGAAAAAAGGGGTTGATAGTTCATGCAAATTGTCTAGGGAGAATTTGCATGAAATATCAAAGCTTACATTTTGAAAATAAAAAAAAAATCAGCTGAATCTGCCCAGGGAGTGCTCAAAGTTAAGATTCTCATGACAAACATATTTAATTCAAGGCACGCAATAAATATACGCTTTATGACTCCAAATTAACTGCTCCAATTAACAAAACAATACTTAAACGATTTTTTGTTGGGAACGATGAGATAGCGAGCAATAGGTTCGGGTAGAGTTGACAATATGATTTCGATGTCTATTTTCTTCATTGCATTACTATCTTGCAGGATTATATAAACCGCCATTTACTTTTTTCATTTCGACCATTTTAATTTTAACCTCTTTCATCCCTGCAGACCAGTACAAATACATTTGCAAACAGTGCACGCCCAGATGAGACGGCTGACTGAAACCCCTTGTAATCATTGCTGTGTCCAAATTCAGAGATGGAAAAGTCCATCTCTGAAACTCGGGGTGAAAGTTTCCGAGACTCACTCGCATAATCTTTTAGGCTTCAGACTTGAGGCTTGATTTTCGTTATATATATGTTCTACACCCCACAACATTTTTTGTTTTAAGTTCAAATGGCCAATACTTCCCAGTGGGCACATGACGTTTATACAACGTCGGCTCAATGTCGATGCAACGTCATGACGTTGCATCGATCGACGTTAAGGCGACGTTGTATTAACGTCATGTGCCCGCTGGGTTGGTACTTGTCTGACAGCGGTCCATCTAGAATTTTTAAAATAAGAAACGGTAGGTGAAATGAGCTTCTGTCTCTTCGAAGACACTGACACAGATTTTGAAGGAGGTCATGGTAGGTTAGCCTGGCAACTTAAGAAAAGAATTTTATTTTTTATTTTTCTCGCGTACCTTGGAGAGAACTTCACAGTACAGGCTGCATTAAGGACAGGCGGATTATATTTGGATAGCTTAAGAGCGGCGACGTCATCACAACAGTAGCAGCGTCCAATCAAATCTCCGAAAGCGTCAGTTGTTTTGACGTCACGTCACTTCGCGTGATCCATTGCGTTCATGGAGGAATGAACTACACTGGGTTCTATAGGTTTCTCTATGAGTCTCAAATCGTAAGTGTAAATATTAGGCGTTAAAATGAATAATATGGACACAAAAACATGCAAATGCATTAAAATAAACAGTATAATAGTTTTATAGCTAGTTTACTCTCCTTTCACAATTTTAACTGACAATTCCCAGCCAAGATATATATTGGAGACTCTACCAAATAGATTTGCCATTGTTAACAAGTTGATAACCTTTTAATAATAAACAAAAATGATTAGATTTTTATTATCAGACTAGCAGCTAGTCTAATGGTAGGTGTAAGAGTAATTTCTACCAGCAACTACCCAAAATATACGATTTTGCTAATATCTACAGCAGAAGTGCCTGAATTATACATTTTAACCAGTTGTAGCATAGAAACAGGCAAGAAACACTTCAGAAATAGGCAAAACATTTGAAACTACATGTATCTAACAAAGGACTATAACTATATATTCGTATGAAACATACCCGGTGCTCTGTTGATTTTAGCAATCCGTGAACTTAACATGATTGGTTAAGCCTGGATAGTTTATAGCCGATTTTCACAAGGGATACAATATTTATACATTCTTGTTTGTCTTCCTGTACGCCGATTCCCTTCTGAAAATGAGTCTGCTCTGTGAGGAAAGAACTTCTTCTCTTTGACCGAGTTGTCTCTTTTTAACCCATTTATGCCGAATGGACTCTTCTACCATAACACTTTAGACAGATCCATTTCTTATATAAAGGGTGTCTGGTTAGTTTTTATTATTACCATGTTTTGTAGGAATTTCTGACCTTAATGCCAACAGTGTGGACGCTGATTAGACGCCTCATTCTGTGGCGTTTGATCTGGCTCTGCACTGTTTGCCAATGTCCCTTTTATAAGACGCTAGGCTTAAATGGGTTAGAAATAAACAATAAATAGAGGCTGCAACTACAGGGTAGCTTGTTGAGATATACAAATTCTGACAGGAGCTATCCTTTGCTTTGGAAACACACACACACACACACACACGCACACACAAAAGGAAAATAGCAGGCTTGGTTAGATTGAGTCTATTCATGAACAGTAATATAAGGAACAACACTGCTCACGCCTTCCGGCCCACAGTTGATTTCAAACAAATCCTAATTACATCAATGATCGCAAAAGACCACAAACTATCAACTGCGCTGAAGCGAAGTAGGGAAGATACAGTTGTTACGACAAGAAATGTAATAAAAGTGAGAAATGTAATAAAATGTTACATTTCTCACTTTTGTTACATTTCTTGTCGCAATGTCTGCGACGAGAACTGTAATAAAACAAGGTGAGAAATGTAATAACTTTTTATATTTGTGTACATCGCATTGGGTTAGTTTTTGACTATTTTGATAAATACATAACAGGAAAAACACATATTTCTGAAATTGGGTTGTTAGTACGGTCCTTTACATATAATTTTATGTGTATCAGAAGCTAGTTAAAAGTATTACATTTTTCACTGTTGTTTCGACTTTCTCCACGATGTCTGCAAAATCGTGAGAAATGTAATAACTTTTTCAAATAGTTTTAAATCGCTTTTTGCAAGCGTTTGGCTACATTAATGAACTAATAGCACTGGTAAAGGTATTTACTTGACTGGGCGTTTACCAGCTTTCTACGGTTATCTCATGTGTATCGCAGTGATGGTTGATCAGAAAATGGCGAATGAATTGAATTTCTCGGTTCGCACCTGACTCGGGCCACATGTGGTTTTTTCTCCGGCTATTCCGGTTTTCGCCCACCTCTGATTTACGATCGGCTTGAAATAAGTGAAATAATCTTGAAAGGGCCGTAAAACCAAGCCAAAAGAAAAAAAACTGCATTTTTTCACTTTTGTAACATTTTTCGCCGCAGTATCCGCAACAAAGTGTGTAATGTTACAACCCATTCAAATAGAGATAAATCGTTTTAATAAGATTCTGGAGAATTAGCTATCCGTCCTTCCGTCCGTCCGTTCTAACGTCCGGACACTAACTAACGTCCGGACTTTTAGGTGGCAAAAGTGTGGACAGTTTTCCACCTTACCAGTCATTTCTGAGTACAAAAGTAATTTATTTCGTAAAATTGACATTTAAGTGGCAAACATTTGCTCTTAGGTGGCTATTTTGCCACTTATGTAGTTGTTATGCTGATGACTAGCCACATAAATGTCCGTTCGTAAGAACCGTCCGTCCGCCCGTCCGTATGTCCATCTATCCATAAACAAGCTAGTGATGGCCATGACTCCAATATCCTTTATAAAAAAATATTACATTTTTCACTTCGTTACTTTTCTCGTCGCAAATGCCTGCAACCAGAAATGTTATGAAAAAAGGTGAGAAATGTAATAATTTATTTTTTATTTGTTTACATCGCATTGGGTTAGTTTTTGGATATTTTGATGAATTCATAACACAAGAAAAGACACATATGTTATTAAATTGTGTTTAAATTGTGTTTATGGTACGGTCGTGTACATCTTGTTTCACGTATATCAGAAGCTAGTTAAAAGTATTACATTTCTCATTTTTGTTTCGATTTTCCCCACGATGTCTGTAAAAATGTGAGAAACGTAATAACTTTTTCAACTAGTTTTAAATCGCTTTTGGCAAGCGTTTGGTCATTTTAATGATCTAACTGCACAAGTAAAGTTATTTTCTTGATTCGGGGTTTACCGCCTTTCAATCTCATATATACCGCAGTGATGGTTGATCAGAAAATGGCGAATGAATTGCATTTTTCGTTCGCGCCTGGCTCGGGGCACATGTGAGACGCCAAGTTCTGCAACGGAAGGTCGGGTGGATTTTCTCCGGGTACTCCTGTTTACTATCGGCTCGAAATAAGTGAAATAATCTTGATAGGGTCGTAAAACCAAAGCAAAAGAAAAGAAATTGCATTTTTCACTTTTGTAGCATTTCTCGCCGCAGAAGCCGCAACAAAGTGTGTAATGTAACAACCCTTTCAAATAGAGATAAATCGATTTAATAAGGTTCGGGAAAAATAGCTATCAGTCTGTTGTCCGTCCCTCCATCCGTCTGTCCGTCCGTACTCACGTCCGGACACGTACTAACGTCCGGACATTTAGGTGGCAAAAAAGTGTGGAAATCGCCACCTTACTAGTCAATGCGATTTATACCGTAAAATTGACATTTAAGGGCAAGCATTTGTTCTTAGGTGGCTTGCAGCTTAAGAGAATTTATCACTTATGTAGTTGTTTTTCTGTTGACTAGCCACATAAATGTCCGTTCGTAAGAACCGTCCGTATATCCATCCATCCAACGACAAGCTAGTGATGGCCATGTCTTCAATACCCTTTATAAGAACATTTCTCACTTTTTTTACATTTCTCGTCGCAATGTCTGCAACCAGAAATGTTATAAAATAAGGTGAGAAATGTCATAACTTTTTTATATTTGTTTACATCGCATTGGGTTAGTATTTGGATATTTTGAGGAATACATAACACACGAAAAGACACTTATGTTCTTAAATTGGGTTGTTAGCACGGTCGTGTACATCTTATTTCACGTATATCAGAAGCTAATTAAAATTTTTACATTTCTCACTTTTGTTTCAATTTTTCCCACGATGTCTGCAAAAATGTGAGAAATGTAATAACTTTTCCAAATAGTTTTAAATCGCTTTTGGCAAGTGTTTGGCCATTTTAATGAACTAATAGCACAGATAAAGTTATTTTCTTGATTGGGGGTTTACCGCCTTTCCACGGTTCCGCAACGGAAGGTCAGGTGGATTTTCTCCGGGTACTCCTGTTTTCGCCCACCTCTGATTTACGATCGGCTCGAAATAAGTGAAATAATCTTGATAGGGCCTTAAAACCAAAGTCAAAGGAAAGAAACTGCAATTTTCACTTTTGTAGCATTTCTCGCCGCAGTAACCGCAACAAAGTGTGTAATGTAACAACCCTTTCAAATAGAGATAAATCGTTTCAATAAGGTTCGGGAGAAATAGCTATCAGTCTGGTGTCCGTCCTTCCGTACGTCTGTCCGTCCGTATTAACGTACTGACATCCGAACATTTAGGTGGCAAAAAGTGTGGAAGTCGCCACCTTACTAGTCAGTGCGAGCTATTCCATAAAATTGACATTTCAGTGGCAAACATTTGCTCATAGGTGGCTTGCCGCATAAGAGAATTTATCACTTATGCAGTTGTTATTCTGATGACTAGCCACATAAATGTCTGTTCGTAAGAACCAGCCGTCCGTAAGTAACAAGCTAGTGATAGCCATGACTCCAATGCCTTTTATAAGAAAATATTAAATTTCTCACTTTTGTAACATTTCTCGTCGCAATGTCTGCAACCAGAAATGTTATGAAACAAGTTGAGAAATGTAATAACTTTTTTTTTTATATTTGTTTACATTGCATTGGGTTAATATTTGGACATTTTGATGTATACATAACACACGAAAAGACACTTATGTTCTTAAATTGGATTGTTAGTACGGTCCTGTACATACTATTACTGTTCGTGGACAGACTCAATTATACCGAGTCTGCTTTCACTTTCCATATGTACTTTATTTTCGCTTTCAATGGAAGCTATTTCTTTGCATCCGATTCTGGAACCATCCGTGTCTATCCGAATAACATACGTATCGTATTCGTCTAACACTGTAAGACAAACTCTCACTTTATTGTACCGTTTCAGAAACCATTTTGAACAGAATTTCACTCCATCCAATCTTATTTTTCAGGGAGCAATAAATAAGAACTGTGTAATACTCTGTTTGTCTCCCTTATAAAACACAAATAAGAAAGGGTTTAACACGTTTTGATACGTTTGGATTTTGTCAAAACCTCAGTAAGTTTTGTCAGATCTTAAAGGGATAAACGGATATGTCGGCAATGAAAACATCGGAAATGTAAAATACTGACAAACCATCCATACTTGATAAAATCTTTAAAGATTGCCCTTGGAAACTGCGAACACAAAATAACGAACAGCTAAGTTTCGGTTTATTGAGACTCTTCATATGACAGCAATGTAGGATAAAATCGAATAAAAATTAAGATGTTTAACAGAACCGGATATATAAAGCAGAATTTGACTCTAAAGTTTTGTACCGAAAAGAATCGCACAAATCTCGTTCTTTCTTGTGGTCTGCTTAGGCGATGACAAAGGTCACTGTACCGTAATTATCCCAAATAATCGGACAGAAAGGTCCGTACACCCTAGGAATTGTACGGATTCAGGACAATACGAAAACACGCCTATTGAAATATATTGAAAATTTTACCACCCAAAACTGAAAGTTTTCAGACAAAAATTCTGATATTAATCATATTACTGCTCAAAACATAAATTGTGGGTATTCGTTAAAACCGCCTCGTCGAGGCGGTTCTAACAAGTACCAACAATCTATGTTTTTGAGCAGAAATAAGAAAAATAATGTATATCCCTGTATACCCCTGTAAACCCCAGTTTTATCATATAAAGTCGGGTTTAAGGGGTCAAAATTATACAGGTGTGTTTTTGTGATGATATGAATGGCAACATTTTGGATCTGCTCAAAGAAATTTTCCACTTAATATATTTTCTTTATGTTTTTTCTCTGCCATCTTTAACTCTTAAAGTGTTGTATATGTAATCCTTGATGTGAATGGCAGCATTTTGGATCTGCTCAAAGAAATTTTTCACTTAATATATTTTCTTTATGTTTTGTCTCTGCCATCTTTAACCCTTAAAGTGTTACATGTAATCCTGACTGCGGCAGATGACATTTCTATTTTCATTTTGTATTTTTCAGAAGAAATATGGCTTGATACATCATGAGAACTAGCAGACGATTCACTCGAAAGCCAAGTCTTATTTTCTCTGAAAAAAAAAAATGATATCAATAAAAATAACAATGCTACTACTACTACTACTACTACTACTAATAATAATAATAATAATAACAGTAATAATAATATGTTGCTTGATACAGTTCTGCTTAGCGCAAGGGAATTCACATGAAATGGCAAAGAAAACATGCTTAGATATAATTATTTCTTACATGATGAATACCAAACCAGACCACCAAGAAAGCCGAATTTAGAGCAGATCTTTACAAACAACTTAAATAAGAGTTTAACGTCTTAATGCTTAGCATGCTGGGTATAATTGCAGCAGAGGACATTTTGAAATATGTTTTCTTATTTTTCCCAGAAAATAGGACTTAACATTTCATGAAAATTCTCTCCCCAGGAGATAATTTGCATGAAATGTAAAATCTTATTTTTTGGAAAAAAAAATTGATATATATATATATATATCATCAATTTGTCGTCTGCTGAATTTGCCCACATAGTGCTAAATGTAACCTAAGTGTATCAAAGGCATTTACTGTTGATATTGATTTGAAAGGAATCATTTTATTAAAGCAAACAAAAAACTTATACAACACGCGACTCCGTAAAAGCTTAATTGATCTAACTGAAGCTGTTTAAAATTTGAGATGTGGCAATTCACAAAACAGTGTCAGATTTCTTGCTGCTCTTAAGAACTCCTGAATGATCTAAGCGCTTAACCCAGCTAGCATTCTACATAAATCTATAGCGGGCCGTTATCGGCCCGTCAGCTACCCTGACGGGCCGATAACGGCCCGCTATAGATTTAAGTAGAATGCTTACTAGTAATCGATTTCATGTAGGTAACCTGCGCTTTACTTCGAAAAATTTTGCTAACAGTGAGGAAACAATGCAGAAGATGCTATAACACTCTGAATGCCCGCGGAATCAAAATTTGGCGGGTTTAAAGATGTTAGCGCAGTTAAAATTTTCGCTTCAAAAATAAGGGCACTTGATATACAGTAAAACTTCAATGACTCGAACATCGATGGCTCGTTTACCATGGCTGATTTTCGTGTTTCTAGGAAGTTCTTCCGATAGCTCATGAAAAAAAAATATTTAGGGATATTTTAGGGAAATTTTCTTATTTTATAATGAAAATGTATGTTATGTGTACTCATTAGAATCGCCTCATCGAGGCGATTCTAATGAATATACTCAACATGCCATTATTTTATAGGAGATCAAAAAACATTCCCAAGTTATCCCCATTTGTTTCCTGACCTAGCACTGTGTTAACCTACCCAACTCTAGAACAAATTTCCATGGTGCCAAAGATGTTCAAACCCTTGAAGTTCGACTGTAATTCGTAGTTTGTATGCCGTATTTTACAAGGACGACAACTTTTTTTTGAAATTCCTGTTTGCTTTCCTGTGAACCGAACACCTTCTAGTAAGGGGTGCACCCTAAAAGGAAGGAATTTTCAACCAATGGGAGCAACTACGCTAAAAGGAAAGAATTTCCTCCCAAAGGGAGCAACTTTTCTTCTAGGAAAAACTTTCCTCCCAAGGGAGCAACTACTATAAAAGAAAGAAATTTCCTACCAGAGGGAGCAACTTCTCTAAAAGGAAAGAATTTCTTCCCAAGGGAAGCGACTACCATAAACGGAACGAATTTTCTCCCAAGGGGAGCAACTACCCTAAAGGAAAAGAATTTCCTCCCAAGGGGAGCAACTACTCAAAAAAAAAAATAATTTCCTATCAAGGATAGCAACTTCTCAAACGAAAAAAATATCTTCCTAAGGGAAGCGACTACCCGAAAAGGAACGACTTTCCTCCCAAGGGAAACACTATCCTAAGGGGAAAGAATTTCCTCCTAAGGGAGCAACTACTCTAAAAGGAAAGAATTTCCTACCAAGGGGAGCAACTACCCTAAAGGGAAAGAATTTCCTCCTAAGGAAGCATTTACTCTAAAAGGAAAGAATTTCTTCCTAAGGGAAGCAACTATCCTAAAAGGAGCGAATTTCTTTCCAAGGGGAGTAACTACTATAAAAGGAAAATATGTCCCCTCAAAGGAGCAGCTACTCTAAAAGGATAGAATTTCCTACCAACTTCTCTAAAAGCAAAGAATTTCTTCCCAAGGGAAGCCACTAATCTTAAAGGAAAGTATTTCCTCCAAAGGGAGCAACTACTCTAAAAAGAAGGACTTTCCTCCCGAAGGAGCAACTAAACGGAAAGAATTTCTTCCCAAGGGGAGCAACTACCCTTAAAGGAAAGCATTTCCTCCCAAGGGAGCAATTATTTAAACGGAATGAGCAGGGTGGCACAATTACTTTGATAGAATTGCCTCCCTTAACCCTTAAAGCGCCAAGAAAATCTGCATCTGAAATTGTCGTCTGTTTATGTCGTCTGCTGAATATTCTTGCAGATGACAATAGTCGTGACTGGCGCCTTAAGGGTTAAGACATTATGTTATGCATGCGCTTAGTATTGAAATTGGCAGATTTGCATTTTAGACATTTTTATTTTTACTGCCAAAATAAAGTAACAGCCAAATATAAGTTCTTTACAGTGTCCCCGACCGACGTAATCTCTTGTGTAGTTAATTCAAGAACATTTGACGTTTGCAATATATTTATTTCATTTTGTCAAAATATTCTCTGCGAATAGAGAACTCGTTGACCAGGGAGCGTGGATGTGCACGTTGAACTACCCTTTCAGCGCTGTAGACCAGCAAACAGTGTAGATCCGGAATAGATGGCTCATAATGAGCCGTCACATCTGGACCTACACTATTTGCCCTTCCGGTCTACACTAACATCCCTATTTGTAATACTGGACATATCAAAATTCTAAGATGGAACAGTCCACTTCAGAAACTGAGGGGTGACAGGATTCATACGTACTCACCTCTTTACGATCATGGTAGGAAATACACTTAGGTACACATCCAACAACAGAACACAGAAATAAGAAATAAAATATCTTAATATTCACTAACTCCATATTTATACATGACACTCTTTCAACACCATATTAACTTTAATAAACTAGTGTAGCGTCTGTTCTTTATAATCTTTAAAACCATTATCCTAGATCTGTGTTTTGTTATTAACCTTTATCGTTCTTTGGGCTAATTCAGCGGACGACAAATTGGTGATATTTTTCTTATTTTTTCCCAGAAAACAGAATTGGACATTTCATGCAAATTGTCTCCAATGGAGACAATTTGCACGAAGTGTCAAATTCTGTTTTCTGGGAAAAAATAAGAAAAATATTTCAACATTTAGTCTGCTGAACATTTTACACAGCATGACAATATGGTTTGTCAAGTTTCCATGACAGGGGTATTCAATAAGTAACGCAAATTCAGCCTTGTGATTCAGTTCGTTTTGACAAGGTTTTATGTTAGTAATCTGAGGCGAATGGGAGATCATGACAACCTGAACGCTTTTCAAAGGCTGCTGCTTTACTAAGGTAATATAGTTTCCTTTGGCTTCAGTTTCGTTGCCTTTGAAAAGCCCCAGACCACTTTCAAAAGGGAAGCAAAACCTTTCAGCTGAGTCTATCTTTCTGTGGCACGTCCGTTTACTCTCAAATACTTGTACGTCACCACTGGCATGGCTTTATAAGCCATCGAATCGTTAAAATTATAACATTTAATCATGTTTTTTTAGACAGTTTAATGTATCTCTCATCCACTTATATGAGTAGGGGTAGTTTTGTGGTTTTACGGCCTCTCGGGTGTGTGTGTGGCGGGGGGAAGGGGGAGGGTAACGGGGGGTAATTTTGGTACGTGTGTGCGAGCCAGTATTTCGAAATCTGCCCCATTCATATACCTGGCCTTTGAAAAAAACAGACCCATTCATATACTTGATCGTCTGAAATATTGATTTATTCATATACTGCCCTTTGATTTTTATATCCTACTCTTTGCTGTTTGCATGCATATTTACAAATAAAAAATACAATTGTATTTCACAAATTAAACGCCATTTATCTATCATCTTGTACACTGGCACGCATTTACACGAACTCAGCTGTCTAAACCAGTCATTCCTAGTGGACTGATCTAGCCTTATCCCTTGGACGAGTCCATTCTTTGAAAAGTAGGGCCTTTATACCAATCAAGAAAAATCGGGTCAGTCATACAAAAATTGGGCTATTCATACGCCTGGCAGCGCTGAGAAAGGGGACTATTCGGCACGCACAACCGTACTATGCCATATATAGGAAGTTAACTACCCCCTACCCCCTACCCTCCACACCCCCACCCCCACCCCAATTGGGAACATATTCCTTCCTTTTAGAGTATACCTCTTTTCAGACGGAATGTAAAACAATTTTTACAAAGTTGCTTGTCCTCAAAGTATGCCATTTCCCCAGCGTAGCCTCTAGGCTTTAAGATGAATAATATGGAAACAAAACCCCCTCTATTTGCATTAACTCTTTCACTGCCACAGGCGATAATAATAGGCTTTTGAAACAGCGTAGATCCAGATGAGACGACTCATAATGAGCCGCCTCATCAGGATCTACGCTCTTTAACTTTCAGTCTTTCAATGTTACATATTAACTTCTTTCCAATCGATAGTTTGTTAAAAAAAGAAAAAAAGCAGACGGCAAATGTAGGCTGAAATTTGGCGCCGAAAGAGTTGAAACAAACAGAATAATAGTTAAACTTGCAATTACATGTATTAACAAGTTGACTGCCTTGTAATAAAAACAAATTATCAGCCTTTTGTTATCAGACTGTTAGCTACTCTACTATTCCCCTCTATGCCTTCAAAATGAATCCTTAGGCCAGAGTGTTTGTTTTTTTTGTTTGTTTTTTTTTTTAATCTTTAAGTTTAAGGGAGATTTCTTTCAAAGTTGCTGTCGGGAGGTAGGAACAAAAATAATAATAATAATAATAAAAATGTGAAAAAGCTTGGGTCGATGAAATAAACAATTTTCTAATTTCCAGCCCTAAATTCGAAGGGTAGGGACATAAAATAAAAATGAAAATTTAAATGCAAATTCATTTTTCCCGCGGGGCTAAAATAGGATAGGCTCTCCCGTAAACCTGGTTTCATTTGTTTAAACGGGAATTATTAAACCATACTGTTGTACATCGCTTCAATATTTCATTTTTATACCTGGAGTTGACTTTTATAGTTGTCCAAAATCCTAGTAAGAGTTACTCCCTCAAATATCTTCCGTGTTTGTGTTTGTGTGTGTGTGTGTGTTTTTTGTTGTTTTTTTTTTTTTTTTGTTTGTTTGTTTCTTTGTGTGTGTGTGTGTGTTTTTTTTTACAAATACAGAATCTTATACATGTATATTGTTGAGCCTTCAAGTACATGAGGAGATACCAAGGAAAAGCCGCTATCACGGAACACAGCCCTCTCAAATTACGAATAAGTGTTGAATGACTTGACAGAATTGAGCCAGCACATGAGAAAAGGATACTTATCACATAGGCGACCAGCAAAGGCTCAGGCGAGCCTGCGCATAAGCGCAGCCTCGCCAGAGCATTTGCTGTTCGCAGACATGTAATAGAGAATACGAGGAAGCGTCAGACAAAAACGCATGCTCGTAGCCCAAATCGGGGACTGCGCACACGCATTTGAAGGACCACGAAACCGGAACACCAGAAAGTCCCTTTTTCGTGTGCTAGCACAATTACCATCTTAATACAGTTTCAGTTGGAACAACACAGAAACACATTTTTTAGTCGGAGTCTAATGGCCCAATACACACTGTTAAGGTCATGTCGAGACGGTCAGTTTACCCTTTCACCCATGAGTTTCTGAAGTTGACTCTTCCATTCTTGAATTTGGACTTGTCCACTGATGCAAATAGCGGTTTCAGTCTAAAATCAAAGACTGGCAAGCAGTGTAGATCATGATGAGATGGTTCGTTACATTACGAACCGTCTCATCTGGATCTAGACTGTTTGCAGAGGTATCCGTATTAGTCTGGAGGGATGAAAGGTTTAATCCGCTGTTGTGTATCTGAAATGTTTAATGAACAGCCCTCTTATTATCTTAAAGCATCAAAACAATTTTAAAAGGATAGTGAACATGATAGTGTTAATAAATATCTGAAAATTTCAGCTCGCTGATCTTAATGAAGAAATAGAGGAGCACGCAAGAGAAGTATTCAATGGAAATATTATTGAACAAAATTAGAGTATTCCCTGTTTAACCCATTTTAGACTGAATAAACTCCCCACACTACATATTGGAAGAGTCGAATTTCAATTGGAAGTATGCTAGGCTATGTGATTTAGATACTCTAATAGCTTAACGATTTGCAAACAGTGGATACCCTGACTAGACGCCGCAGAATGCGACGTCTGATTTGGGTCTACACTGTTTGTCAATTTTTAGGGAGTCTCCAGACTAAAATGCATCACGAAAACATGTCTTTATAATTTTGACCGCCTTACCCACTTTTATATAGTAAAAAAAAACTGGGGTATACATTATTTTTTTCTTATTTGTGTTCAAAATCATAGATTGGGGGTACTCGTTAGAACCGCCTCTATGTTTTGAGCAGAAATATGAAAAATATCAGATTTTTCTATCTGAAAATTTTCATTTTTTTGGTGGTAAATTTTCAGCATATTTGAATAGGCATGTTTTAGTAATGGGGTTAATCCTGTAATATAGATTATGCTAGGTTTGGAGATAATAAATGCGGTTGATCTTATTCAACCAGTTTGTACCACAAAGTACACAACCGTGTTTGACCTGGGTCTACAATGATTGTTCAGAATCCTCTGTCCGAACAGTTTATCTACACGCTTTCACCAGACGTTATTTTGAAATAGTTTTCTTATTTTTCCTAGGAACAGGTTATGTCATTTCATGCAAATGTCTCCAGTGCGGAAAAATTGCATGAAATGACGTAACCTGTTTACTAGAAAAAATAAGAATAATATCATCAATTTGTCGTTTGCTGATTTTTCCATAGTGTGGCAAAGGTTAAAATGTTATCAAGGCCATCTAATTAATGTTATGTAAATAAAACCGAGGTTCCCATTTTTTATCTGTAATGTGTTCTTTGTTTCAAAATGCAATCTTTTTTACTTTTATGTGTTTAAGAACTCTTGACTTAGTGGTAAGCAGTTCAGTCCCTGATCAACCTGCTCTATTAGGAGCTGTTTGTTCTCGGTCTATATATGAGGATCAGTATGTCGCAAATAGATTAAACTACAAAGCCTGAAACAAACAAAATCACTTTTCATTCAGGATCCCTGCGCCCAACTTTTGAGGGTCCAGGACACGAGTTTGGGGGTAACAAAATGCCAAAATGTGACCTAGAGAAAGCCCTGTGTTTGCTCCGGTCGATTAAAATATATTGCGCTCATGCGGTCACTTAAATATATTGCGCTCCCTCCGGTCACTTCAATTATGTTGTACTCCATCCGGTTGCTTAAATATATTGTGCTTCCTCCAGTCGCTTAAATTATAGTGCATTCCTTCTGATCGCCTAAATGTATTGCGCTCTCTCCGGTCGCTTAAATATATTGTGCGACCTCTACCACGGGGATAATACCAAAATCGCTACCTGTGCTGTCGACCGAGCAGGTACTGCGTAAAGCTGCTGTCGACCGAGAAATACTGTTTTCGACCGAGCAGTACGGATGTCGACAGAGGAACGATTTCATTAAATGCGCTGTAAGTGTGTTATTTTAGTGTATGTTTCTACGTTTTTTGGGTTCAAACCGTTTCTGAAATAGTTTGCTATTGTTTTAAGTGTTTTGGAAGTCTGGCCTAATAACCTGTTTTAACGCTGAGGGGAATTATACGGGAAAATATATAAAGTAAGTATTTCCGGGGGAATGCGTGGTTCTTATTCAGTGTCATGGCAAATCAAGGGTGATATAATGCAGATACATCATAAGTATACATGATTACCCTTTATTTGTGTGGGTACATGTACATGAGCTTATATGCATCTGTGGTACTTTTTTTATATTTTCGCAGATACTGTTGTCGATGAACTGAAAGTTTGCAGGGTACAGTTATCGGCGTTACTGGATACGGATGTCGATGATTCAACGAGAATGTAACAGACAGATTTACATCGTAAGTATACATGATTACCTTTTATTTGTGTATATACATGCGCTTATATGCATCTGTGGTACTTTTTTATATTTTCGCCGATACTGCTGTCGATGAACTGAAAGTTTGCAGGGTACAGTTATCGACGTTACTGGATACGGATGTCGATGATTCAACGAGAATGTAACAGACAGATTTACTGGAAATTAACCAGTTAAACAATAAAATATCTGTTACATTCGGTCGACAGCAGCTTTACGCAGTACCGGCCCGGTCGACAGCACAGATAGCGATTTTGGTATTACCCCCGTGCTCTAGGTGCTTGGATTAAACTGAGTTCCCTCCAGTCGCCTAAATAAATCGCACATCACGAAAACATACCTTTATAATTTTGACCCCCTTAAACCCCACTTTTATATAGTAAAACTGGGGTTTACAGGGGTATACATTATTTTTCTTATTTCTGCTCAAAAACATAGATTGTAGGTACTCGTTAGAACCGCCTCGTCGAGGCGGTTCTGACGAGTACCCACAATCTATGTTTCGAGTAGAATTATGAAAAATATCAGAATTTTTTATCTGAAAACTTTCAGTTTTTGTTGGTGAATTTTTCAATATATTTGAATAGGTGTGTTTTCGTAATGCATCCTCTGGTTGTGCTCCCTCCGGTCGCTTAAATATATTGCACCCCAGGTTCTGGTAACTTAAATTTCTACAGATAAACTATAGCTAAATCATAAAAAAATTAAACCATATGAATAAATATTTCATTCTCATGGGAAAATGACGTTACCTTTAAACACATAACCTTTCTTTTTTTTCTTTTTTTCTTTTTTCAAATCAACTTAATGAAATTACTATTATACTAAATCACTAAAATTACTGAAAAAAAAAATCTATTTTGCTGAAACGTTAGAATAAGGAAAATATATCATAATAAATGAAAACTCTTCAAGTTTAAAAAGCCATCAGCACATCAATACTATGCTTTATTTCTTAACAAATATGAATAAAACAAATTTATTATTTCGCTATTAAATCAATAGGATAAGTGTCAACACCCATGCCATCAAACACATGCAGATTCTTCCGTTTGGCGGGGATTTGGTGTCTGATCTGGGCTTTCTTTGTCCACAGTAATCGAAAGGCACCTTTTCTTGATGTAACTTAACCCTTTCAGTCCTGCAGACCAAAAAAGATACCTGTGCAAACAGTGTAGACGATGATGAGACGGCTCGTAACGGGCCGTCTCATCAGGATCTACACTGCTTGCCATTCTATTTTTTTGGCTTTTAGACTAAAACTCCTATTTTCATCAATGGACGTCCAAATTACGGGCCGTAAGAGTCCATTTCAGAAACTCAGGGGTGAAAGGGTTAAACATGAAAGATGAACTGACGTTCCTATAGACAATTACTTACAGTATGACAGTAACAAACATCAACATTCTTTTATTGAAAGGAATGCAGCGTTTGAATACCATGACATGTTTTAATTACGATGCTGAGAAACTTTTTTATATATAAAGCTAGAGACTGAAGTATAGATTTTCAAGTAATTGTCTATCTTTGTGCTATTAATATCCAAACTGTCGCGTTCTTTTATACCTTTAAAAACAAGCTTTTGTTTAGTCTTAAACTCGTACGTGTCGTGGGTGTAACAAATAAGTGAACTGTTTAACCCGTTCCACCCTAAATTTATGTAATGGATTTTTCCATCACTGAATTAGGACATATCCGTTATTGTTAACAGGGATGTCAGTCAAAATCAATAGATAGTGGCAAACAGTGTAGACCCTGATGAGACGGCTCATGTAGAGCCGTCTCATCAGGGTCTACACTGTTCGCACAGGTGTTTAGTATAAAGGATTAACCGCGACGAGTACTTAATTAGTAAACAGCGTGGGGTGCTGGGGAGGGGTGGGCGGTCCTTGGGCGCTATATTTTTGCTAACTCTTGTCTAGGATAATAGAACAGCCAGCGTATGATTGAGAACAATTTCATAATGACAGAAACATGGATACTGAAGTATAAATGTTTTATGCTATTGTCTGTTTTGAGCTTACGCTCAGTGGCAAACAGGGTCTACACTGTTTCTTCAGGCTATGGCCTGTCTGTCTCAACACTTGAAGCGTCCGGATGGCTGAGTAGTTACCGCTCCCAACTTCGGATCAAGACGTCCCGGGTTTCTGCGTGGGTACGACCAAATCACTGTACCTTATCTACATAATCGGAGAAACAATGCTGAGCAAACAGTGTAGACCCTGATCAGAAGCCGCGTTCTGTGGCGTCTGATCTGGGTCAGTACTGTTTTTTCAGGCATATCTGCTTAGGGTTACTTCCATTCTGAATTTTACATGAAGAGGTCTAGTTATTTACTTTTATCACCATCTGGACAAAATCAGCAGACAACAATGACATCTTTTTTTCAGAAAATGGTTTTCACATTTCATGCAAATTGTCCCTTAGAGTGTTGCAATTTCATGCAAATTGTATCCTTAGAAGAAATTTCTTATGAAATGTCAAAGTCTGTTTCCTGTGGAAGATAAGATAAAAAAAGTATATCAAACTGTCGTCTACCGATTTTTTTACCCTACGTGTTAAATAAATATTGCTAAACTGCAATGATTTGTGAAGTTCTGATTAATAATTCATGTCATTTTACCATATTTTAGGATTACAGCAGGGGAGTATCAAATACTTTATTTTCATTTTGTAATAACCGTAAAAATGTTTAATAATCAGCTCTTATAACAGATAACTATACTCAATATAAAGTTCCGTGGGCTGGGTGGCCTAGTGGTTAGTGCACTCGACTTTCAAGCGGGATATTGTCGATTCGAATCCCGCTCGGGTCGACACATTTTTCAGATTATTAGTACGCCTATCTCATACTCGACGTGCCCTGGGTTGAGTATAAAGTGGACAGGGCGGTGCTTGGTGACAGGCAGCGGCACCGTGTGCATGGGCGATCCAAGAAAGCATGGCTGTACAAATACATGTACATAACAATCGCCGCTACCTCTATGTGCCTTGGGTGCCTGGTAGCGTTAAAAATTCTCACAATATAAAGTTCCTGTGATATTTCGTTTATAGTAGATTATTTTATTAGCATTATTATCTGTTACTTTTAAAAGTCTAAAAGTATATATACTTAAAGTCAAAAGTAACTTTACAGCTTGTATTTATACACTTTACTGACTTTTGCTGAGTGAAATTTAAAAAAAAAATGCTTAAATGATAAGTAGCAATCATTTGTACACATGATACACATTTGTTGAGCCTTTTCTGTCAAACAGATAATCCCCATTACGAAAACACGCCTATTCAAATATATCGAAAATTTTACCACTAAAAACTGAAAGTTTTCAGATAAAAATTCTGATATTTTTCATATTTCTGCTAAAAACATAGATTGTGGGTACTCGTTAGAACCGCCTCGCCGAGGCGGTTCTAACGATTACCCACAAACTATGTTTTTGAGCAGAAATAAGAAAAATAATGTATACCCCTGTAACCCCCAGTTTTACGATATAAAAGTGGGGTTTAAGGGGGTCAAAATTATATAGTTCTGTTTTCGTGATGAAAAGGGTCTCTCTTAAAACAGGAAGGTCATAATCAAAAGTTACGATATTAATTCACTTTTGAAAGGGCACTGTACCTTAAATACAGATTTATTTCAGGCAAACGCGCTTTATTCGCTCAGCCATGTATTGAAAATTGTTTTTAAATTAACACATTTTGCATCATCCATTGCGCAACTTCAGAACGCGACGATTTGTATCAAGAATGCCGTTAGATCAAACTTAAAAAGATATTTGTAATGGAAATCCTGCAGGCAATTATTATCCATTTTTCTTTTGACATGATGAAAACTTTTGCATCTTTTTCTGGCCATACACTCCCTATTTGTTTGACTGTGTTGAGGTTTTACGGCCCAGTCAACCCAATGGGTCATGTAGAGCGCGGTCAGTTTACCTAACCACACGTTTACTGGGCAGGTTTAGTCCTCTAAGCGGTTAACCAGTATTGTGCACATTATTTCGCCAGAAATTGACAACTGCCCTTCTTGAATCAGCGGAAGGTAGAGAGTGACCGTAGAAAATATTTCACCATCAATCTCCACGAAAGAATGTTGCCGACCTCGGCGGGGTTCGAACCCGCGACCTCCTGGTCTCCAGTCGGGCGCGCATCCAAATGAGCCACCAAGGACGGCATACACTCTCTGTAGACACCAAAGCAAATCGCCGTTTAAAACTTCTAGAAATTTTCGGAGATACGGCTTACTATTGTCTGTATTGCAAGGGATATAATTCTAACGTGAAGCAACTTTGAGTAATTGCCATTAATTAGCCAGGTGGAACAGAAAAACAAATGTTTTGCAGGGAATTTTATCGACAAACAATGGTCTTTCAGATTTTGCGTTTAAAACCATGTTCAGTTTGTGAAGGTGTGAGAACATGTAATTAATCTGTTTTTTAACGAAAAGCTAGGTAACTCGAGACTGGAGTCAATTACACGAACCATCTCTCTTGAATTTTGATGGGACTGACCATAGAAAACAACTGAACTAATGTATTGCAACCCAATCGAATTAGGAACAAAATTACTAATTGATAAATTGATAAAAAGTGACATGTTACTTTTGGTTTTAAGTATATTCAGAATAGTTATGTTTATACTTTATATTGCCTTGCATATATAGAGGGTCACGTGGTAGATAGGCCATTCAGATAAACGTGTTTTTTTTTTGTTTTTTTTTTTTTTGTTTTGTTTTTGTTTTTTTGTGTGTTTTTTTACCCTCTTAAAACATTGTATAAATGAAATAAAAATAGATAAATAAAAAATATATATAAAAAAGCAAGAGGTTCCTGATGGCCCTGAATCGCTTCCCAAATTCATATTGTTCAAATGAAATGGTAGGTTATAAAAATGGAGTGGAAGGTTTGAGCAATCTCGTAGAGGGTGATCCAAGGAACATTTCTGTGAAAATATTTCAAAATCAGTCTAGCTGTTTAGGAGGAGAAGTCGTTTTAAAGTTTGCATACTTTTAGCTCTGGCGACCATCATGCTCAGTGGAACAAAATGATTTTGTACAATCTTGTTAGAGGGTCACTCATGGAATATTCCTGTGAATATATTTCCAACCTGTCTAAACTTTTAGAGGAAGAAGTCATTTAAATGATTTATTTTTGTTTTCTGTTTTAAGCTCTTGCGGCTATCTTGATCAGCAGAGTGAAATGATGCCTGCAATTTTGATAGATGAGCACCCAAAAAAACATTTCTGTGAAATCATTTCACTAGAGGGGCCAAGTGGGAAAGAAATCGCTCACCTGGATTAGGCTGATCATGATATGTTACATTGTGCCATGGTGGCCATCTTGGCTATCAGATCAGATTGCCTTTAGCAATCCAGAATCTGATGTTGTTTGAAGAGTTTCAAGATTGCCGCCATGGCCACCATCTTGGATATTAGAACTGAAGGTTTTTTTTAAGAAAATTTTGAATCTCCAAGTCATCACCCCGATGCCTCCCTTTAAATTTCGGCTCAATCTGACTTGCGGTTTAGGGGGAGATGGGCTTTGAAGAATTTCAAGATGGTCGCAGTGCCATCGTGGATATTAGAACGGAACGATTTAATAATTCTCATTTGCATAAAACCCAGTGCTCCCCCGCTTCCCCCACCACCCCCCCACCCCACCCCCGCCATCAAGTTTAAGCTCAATCCGACTAACCGTTCTGGAGCAGATGTGATTTTAAGATTTTCAAGATGGCTGCCAAGGTGGCCATCTTGGATATTAACATTGAACCATTTTACCATGTTGCCGAGATGCCTTCCATCAAGTTTAAACTCAATCAGACTTACCGTTCGGGAGCAGATAACAACTGAAGATTTTGAAGATGGCCTCGGTAGTAAATGATTTTAGCAATTCTGAATTTCCATGTCGCCCCAGTGCATCCCACCAAGTTTCGGTTCATACCGACTTACCATTCGGGAACAGGTGTAGTTTGAATTTTTTTCAAAATGGCCGCCGTGGCAGAACAGACTGATTTATAATTCTGAATCTCTATGCTGCTCCGATGCCTCCCAGAAAAGTTTCAGCGCATCCAACTTACATGGCGGCTATCTTCGATATCGAAACGGAACGAGTCTAGCAATTCTAAATCTCCTCCCACCAAGTTTGGGCTCAATCTGAATTAGGGCTCGGTAGCAGATGTGGTTTGAATATTTTCAAGATGGCGGCTATCTTGGATATCGAAACGGACAGACTTGAGCAATTCTGAATCTATATGTCACTTCAATGCCTTCCATCAAGTTTGGACTCAATCCAATTTACTGTTTGGGAGGAGATGTCATCAGAAGACTTTCAAGATGGCCGGTGTGGCGGCAATCTTGGATATGGGAACGGAACGGAGCAATTTTGAATCTCTATGTCACTCCGATGCCTCCCATCAAGTTTCGGCTCAATCCGTCATTCTGTTTGGGAGATGTCGTTTGAAGAATTTCAAAATGGCCTCCATGGCGGCCATCTTGGATATCAGAATAGAATGATTTTAGCAATTATAAATTTCTTGTTCACACATATGCTCACCATCAAGTTTCAGTCATAGCGGTTATCTTGGATATTGGAACGGTACAATTTTAGCAATTCTTAATCTCCATGTAGCCACAATGCCTCCCACCAAGTTTCGGCTCAATCCACCACTGGCCTAACAGGAGAGGTTTTTAAGATTTTATTCTATTTTAAGCTCTGACGATCTTTTTGTTCAGCGGAGCAGAAAGATTTCAGCAGTTTTGGTAAAGGGCCATTAGAGGAACATTTCTGTGAAAATATTTTTGAAATCTGCCTAGGAGAAGATGTCGTTTTAAGGGTTTTCTCTCTCTCTCTCTCTCTCTCTCTCTCTCTCTCTCTCTCTCTCTCTCTCTCTCTACTTTTAGCTCTGATGGCCATATTAGTCAGCAGAACGGAAAGATTTTAACAATTTTGGTTAAGGGTGTAAGTGGAAGATTTCTTTGAAATTATCTTGAAATCAGGCCATTGGCCTAGGAGGGTTGTCGTTTAAAGGTAGCTCTGGTGGCCATTTTGTTCAGCGGAGCGGTACGAATTTAGCAATTTCGTTAAAGGCTCCTAAGAGAAACATTTATATGATTTATTTTTTTTTTAATTTGGCCATTGGCCTAGGAGGAAATGTCGTTTTAAGTTTTTTTTGTTTTTCTTTTTCTTCTTTTTTTTTTTTTTTTTTTTTTTGTTCTATTTTTTAGCTCTGGTAGCCATTTTGTTCAGCCGACGAGATTTTAACAATTTTGGTAAAGGGGCATAAGAGGAACATCTCTGTAAAATTATTCTGAAATCAGGCCATTGGCCTAGGAGAAGGTGCCGTTTAAATGTTTTTTTTTTTTTTTTTTTTTTTTTTTTTTTTCTATTTTTAGCTACAGCAGAAGCATTCGGAGCAGAAGCATTAGGCAATTTTGGTGGAGGGTCACCCGAGAAACATTCCTGTGAAACTATTTCACAATCCATTCACCGGCTTAGGAGGAGATGTCGTTTAAGTTTATAGGTTGTTTTTTTTTTTGTTGTTGTTGTTGTTGTTTTGTTTCTCTCTCTCTCTCTCTCTCTCTCTCTCTCTCTCTCTCTCTCTCTCTAGCTCTGGCGGCCAATTTGCATAGCGGAGCGGAACCATTTAGGCACATTTGGTAGAGGGTCAGCCAAGGAATATTCCTGTAAAATTACTTCAAAATCCATTCACCGGTTTAGGAGATGTCGTATAAAGGTTTCTCTATTTTAGCTCAAGCGGCCATTTTGTATAGCGGAGCGGAACCATTGGGCAATTTTGGTAGAGGGTCACTCAAGGAACATTCCTATGAAATTATATCAAAATTCCTTCACCTCTTTAGGCGATGTCATTTTAGTAAATTATTGACAGGCGCACGACGCACAACGGACATTGAACGATCATAAACGCTAACCTTGTCCCTTTGGCTCAGGTGAGCTAAATGTAAATATCAGATCAATATTGTGAAATCGGGATGCTTTCGAAATACAGAATAAACCGAAAAAAGCAGACTCGGTTAACCCTTTTATCCTTGAATTTCTGAAATGGACTCTTCCATTCTTGAATATCCATTGATGCAAATAGGGCTTTCGTTCTAAAATCCAAATACAGAATAGCAAACAGCGTGTATCCTGATAAGACAACTCGTAATGGTCCTTCTCATCTGGATCTACACTGTTTGTACAGGTATTGGTTTTGATCTGCCAGACTAAAAAGGTTAAACATCTGTTCATGATAAATAATGAAAGAAACAATTCAATATTCCTAACACATCCTTGAAAACTTTGAGCGATATTACAGTTTTCCTACATAATGTATAAGCGGACCACGCGTTCAGTTAAGTACAGTTAAGTAAAGCGTTCATGGACATTCGCGAACTCTTACAAACTTTCCGTTCCAGTGTGACAATTTTTGACAGGCAGTAGCAAGTGTCTGCGAACTATAGCTTCAGCTGTTTTTTGGCGCAACCAAAATGGCGACCTGTGCGAATAATAATGTAAAATAAGGCAAATTTTAAGCATTAACAGCCAAAAATGGGATTTCATACAAATCTGGACAGTGAACGTTTAGATCAGCCTGCACATCCATGATTTTCTTCTTAGGTTCTACTTTTGTTTGTCGAAAATAAGACGACTCTACAGAAGCCAATACTGCTTCAAGCAAACAGCAACTTATAGGACATGTAGAATAACCCTAGCTATCAATGATCACATATGCACAACATGAGAAAAAGGACCGTAAGCCATCTGCAAACAACAGAGACCATGATCAGCCTGGGCATCCACAATCTGATCTGGACCTTTCTGTCAATATAGTCTACAGTATATTTTCAGTGAGCGGAAGGTATCAACCGGGTCTTTGCTCTCCATTCATACATTCTTTAGTACCGAATGTCTGTTAGCGAACAGTGAAGGCCCTGATCAGACTGTATCTGCGCAGTTTGATTTAGGCTTTCGCCGTCCACAAACGACCCGATGGCACATTTTCGCTTCTTGGGGCTCAAATGAAGACTGCTTCTGGTAAAGAATGTGAGATCCAAACAATGACCGGTTGTTTTCATTTTTCTTGTCACTCAAGTGTAAATCTTCCTTTTAAAGTATACATTTTGTTTTTTCTGCTACACACAGACACTGTTAGACTGGCTCCAGTCGTTTCTGCAATTGTTTTTTTTTTTTTGTCATGCTTTATCATGAAATATCAAAGCCTATTTTCTGAGAAAAAATATTTCAAAAGTTGTCTGCTAAATCTTTTATACCAAGCATGCTAAGGAAGCAGAGGTTGAATATGATAGAATATTGGAAGCACTACATAAATTTATATGAGATATAAATAAAAACAAACTTTTATAGGGAAAATAATTTATTCAAACTAGCACACAATAATAATCACAAGTAATAAGTGTGTATTTCAAAACACCGATGTACATATACTTAAAAATAGATACACATGTTCCTGTTTTTAGTTTTAATTTTTCTGTGTGTTCCAAAATTATTCTGCTGACATGTACACTCTATTCAAACATCAAAATCTACTATCTGATAAGATGTAGAAAGTACTACTTGGCAGAATTAAAAAAAACACACACACACACACACAAAAACAGCAATGAAGAATTCAGTGGAAGGTATTCTTTAACCCGCTGGGATCAGTCTTATAAGGAAGTAATATGCCGCAGCTGATGTAAAAGATGACAGTCAGAAGACTGTGAAATATTGGCTGTCCATATAAAGGAAGCAGTGCATACCAAGTTTGATAATTGTATACCTTATAGTTAATCAGAACTAGAGACAAACACTTAATAGGATGTGAAACATGATAAAAGTCACGAGACTGTGCCATATAGGTCAAGATCATGTGATATAGGTCATGATTATGTGATATAGGTCATGATCATATATATCATGTGATACAGGTCTTGAGCATGTGTTACTGGTATAATTATGTGATACAGGTAATGTGATATAGGTCATGATCATATATGTCATGTGATACAGGTCATGATCATGTGACATCGGTATGATTATGTGATAAAGGTAATGTGGTATAGGTCATGACCATGTGATACTGGTTATGGATATAAGTCATAAGTGTAATATGATACTGCAGTGTTTGAGATGATGTAGAAAGTGCATGCCAAGTCTGGCCCCGAGGTTATAAAACTTTTTTCATGCTCAACTCAGCTGAGCATGAAATTTGTTTATAAATCTTAAAATACTGACCAAGTTTTGAAACTTTTTTCATGCTCAACTCAGCTGAGCAAGTTCAAAAGTTGAAAAAGTTTTAAATTCTTGTTGTTGTTTTTTTATTTTTAAGACCAAGTGAAATTTCATGCTCAGTTGAGTTGAACATGAAAAAAAGTTTTATAACCTCCGGGCCTGATGATGATTTAGTGTTACAAATATCTCAAGACAGGAAAGGCTATTTATATAATCGATTTCTTATTTCTCCATGAAAACACTGTGGGTACTCATTTGAAATGCCTCAGTGAGGTGCTTCTGATACATACTCACAGCATATGTTGTCATAGAGAAATAAGAATACCAGCACTTTTTGGTTGGAGAAAATACAACATCTGGCCCCGAGGTTATAAAACTTTTTTCATGCTCAACTCAGCTGAGCATGAAAATTTCTCTGTTAATAAATATGAAAATGCCAACTTTAATATGAAAATGCCAACTAAAGTTGGCATTTTCATCTTAATAGCAGAGAAATTTCCATGCTCAGCTATATTTAGCAAGAAAGAATTTAGAATTGTTAGTAATTTGAGATTTATTAAGAGGACAAATTTCATGCTCAGCTGAGTTGAGCATGAAAAAAGTTTTATAATCTTGGGACCCAGAACAATGTTACAGATGATCAGAAATGGAGCCAAACACTGGTGTTATAGAGTTTGTCTTAAAATCAACTGATTATCATTAAGCCTTTGACCTCTTCAGCAGACAAATTACAAAAGGGTAAAAACACCATTAGTTTTGGTACCAATATAAATGCTGATCATTATTAAATTTTATTGAGACCACTTTAGCGAGCAGATGCAATATAGGAACCCATTTTCTGTCCATCCATTCAAATATGTCAACATTTGCATCAACACTATGGTTTAGCTCCATTCTGATTAACTTTTACCACTCTATGGGCAAATTCAGCAGATGAACAATTAAATTTTTCTTACTTTCCCCAGAAAACAGGATTTGACATTTCATGCAAATTGTATCACTTTGATATTCCATGAAAACTGTCTCCCTTAGGAGATAATTTGCATGAAATGTCAAATCCTATTTTCTGGGGAAAATGAGAAAAATATTTCAAAATGTCATTTGCTGAATTTTTCTCAGCATGCTAAGCTTTAACATGACATACAATCATTGGACATGGCACACACTTCCTTCTTACCATGGACTTTAACAGTGCAATATTATTTATGACCTTGACCTATATTTCAGTGTCTAATAACTCTGTACATTTTAGTCAATGTTACAATTTAGCTCTGCTATATTACCGACCAGTAGGCACAAACCTATCTTCCTCAGAATTCTTACTCATTTACTTAGCTAATCGTACAACAAGAAATGTGTGCTTCATTTGACATAGCATTAACCTGTGTGGATATGACCAGACTAAGAAAATTTAAAAAAAAAAATGAAAACAAAAACAAACTAGAAATGTTTGATTGTAAAACACTATTCCCCCAACTATATGCTTGTCCTTACAAAATGCCGAACTCAAAAAGTGGCATAACTCATATAATGAATCAGATATAGTTTCAGAAGTTTATCACATGATCTACACCTCAGTCCAAATAAGTGTGCTAAATATCAGAGCTTCGTAGCACAAATGTTTCTGAGGTATCTTATACACAAGGTAAAGGGTGATAAATGGAATAATGAACAGATGAATGGACAAACAAAGCAAAAGCAATATGCCCCCCCCCCTCTCCCCCATTCCCCTCAAGGTTTTCAAGGTTGGGAGCATAATCAAAAAAATAGTAGGTATGACCAGACTATAAAAATATACTAAAACTGAATGTCAGAAAATATCTAAAGGCACCAATGTCCTTCTCTCTGCTATCAAATAGATATCAGCAGGAACAGAGGATCCCAGACAAGCTGATTCAAAAATAATTCATAAAGCTGCATCAGTTTCTTGTAGTACTAAATACCCTATCATTCAGAAATAGATGTACAAGAGGTGGACAGAAAATATCTGGACTTTTTGCGCTTCTCAATAACTGTTAAATATTTTTTTAAGTATTTTTGTCTTTTTTTGAAGTAATCCCCACCTACTTTTATACACTTTTGCCATCTTCGTAAGAGCTTTTGTATTCCCTCTGCAAGCCATGAAGAAGCCTTACTGCTGACTGATTTACAACTGAAATCAAAGCTGTCATTGTCTCTTACTTTTTTCCAGCACGCCTTTTTTCAGTTCCGAAAACAAATAAAAGTCGCAGAGGGGGAGGCTAGGTCTTAGCTCTACAGAGGGTGGGACAACAACTGTCACCTGAAGGATATGCAGGCTTCAAAAAAACTTTTCTACAACCTTTGAACATATGTCAAAGTTTTTCACCCTCTAAAAGCAGGAATTTCATTACAGATCTCAGTTCCTCCAACTTAAAGTCCCATGGTAGCCGTAACACCTACCTTGTTTAAATGCTCAGAACTTTATGTATGCACACTTTTCAATAAAAATAAACTGACCGATTTATAGGTGATAAAATGTAGTTTTTGCTCACATATAATACAGATGACTCTCGTTATCTCCACCTCGCTTATCTCGAATAACCGCTTATCTCGAAGTGAAAATCTTGTCCCTGCCTAAACATGAAAATCTAACAACAGGTAAAAAATATTGTGGAAAAGAGGAGAAATTGCTCCTATGGAGCAATTTCTCCTCTTTTCCACAACATTTTCAATATATCTCTAACTTCAGTAGTCCAATTACATACATATTTGTTAAATGTGGTTGTTCGAATTATTTTTTCCTCAACTCTGCAAATCTGATATGTCGAGGTACTGATATCTCAAAGAATTTCAGGGAGTCCCTTGGAATTCGAGATAACGCGAGTCGACTGTATGTAGCTGCATGTGGAAAGACAGAAGCAGGAAAAGTCTAGACATTTTCCAACTGCCCCTCATACTGTAATTCTGATTAGATTTACAGCTGTTGACCAATTGATTTTCTCACTATATTGCAAGCTATTGTCAATGAATTGTCTTTAACGCAATGAACTGTCTTTTGGGAAGAAAGTCCGAAACTCCATCAAAAACTATGTCTATGTTCCCTTTAGTCCTATCAAGGTAATGAAGGGATAATGTTTACATCTAGTATATCCTATTATATGGCAATTTTATGTACAACAGTTATGTTGTGATTAGCTGGTGCAGATGTACAAGCTGATCTGCGCCCTTGGTGTTTGATCCTTGGAACAGCCCAGATGGACCTTGGTCATGATTCTTTTGGTGCTTTATTCTCATATTTGAAATATTATTAATCAATTTTAGTAAATGGTCCACCCGAATGCTGTCAGATTAAATATTTATCATTTCTGTTCGTTTTGGTGAATAGACTAATAAATCATAACTATCATTCTCAACAACAGTTCCTCTTTCTGTAAAATAAATGCCCATTCAGTGATGTAAATTACACCATTTTAATAGAACATCCTACTATTTTACAGGGCCCAGTTGTTCAAAGCTAACGATGTCGTTAGTTAACGATTCGTTAAAATTTACATCGAGTGGTACGCAAATATTCTGAAATTTTTTGCTGAAAAAATGTGAGTAGCTTTTGCAGTGCAAAAGCTACTCACATTTTTTCAGCAAAAAATATCAGAATATTGTATATTGAATCCGCTAAAACAGTTAACGAAATGACCCTTAACGAGCTTGTTAAGCTAACGACGCTTTGAACAACTGGGCCCAGAAAAGTATATTATCTACATATACTGTTACTGTTATCTATATACATGTAGTTATTACATGGAAAATATACAATATTGTGCCTATTAACTCAGGTCTAATGCCACTGCACTGTTAAGAAAGACAACAACGTAAGTAAATGCCCCTTACGTCACATGCAAGCCACAAAGATTCAGATCAGCCTGTATAGTGCATGCTTATCCGTACCTTTGATGCCTGCTTACAGCATCATCAAATACTATAAAATGTTTTGACAAGCAGAAAAAGTTATAAAAAGACTGGATGAATGCTTAACCCTTGTCCTGCTGAATAAATTAAGATGCCACATCCACTTCTAATTTTCAGGCAATCAGATTACTTGATCCAGATTGTTGCTATAGATTCACATACTAAATGGCAAACAGTGTAGATCCAGATCAGTTGGCTTTTCAGAAGCCAACTGATCTGGATTTACACTGTTCGCAAAGGCAGGACACAGCCAGGTTCAGCAGGACAAGGATTAAAATTAAGATGAATTGTTTTTTTGTGTATGACATAAGAACCTTTTTTTCATAACCATTTAGTATTTTCTACATAAATACAAAACCAAAAAAGTAATATCTCATCAATACCCAGCTAGCATTCTACGTAAATCTACATCGGGCCGTCATCGGCCCGTCAGCTACCCTGACGGGCCGATGACGGCCCGATATAGATTTACGTAGAATGCTGACTGGGTATCAGGATATTCTACTTGTAATGATATTTTTATTTATTATATGAACACATCTCTGTGTGAAATATTCTCTGCTGATCCATAGCATCAGAACTCTGTATAAGAATAGAAATCATCAGAAAAGTGTACTTATTCAGCCCTTTAACTCTTAATGCTTAGCACTCTTGGTAAAATTTTCAGATGACATACTGAAACATTTTTCTTGTTTTTCCCAGAAAACAGGTTTGACATTTCATGCAAATTGTTTCCAGTGGAGAAAATTTGCATAAAATTGCAAACCGTGTTTTCTGGAAAAAAAAAAATAAGAAAAGTATAATCGTTTTTTTTTTCTTGAAAAAAAAAGCCAAATTATGAATAGCCCTGAAACCCTGTTTTCACTATACAATACAGAGAACATGCAGGTGCACATTACAAAGACTGGTTATGACTATCATTTTAAAAACATTTTGGATGGCTCTCACTATAAAAACATTTTTATTAATCTAATTTGAATCAACACAGACCATTCTAATGAGTCTTAAGGGAAACTGATTTTAATACTTTCAGGGGAGGCAATCTTTCAAAGTTGTTTTGTATCCCTTCTGAAAAGGGGTCTAATTGAAGAAAAAATTTATCCCTCTCCTCAGAGAAACAAACTGAACCATTTAAACTGAACCACTTTTCAGAAAGGGCTTGGCATGCAGGGGCGACAATAGGAAGTCACAAAAGTTGTATCCCTTTGTCAAAAATGTCAGAAAATCTATCAAGAGTATCCAGTCTCTGAACAGACAATTCTCTTGTAAAGAAATGCTGTCTTTATTAAGGGAAAAGGATATAAAGAAGAAATGAGGAACAAACAATGACAATGGCACAGCCACAATGACTGACATAAACACATAAAGATGAGCAGCAACAGAGGACCTCCCCAGAATGGCCAGCAGAAACAACCACTGGGTAAGTGTGGGTGGGGGGGGGGGGGTGGGGGGAGAGGGGGGGGGGAGAGGGGGGTTAAACCAGCTGAACTAGAACAAAATCACATCCTACTCTAATGCAGCACTAAATCACGAACAATTGCTCAGCCCAAACAGAATGGCAACCTCCTGTCTGCAGGTCATCACACTATAAATAATGGCTGCAAAAACACTCAGGTATTTCCATTTTCTCTAAAGCTTAACATGCTAGGAAAAAAAGTTCAGCACATCACGAAAACATACCTATATAAGTTTGACCCCCTTAAACCCCACTTTTATATAGTAAGACTGGGGTTTACAGGGGTATACATTATTTTTCTTATTTCTGCTCAAAACATAGATTGTGGGTACTTGTTTACAACCGCCTTGGTGAGGCGGTTCTAACGAGTACCCACAATCTATGTTTTGAGCAGAAATGTGAAAAAAAAATTAGAATTTTTATCTGCAAATTTTCAGTTTTTGGAGGTGAAATTTTGAATATATTTGAATAGGCGTGTTTTCATAATGAGTAGACATTCTGAAATATGTTTTTCATATTTTTCTCAGAAAACTGAATCTGACATCGTAAGCAACCTGTCTCCTTATGAGACAGTTTGCATAAAATGTCAAATCCTGTTTTCTCCAAAAAATATCATCAATATGTAATCTGCTGAATTAGCCCAGAGAGTAGTAAAGGTTAATAAAGCTGCAGAATCAAAGAAATCAATTTCTCTGTATCTCATAATGACATAATGCAAACATTTTTCACAAATACTAGATATGGACAACACCAAGTGGAAGTGTTTTTTTTACAGATTACACCAAATATCCAGGCTCATAACAGGCTTTATTTACCTGCAGTCTGATCAGAATCTGCTTACTACCTACACATATTTTCTGGAATAGTCTATACAGACTATAGCAAAGACCAATAATGGAATGTATGGAAGATTTTCATATTGGCCCTAAATATTTGGAAACCTTAATTGCTACCCTACTTCTCCTAAAGTTTAATATTGAAATTGGAGATATACAGTCCAGTCAATATTGTTAAAGTCATGATGTCGAGCTGGTCAGTTAATCTACTCATTCTTTTCACTTGGCAAGCTGAGTCCTCTAAGCAGTTAAACAGTACTTCTGCACATATTTTGACCAGAAACTGACAACTGCCCTTTTTGAAATGGCAGAAGGGGAAGAATGACCACAGAAATGACTTCAGGATCAATCTCCACGGAAGTTACACCACAACCTCTTTATAACACTATTGTTGGGGTCCATAGCATAAACCGTGTTAGTTAAACAACCGTGTTATATCCAAATAAAAATGTATAGATTATATTGAAAAATGACCATTTATAGTAATTTTTCAATATAATCTATACATTTTTGGGATCCATCTTTGAACTGTGTTATATCCAAAACCATGTTATAACAAACTGTGTTATAAAGAGGTTGAAGTGTATGTGGTCAAACAAGGATTCGGACCTGTGATCCCTGGACTTGCAGTTGGACATGCTACAAACTGTACTATGGTGCCAGGCTTATCCTAAAGTTTAAACATGTCTGTGTTATATTACCTGTTTAAATGTCTAAAAATCTACTAATTGTGAAATCAGTGTAGGCCCTGATCAGATACTATGTTCTGTTGTGCCTATTTGGTTCTCTAATGAGTACCCACAACATATGTTTTTGTGGTGAAATAAGAAAAATATTTACCTGATACCTCCTCTTAGAGATATGTAATCCATGACATTTCCTTTATACTGACATATTAAGTCTCACTATTATTAGTAAAACACACTCATTTTTGGCTCTAAAAACCAAGCTTTATGGGCTGTCTCACTAATTTTTTTCAGAAATTTCCCTATATATCTAATGCAGAAATAGATCTCATTTTTTTTTTTTTTTTTTTTTTTTTTTTTTTTTCACCAGATCAGCAAGTGATGGTGCATAACCTGATAAGGACTTTTGTAATTAATCAGTATATTCCCTTTCTGGGGATGCATTGTTTGCAGTCTTGGACTGTACTATTTATATACACTTTAATGTACTCTATGTTTGTGTTGAGGTTTTATGGCCCAGTCAACCCAATGGGGTCATGTCGAGTGTGGTCAGTTTACCTAAGTTTCCTCTAAGCGGTTAACCAGTATTGTGCACATTCTTTCGCCAGAAACTGACAACTGCCCTTCTTGAATCAGCAGAAGAGAGAGACTGACCGTAAAAAGTATTTCACAATCAATCTCCACGAAAGAATGTTGCCAACCTCAGTGGGGGTTGAACCCGCGACTTCCTGGTCTCCAGTCCGACGGTGCATCCAAATGAGCCACCGAGACCGGCAATGTACTTTATGACTGGTTCAGCTAAATAGTTTGTATTTTATGATTTTATGACTTGGTCCAGCCAATCAGTTACTGACTTGACATCATAGTCACAAAACTGATTTACTGCAGATTAACACTTTATTATTTTATTATTTTTGCAGAGAAAATAAGTCTTGACAGATAATTCACATGAAATCTTAAGATATTTTCTTTGAAAACATTTTTAAAAATATTTCCTAATGTCATCTGCTGCAGTTGTGATTGGTACTTCAAGGGTAATTTATAAAATCTGATATCACAGTCATACAAGTTAACTTTTGCAGGAATCAGCTTGGAGTGAGATTTGACAGAACACTTTTCAGTGAAAATTTTCTTTCACATTGTTGATAGCCAAGCAACATACATTTGTACATGTATGTACAAATAAATTCAAAAAATATACAAAACACAAAAATCTAGTCTTCTACATAAAAAATCACATAAAAACTATTGCTTCAAACACACTTCAAATGAAAAACAAATATAATCCTTTGACACTATACACTACTATATTAAACATTACCAGTTAGGAATCACAAAAAAGATCTCGTCTTCTACTAAAATTCATGTAAAAAATATTCCTTCTTGATGAGTCCAGCTACTGATATATAGTTACTGTAATAAATCTAAGTATTGGGAGAGAGAGGCCTTTGCAAAAAGTGTAGACCAAGATCAGACACCACAGAATATGACATCTGATCAGGGTCAACACTGTTTGCCATGCATACAGCAATATTTATGACACATCAAGTAGTAGAATGGACTATTTCAAATTTTAGGACAAGGATGGTAAGGAGATAAGGTGTCCAACACTTAGGGTAAATATGGTATAGTGAACCCTCATTACAATGACAGCATCTGTTCCCAAAGATGTTGCCATTAGAATGAATTTGCTGTTGTAAAGAATCCTTAATGGACAGAACGATATGTAAGAAAGGTCTTGTTTTATTCTTATTTCCTCATAGAACATTTTTCTTTGATATTTGTTAGAATTGCCTCAGTAATATCCAAGACATGTGTTTATTTACAGTATTAAATACAATATTCTTGCATAATTTGTGACTAATTGTTACCTCATAAGCGAAGGTTTTGTGACAATCAAATTGTCATTATAACAAATTTTGTTGTTGTATCGAGTGTGGGTATAAAGAGGGTAGATGGTACTAGTTTTCATTCAACTAATATGTTTCATTTTCCAGAATGTAATAAGGAAAAGCTATGTTCAAGTATGTTTGTAGACAAGCAGTAAAAATCCAGACAAGAGCAGCTTGTGCAAACTAGATTTACCCACAGCTCCAGATAAGAGGAGTTTGATTTCTTGACTTGATTTGGTGTCTAATGGCCCTGTTAATACTGTGAAGGTCATGTCAAGACTGTCAGTTAACCAACTCACACTTTTACCTGTGCAGGCTTAACTTCTAAGTGACTACTGGGTACTTGTGCAAAAAAAAAAAAAACAACAAAAAAATTTTCATCAGTAACTGATAATTGACCTTCTTGAATCAGCTTTCCTGATAAAAATTTATGTGGCCCAGCTGCAGTTAAAACTTGTATCCCTTGCAAACTTGCTATCAAGACAAACATTTTTCTTATTTCTCAAAAACAAAATATGGATGCTTTAGTCACCTCATATTCTTCATGAAAACTAATGTTTGTTCCTATTCTTTCCTTTCAAAGTAGAACCCTTTTTAGAAGGGGCTTGGTGTTCAGAAACACAAACATGATCTCCCTTTTAAAAAATACCATATTCAACCTAATTACAGCACTGCGCACTTAGGTTTTTTCAAAATTACTGGGAACACTCAGCTGTGGTAAAATATGTATCTATCTATAACGGAAACAGTATATATAAAAAAAAAGATCAGAAAAGGACTTATTTACTGATGATTATGCAATTTTTTTCTAATTTCTTTATAAAAGCATATGTTGTGGGTACTCATTTGAATTGCATCGACAAGTTGATGCAATTCAATAAGCACCCACAGCATATGCTTTTACAAGAGCTCCGCAAGCGGGGTATTATTTGACTGTGGCAAGTAATAAGATGTAGCACATAGACTGGCTCCGGTATAATTCAGTGCTCCGGATATAAACTGCAAGTGGAATTAAAAAAAAAAAAAAAATTTTAAATTTTCAATGGGGTATAGCTCTGCTGATATTTGATGAACTGTAATCTAAGGGTCCAAGCTGGCCAAGAAATTTAGGGAGAAGTGACTTCTCCCTCCTGTTAAAATAGGGAGAAGTTTGCTGCATCTAGGGAGAAGTGCTTTCAGATGGAGGACACGCAACAGAAGCATGGCTATAGTATAGTTTACAAAAATTTTCAAAGGAGCATAACTCTACTAATATTTGGTGGACTGTACCCTCAGAACACTATGCACTGCTCCACATCATGGTCTAACTATAAATGAAGTTTCATTGTAATCAGATGTAAAATGTAGGAGGAGTTAGCCGGAAATGAAAAAGTAATAGAAATTTTCAAATGGGTATAAATCTGCTAACATTTAGTGGACTGCAGTAACCTTGAAACAATATCCGCTGCTCCACATCATGGTCTAATTACAAATCAAATTTCAGCTTGATTGAATGTAAACTGTAGGCAGAGTCAGCCAGAAACGAAAAGTTTACAGAAATTTTCAAAGGGGCATACCTCTGCTAATATTTGATGGACTGTATCCTTGAAACAACATGCTCCATGTCATGGTCTAACTATAAATGAAGTTTCAGCTTAATCCGATGAAAAATGTTGGAGGAGTTAGCCGGAAACTAAAAATTAATAGAAAATTTCAAATATAACTCTGCTAATATTTGGTGGACTGTAACCTCGGAATAATATGCGCTGCTCCACATCATGGTCTAACTACAAATCAAGTTTCAGCTTGATTGGATGTAAACTGTAGCAGGCGTTTTAGCCGGAAACAAAAAGTTTATAGAAATTTTCAAAATGGCATAACTCTGCAAATATTTGGTGGACTGTACCGCTGCTCCACGTCATGGTCTAACTATAACTGAAGTTCCAGCTTGATCAAATGTAAAATATAGGAGGAGTTTACCAGAAATGAAAAGTTTACAGGGGCATAACTCTGCAAACATTTGGTGGACTGTAACCTCGAAACAATATGCACTGCTCCACATCATTGTCTAACTATATACCAAGTTTTAGCTTGATCAGATGTAAACTGTAGGAGGAGTTAGTTGGAAACAAAAAAGTTTAGGGACGGTCGGACGCCATACCCCCTAACATAATATGTCCCATTTTTCAAATGGGCGTATAATAAAGCAGTAGAGAAAAATGTCTCTGGCTATAATTTGAAGATAACGGAATGGCTTGATGTGCGCTTATAGGAGTATGTGCGGTAATTAGGTCAAATACGGAAGCTGAAATATAACAGAGGTATCAATATATAAAAATTAGTCATCACTTGCATTGTTTTGCTGCTTTTTTCTTTTTTGTTTCTTATTTCTATTGAAGCATAAGAAACACACCTTCAGATAAGGGAAAATACTGATATTTTTCTTCTCTACTCATAATAAGTGTCTTGCCAAGGCGCTTCTATTGAGTACCCACAACTTATCGTTTCAAGGAGAAATAAAAAAAAAAAAAAATATTTACTTTAGACTTCCTCTTATCTAGAGCTATGCTCAAAACTAGTAACCATATTTACCCTAAATAACTGGACTCCACCATACCTTATCATACTTGTCCTAAAATTTGTAAAGGTCCATTTTACTATCTGATAATCTGTCTAAAAACTGCTGGATGGGCAGCAAACAGAGCTGACCCTATTCATATGCTGAATTCTGTGGCATCTGATCTGGATCTACACAGTTTGCTTAGGCCTGGTTTTCCCAACACTTAGGTACACATGATATTTCTTTTACAAACAAACAAAATCTAACACAATAACCAGTGAAAATATATGACATTATGCAGACAAGAAATGTGCTAGGCATCAGGTCAGCCTTTATTAATAAGGTTACGACCTACAAAATTGAATTATCCTCCAGTTGCTTGGCATACTGGGCCCAGTTGTTCAAAGCTAACGACGTCATTAGTTAACGATTCGTACAAATTTACATCGAGTGATACGCAAATATGCTGAAATTTTTTGCTGAAATGCAAAAGCTACTCACATTTTTTCAGCAAAAAATATCAGAATATTGTGTATTGAATCCGCTAAAACAGTTAACGAGATGATCCTTAACAAGCTCATCAAGCTAACGACGCTTTGAACAACTGGGCCCTGAATACTGAATAAGTCAGTATTCAGTATCCAAAACAACTGGAGGTTCACATTTATGATTTTTCTTAGTTTTCAAAGAAAATGTGTCCACCACAATACCTTAAGTGCCATCTCCAGGAGCAAGGTAATCCTAATGGAACCCAAAAGGTCTTACAGAAACAAGAAAATTTTTCATCCCAGTACCATGTTTAAACAGAGCCATTTAACTAGTACAGACTTTGTGATTCAAACCAGTCCAGCATTCAACTGTCTGATCAAGGCATGCACTGTTTGCATTGTTAACACACTTATTATCTTGTGTACTCTAAGTAGCAAGCAGTAGAGGCTGGACCATAGTTCTTTTTCCAACTACACGTAAAATGTGTATTTTCTTACTTCTAAGTACACATTTTGTAGTACTTAGATGTCCCTCACTGGGACACTTCTAATGAGTAAGCACAAAATGTGTTTTTTTATAGAGACCTTGTGGTAGGATGGTGGTAAGGGTCTGCAGTTCTTGCAGCAGGTGGAGGAGGGAGCATACAGTCAGCCCTCCTTACAACGACAGAATTTGCTTCCAAAAATGTTGCCATTATAATGAATATGCTATTGTAAAGAAATCCTTAATGGACAGAATTATATGTAAGAAAGGTATTGTTTTGTTCTTATTTCCTCACAGAACATATGCATTGGATATTTGTTAGAATTGCCTGGCTGAGGCTATTCTAACAAATATCCAAATCAAACATTTCTTTAAAGTATTAAATACAATATTCTTGCATAATTTGTGACTAATTGTTACCTCCTAAGCGACGGTTTTGTGACAGAGAAATTGTCATTATAACAAATTTTGTCATTGTATCAAGTGTCCGTATAAAGAAGGTTGTCTGTATGTTAGTATTTCTTCTGTTTCTGCACTGTCATTCACTTTTTGTTTTCCTCATCCAGCACCAATAGTCTATTTCTCTTTTTCCTTTCATTTACTGTCCCTTTTCCTCCCTTCCTCTGGGAGACAAGAAACAAAATGACCCACAAGGGTTGATATGTCATTAAATAAGAGCTCAAAAAAAAAAAAAAAAAAGAAACTTCATGACAATAAATTTGCTAAATGGCTATGTTGTGACTGCTGGTGGTGTTCACAGAGGAATTGTTAAGAAGAAATATTTAGTGATAAGTACTCATTAGAAGCACCTCGGCGAGCGCTTCCAATGAGTACCCGAAACATATATTTTTATGGAAATAAGAAAACTAATGCCAGAATTATCACCAAATACGCCTCTTTAACAATTTCCCTGTGTTCAGATAACTATTTTACATATTTATGTATTGAAACATGTTATTGGTATTCATTATAAAGGCCTCACTGAGGCATTTGTAATGAGTATCCACAACATGTTTTTGTGGTGAAACAAGAGCATAACAATATCAATGTGTTTTGATTGAAAAAAAGCCTTAACAAAAGCTACAAATTATGCTGAATAAATTAAGATGCCATGCCCACTTCTAATTTCCAGCCAATCAGATTACTTGATCCGAGTTTTTGATAAAAATTCACATTTTTAATGACAAACAGTGCAGATCCAAATCAGTTGGCTTCTTCAAAAGCCAACTGATCTGTATCTACACTGTTTGCTAAGACAGGGCATGTCGTGTTTAGCAAGAGAAGGGTTAACCTATTTTAGACCGATTAAACTCCCCCCTCACACTATATACTGGAAGAGTCAAATTTCAATTTTTGGTATGTCAGGCCATGTGATTTAGACATTCCAAGAGAAAAACGGCTAAACTATTTGCAAACAGTGAAGACATTAATTCTGAGACATCTGATCTGGGTCTGCACTATATGCTAATGACCTAATGATATGTATATCCTTACACCAGAAATCATAAATATTTGGACAAAATAACTCCATGGCTCCAGAAATGGTGCATTTTTTTAATTAAGGCCCTTCTGAGTACTCACAACATATGTTTTCAAGAGGAAATTAACATAGCCCTTGATAAGACCATTTTTTCAATCCAATAGTACTGATATTATTCTTATTTTTCCAGAAAAACATACATTGTGGGTACTCATTAGAAGCGCACTGGTGAGGTGTTTCTAATGAATACCCTCAACGTATGTTTTTGCAGAGAAATAAGAAAAATATTTACTTGATACCAACTCTTATATAGACCTATGGGAAATAAGAAAAATATTATGTGGATACCCCTTCTTATCTGGAGCTGTGATAACTCCTTACAGTGCTGGATCTAATTTGAACAAGTCCATTTTATTACCTGTTGATGTGTCTAAGAACTGCTGGAGGAGTGGTAAACAGTGTAGGACCAGGCCCCAAGGTTATAAAACTTTTTTCATGCTTAATTCAGCCGAGCATGAAATTTTCTCTGCTCATAATTTTGAAAATACCAACAATAGTTGGCATTTTCATATTTATTAGCAGAGAAAATTTCATGCTCAGCTATGTTTAGCAAGAAAGAATTTGCAATTGCTAGTAATTTGAGATTTATTAGCAGAGAAAATTTCATGCTCAGCTAAGTTGAGCATGAAAAAAGTTTTATAACCTCAGGACCAGATCCCATGTAACATTCTACAATGTTTGTATCTGATTTACATTGTTTACTCAGGCCTGTGCCCTAATACTTGGGGTAAATATGGTTTACAAAACACTGATCTGAGTTTTGATTGATTGTGTTGGGGTTTAACGACACGTCAACCCTTGTGGGTCATTTTGTGTCGTCTCCCAGAGAAAGGGAGAAAAGTGATAGAAGAGATAGTAGAAGAGATTAAAGAGAGGGACAGGGAAGAAAGGAACAGGAATGAAAGTGAAGAAACAGAAGAAATAAAAATATTCCCCATCTACCCTTACCTGGTACAAGGATAGCAGGCCTTGCCCAACTGTAAGCCAATATCAGTTGGACGCCCCGGTGACGTAAGATACACGACACCTTCGCACCACCCGACCACCCCACTGATCTGAGTTTACATAGTTTATGCAATATTATCTGAGCCTCGCTATACAGTTGACTCTCGTTATCTCGACCTCGCTTATCTCGAATAACCGCTTATCTCGAAGTGAAAATCTGTTCCCTGCTTAAACATGAAAATCTAACAACAGGTAAAAAAATATTGTGGAAAAGAGGAGAAATTGCTCCTAAGGAGCAATTTCTCCTCTTTTTCACAATATTTTCAATATATCTCGAACTTCAAGAGTCCAATTACATACATATTTGTTAAATATGGTTGTTCGAATTATTTTTTCCTCAATTCTGCAAATCTGATATGTCGAGGTACGGATATCTCGAAGTATTTCAGAGAGTCCCTTGGAATTCGAGATAACAAGAGTCGACTGTATTAAGGCCATATGTAGACCGTCAAAGCCAAGATCAGCATAATAGCTGTGGGATAATGCTGTAAATGCTTCTTATGTCTCCACAAAAACATTTGTTGTGGGTATTCTTTAGAACTGCCTTCCCAAAATGCTTTTATCGAGTATCCACAACATATGTTTCATGCAGAAATATCATCAAGTATTCCTTGGAAGGCAGTGTTGCACCTGCCAGGGAAACTGGGACGTAAAATTTGGCAAAGTCATTAGACCTTGAAAACTAGGCCATGGTCATAAAATGATGCAACACTGTTCTAGTCCTCAGGGAGAAAGTCTATGCCTGGTAGGATGACTGTAGTTGTAAAAACAGTTATCCACAAATGTACTTGAACACTTGAGTGGTCACAAATGTTGACGAACTCGATAAGATACCTAAACCAGCAGGTGTGAAAAAAAAATCAATTCTTTTTGGTTAAAAAAGACTAAAGATCAGCCTAAGAATCCAGACAGTTTAATCAAAGCCTTTGCTGTCAGCTTAATAAGCCAGGAACAAAGTGCTGCTGAACAGGGCTCAGTTGTTCAAAGCATCGTCAGCTTAAGAAGCTCGTTAGTGGTCAAAATGTTAACTGTTCTAGTAAGCATAATATCTAATTCACAGGTATTTCTGCTCACATTTTTCAGTGAAAATATTAGCATATACAGTCAAACCTGTGTTAAGCAAGCTCCTATCAGGAAAGCCAAAAACTTATGATAGGTGCTTGCTTAATACAGGTAGATTTCCACTTTTTTGCCTTTAATGGGATCTGAAACAGTGGCCTTTAAAGGCAGGCGATTGCTTAATACAGGTGGCCTTTAGGACAGGTTTGACTGTATGCCATATTTAATGATCAAAGTTTTAATGGTACGTTAACTAACGACATTGTTAGTTTTGAGCAACTGGGCCCAGTTGTTCATAACTAACTATGTTGTTAGATAACATATGGTTAAAACTTTGATCATTAAATATGCCATATACACTAATATTTTTGCTGAAAAAATGTGAGTAGCATTTGCATTTGCAAAAGCTTCTCACATTTCTTCAGCAAAAATATCTGTGAATTAGATATTGTACTTACTAGAATAGTTAACACTTTGACCCCTAACGAGCTCGTTCAGCTAACGATGCTTTAGACAACTGGACCCTGGGCCCTGCAGGTATTTTATAAATAACTCTCAGTGTAATTTCTATCCAACATTTACAGTGAGTCAGATACGGCCCCCTTGCTATCTCATTGAGGCACTTCTAATGAGTATCCACAATATGTTTTCATGGAGAAATAAGAAAAACACTATCAGTACTTGTCAGTTGAAAACAGATGACAAAGGCCCTGAGAGGACTGCAAAGGCTTTTTTGCGGCTACCCGGAAACACAGAGCTGCTCATTTATAATTATCACTGCTTCTAGAACCACAGAGGAGTTGTTACTGAAGAGGGCATTACGAAAACATGCCTATTCTAATATACTGGAAATTTTACAACCAAAAATGAAAATTTTCAGATTAAAAATTCTGATATTTTTCATAATTCTGCTCAAAACATAGATTGTGGGTACTCATTAGAACTGCCTCGATGAGGCAGTTCTAACGAGTATGCACAATCTATGTTTTTGAGCAGAAATGAGAAAAATAATGTAAACCCCTGTAAACCCCAGTTTTACTATATAAAAGTGGGATTTACGGGGGTCAAAATTATATAGGCATGTTTCTATGATGATTTACTGATAATTCTGAGACATTTCTGGATACTCATTAAAAGCTCCTCATCAAGGCACTTCTGATGAGTACCAACAATGTATGTTTTATGCAGAACTAAAGAAACTTATCCCAGAGTTATCATTAACTATATGTACTCCTCCTTAACAAGTCCTCTGTGAACTTCATGTGCGAAGCTTTTTTTAAACACATGAATAACAGTATTTTTCTTATTTTTAGTAAAATGTACTGAAATACACTTATCTGTGCCATTAAAACTTGCCTGTTTTATAGATAGGACCAAGTTGTCATTTTAATTTTGGCATATTTGTAATGTCAAATCTACCCTACCCTGTACATTTATTAAAAATTGAATATTGGCTGAGTTTTATTTATTTTTTTTTTTTTTTTTTTTTTTTTGGCTGCTTTTTGTTTGTTTGTTTTTTGTTGTTTTTTTTTGTTGTTTTTTTTTTGTTTTATTTGTTTTAATTTTGTTTTGTTTTTTGCCTAGATTGCCAAAAATGCCAAACTAAAGTGATCACCAAATATAAGCATTTAATAGTATTTTGTGGGTGTTCATTTGAAGGATTCTTCCAATGCTGTGGAGAATGACAAAAATAGATTTGTCTTAATAACATTTACATGCTAGCCGAATTCAGCAGATGACAAACTGATGATATTTTTCTTATTTTTCCTAGAAAATAGGATCTGACACTTCATGCAAATTGTCTCCTAAGGAGACAATTTGCATGAAATGTCAAATCCTATGTTCTAGGAAAAAATTTAAAAAAAAACAAGAGGACCATGATGGTCCTATATCGCTCACCTGAGCAAACAGCTTTGCACACTTGCTGTTGAAGTTTCAGCCAAGTTCACCGCTCTAAGATTTTTGTATAAATTTTATAGCCCTGCTCCCCAGCTGGCACGTTTTTTTCATGCATCATGATGGCATGAACTGAATCTTGAAAGAGGATCACCAAAGGAACAATTCTGCCATATTGAAATCGGTCCAGTGGTTTCTGACAAAAAGATTTTTAAAATGATTTATATAGCTATACAGGGAAAATAAGCCCCACCCCCTAACGGCCATGTTTTTTGACGAATCATGACTGCTTGAACAAACTTGGTAGAGGGTCACCATAGGAACATTCCTGCCAAGTTATATTGAAATTGGTCCAGTAGTTTCTGACAAGAAGATTTTTAAAGTTTTCTATTTAGATATATAGGGAAAAAAAGCCCCACCAATTGCAGCCATGTTTTTTGACGAATCATGATTGCTTGAACAATCTTGGTAGAGGGTCACCAAAGCAACATTCCTGCCAAGTAATATTGAAATCAGATAGGTGGTTTCTGACATGAAGAATTTTAAAGTTTTCTATACAGATATATACGAAAAATAAGCTCTGCCCCCTGGCAGCCATTTTTTGATGTATCATGAGGGAGTGAACAATCTTGGTAGAAGGTCACCAAAGCAACATTTCTGCCAAGTTACATTGAACCTGATCCAACAGTTTCTTAAGAGAAGATTTTTAAAGTTTTCTATATAGATATATAGGGAAAATATGCCCCGCCCCCTGGAGACCTTGTTTTTTGACAAATCATGACGGCCTGAACAATCTTGGTAGAGGGTCACCAAAGACACATTCCTGCCAAGTGATACTGAAATCGGTCCATTGGTTTCTGACAAGAAGATTTTTAAAACTTTTCTATATAGATATACAAGGAAAATAAGCCCCACCCCCTGGTGGCCAGGTTTTTTTATGAATCATGATAACTTGAACAATCCTGGTAGACCGTCAACAAGGAAACATTTCTGCCGAGTTATAATGAAATCAGTCCAGTGGTTTCTGACATGAAGATTTTTATTTTAAAGTTTTCTATATAGATATATAGGAAAATTAAGCCCCGCCCCCTGGCAGCCACATTTTTTTGACAAATCATGAAGACTTGAACAATCTTGGTAGAGGGTTACAAAAGAAACATTCCTGCAATGTTATACCGAAATCGGTCCAGTGGTTTCTGACAAGACGATCATTATATAGATATATAGGGAAAATAAGCCCCGCCCCCCCTAGCGGCCATGTTTTTGACGACTCCAAATGGCTTGAACAATCTTGGTAGAGGATCACCAAAGGAACACTTCTGCAAAATTATATAGAAATTGGGCCAGTGGTTTCTGACAAGAAGATTTTTAAAGTTTTCTATACACTTATATAGAAAATAAGCCCCGCCCCCTGGCGGCCATGTTTTTTGACAAATCCAAATGTCTTGAACAATCTTGGTAGAGGATCACCAAAGGAACATTTCTGCAAAATTATATTGAAATAGGTCCAGTGGTTTCTGACAAGAAGATTTTTTAAGTTTTTAGTTAAAAAATCTATTTTTAGCTACTGTGACCTAGATATGCAATGGACCGGAACCATTTGAACAACTTTGAAAGAGGAGCAACCAAGGATCATTCCTGTGAAATTTGGTCAAAATCCAATCAGTGGTTTAGGAGGAGATGTTGTTTAAAGATTGTGAACGGACGGACGGACGGACGGACAGACGGACAGACGGACGACGACGACAGACGGTGAGTGATCACAATAGCTCACCTTGAGCCTTCGGCTCAGGTGAGCTAAAAAATAGGAGACAATTTGCCTGAAGTGACAGATCCTATTTTCTAAGAAAATAAGAAAAATATTTCAAAATGTTTTCCGCTGAAATTTTTACCCAGTATACAAAGTCTTAAAGTCTCTCATCAGATAAATGGATACCCTTAAAAAAGAGACAATACTCTAAAATGAAACTTATTGCCTCTTTTTCACCCTCAGTTCATGGCCAGAGCAAACAGTTTTGAGATGGAGTTGGAGTTTTACCGCCCACTCAACACTACAACGGTTATGTTGAGCAAGTCAGTTTAACTAACCACAGTTTTACCAATTTTAAAACTTAACCAGTACTTGTGCTCATTCTTTTGCCAGAAATTGAAAACAACCCTTCTTGAATGAGCAGAAAGAAGAGAATGACCATAAAAAATATTTTATGATCAATCTCCATGAAAGAATGTTTCTGGACCAAACAGGGATTGAACCCACAATGTCCTGATCACCAGGGCCCAGTTGTTCAAAGCTAACAATGTCGTTAGTCAACGATTCGTTAAAATTTAAATCGAGTGATACACAAATATGCTGAAATTTTTTGCTGAAAAAATGTGAGTAGCTTTTGCAGTGCAAAAGCTTCTCACATTTTTTCAGCAAAAAATATCAGAATATTGTATATTGAATCTGCTAAAACAGTTAACGAAATGACCCTTAACGAGCTCGTTAAGCTAACGACGCTTTGAACAGCTGGGCCCAGGTCGATGCACATCTGACTGAGCCACCAAGGCTGCCAGAGCAAACAGTGTAGCCCCAGATCAGACACAGAAGAATACAGCATCTCATCAGGGTCTATACTGTTTGCCACACACCCAGCAATTTTTATACACATGAACAGGTAGTCAAATGGACCTGCTGAAACTTTCAGTCTAGTATGATAAGGTGTTAAAATGTTCAATTAAACATTTGGAGGTTTCCCGTCTAAAATGAATTAAAGTATACTAAAACCTCTTTATAAGACAGCTCATTATAAGACAGTAAGGATATATGATGGTTTAAAGGTGGACCACAAGTGTTGTATCCAAACAAAAATGTATAGATTATATAGAAAAATGACCATTTATGGTCATTTTTCTATATAATCTAGACATGTTTGTTTGGATACAACACATTTGTACAGCTAACACAGTTTACACTTTGGATCTCACCAATTGTGTTATAAGAGGTTGTGGTGTAATTGCCTTTTGTCTAAAAGTCAGGCTACCATATTAGTGGAAATATGGATCATATTTAGAGTAAATATGGTAGCCTGACATTGAGACAGGAAGTAAATACTTCAACTCATTTTAGATGGGAAACTCCCAAACGAGTAATGGCAAACTGTGCACTTCCAGATCAGATGCTGAAGAAAACAGTGTCAGATCATGGTCTACACTTTCTACATTAAATACAGGAATTTCTATAAAACAGTATTAATAAAAACTAACCAGATACCCTGTTGTTGGAAACAGACCAATTCAAAGAGTTGTTGTAAAAAGAGTCCACTCAGCATAAATGGGTTAAGGTCAGAGGGATCTCTCTTGGAGATGTACCTTGGATCACAGTAATTGGTAAAAATATGTTTCATGTCTTTTCAGGAGAAAGAGCTCCATTTTCCAAATCAACGTGCATATCATTCAGTGGAATGGCTTCTTCTTCATTTGATGGAGCAATGTCTAATACTCCCCTGTCTGCTGATTCTGGGGGTTTTACAACTAGAAGCTGGTCTTGTAAAGGATTTCCCTTCGTTTCAGGTAAAAGCCAGACTAGACCTCCACAGATTAATGCAATTACTCCAAATACAGTAAATGTCAATGGTTTGAAAAACTGTGTACCCTGAAAACAAAGAAACATGAAAAAGTGAAATGATTATCCTCAGCCACTATCGTCTGGAAGGCAGATAGCTCTGTCAAAAATTGACAGTACACTGACAATACACAAATCAACTTTGGTGAAAATCAATTGTTTTTTACTCAAGTTATCATTGGGAAAGTTTGGTAAAAATCCATAAATATTTATTCATGATACTGTCAGGAACAAAAAATAGAGAAGCGTGGCTGACAGATAACTGTCAACTAGAGTTGGTGTTTGTAAAACACTATGCCCCCAACTGCCTGACTCTAACACTGTTTGATTCCAACACTGCTTAGCCATGACGGTAACAACAGTACAAATATATGATTTCAATGTTATTTTATCAAAGGGAAATAACTCTAAAATAGGAGATGATTGGGATAAGAAAAAAATACGGATCACCTATTTTTTCATGAGGAATCAAAACATGAAATTTCAAAACATTAGCATACATGGTTCTAAACTTATGCTATACACAATAAAGCAACGACATTAAATGGCCCGAAATTGCGAAGGGCCATAACTCCAACATTTCATTTAATTGGTTCAAAATTTATTCAGGTGATCTCCTCCTCAATCCCAATCAGTATACCAAATATCATGGCTCTAGCTTAAATACTTTTTGAGATATCTTGCTGAAAAAGTCAAAATGCCTAGAACTACAAAGGGCCATAACTACATCAATTTTTCATGGAATTCCCTAAAAAACAAACCAGGTAATCTCCACATCATCCCCAATCAGCATATAATATTTCAAGACCCTAGCTTAAGTGCTTTTCGAGAAATCTTGCTGACAAGGTCAAAATGAGCAGAACCGCAAAGGGCCGTAACTTTATCAATATTTTCATGGAATTCTCTCAAAATATTATCGGGTAATGTACACATCATTCCGACTCACTGTATTGAATTTCAAGAACCCAGCTTAAATACTTTTCAAGATATCTTGCTCACAAGATTTAATTCTGATTTTTTTCAAAGGGGCATAACTTTAAATAAACATGCTAGACAAGAAACAAAATACGGGTCGGCTATTTTTTCATTGGGAACCCAAATATAAAATTTCAAAACCCTAGTGTGCAGGGTTCTTAAGATATGGCATGCACAGAAAGCTTGATGAACGGACAAACAGTCGGATGGACAAATGAAGGCAAAATAATATGCCCCATCAATTTCATTCGAAACTGGGGGCATAATCAGGTCATCTACTCATCACTACCAATCTATTCATCAAGTTTCAAGGCTCCAGCTGTAATAGTTTTTGAGATATTTTGTTCACAAGGGAAACATGCCCAAATTTACAAAGGGCCATTACTTATGAAATATTTTTCAGAATTTACAAAAAAATTAATCAGGTCATCTACTCATCATTACCAATCAATTCACCAAGTTTCAAGTCTCTAGCTCTAATAGTTTTTTAGATATTTTGCTGACAAGATAAAAATGCCCAAAATAACAAAGGGGCATAACTCAAGAAGTATATTTCAAAATTTCTTCAAAAGTTAATCAGGTTGTCTACTCATCACTACCAGTCTATTCATCAAGTGTCAAGGCTCTAGTTCGAACAGTTTTTGAGATATTTTGCTGACAAGGTAAAATTGCCCAAAATTACAAAGGGTCATAACTCATGAAGTATTTTTCATAATTTCTTCAAAAATTAATCAGGTCATCTACTTATCAGTACAAATCCATTTACTAAGTTTCAAGGCTCTAGCTCTAACAGTTTTTGAGATATTTTGCTGACAAGATAAAAATGCCTAAAATTACAAAGGGGCATAACTCAAGAAGTATATTTCAAAATTTCTTCAAAAGTTTATCAGGTTGTCTACTCATCACTACCAGTCTAATCATCAAGTTTCAAGGCTCTAGCTTCAATAGTTTTTTAGATATTTTGCTGACAAGTTAAAAATGCCCTAAATTACAAAGGGCCATAACTCATGAAGTGTTTTTCAGAATTTCTTCAAAAGTTAATCAGGTCATCTACACATCACTACAAATCCATTTACTAAGTTTCAAGGCTCAAGCTCTTACAGTTTTTGAGATATTTTGCTGACAAGGTAAAAATGCCCAAAATTACTAAGGGCCATAACTCAAAAGGCATTTTTCAAAATTTCTTCAAAAGTTAATCAGGTTGTGTACTCATCACTACCAGTCTATTCATTAAGTTTCAAGGCTCTAGCTCCAACGGTTTTTGAGATATTTTGCTGACAAGATAAAAATGCCCAAAATTACAAAGGGCCATAACTCATGAAGTATTTTTCAGAATTTCTTCAAAAGTTAATCAGGTCATCTACTCAAAATTTCTTCAAAAGTTAATCAGGTTGTCTACTCATCACTACCAGACTATTCATCAAGTTTCAAGGCTCTAGCTTTAATAGTTTTTGAGATATTTTGCTGACAAGATTGCATCCATATTTTTTCAAAGGGCCATAACTCAGAAAAGGGGCATAATCCTGTCAAGAAAAAAAATACGTGTCAGCTATTTTTTCATGAGGAATCCATATATGAAATTTCAAAACAGTAGCATTCACGGTTTTAAAGTTATGCTATGCATCAAAAAGCGTGACGAACGGACGGACGGACGGACGGACGGAAGGACGGACGGACGGACGGACGAACAACCCAGAAGCAATATGCCCCTCCAACTTCTTTGAAGTTGGGGGCATAAGAATTGACGAAATTTGCCCATTGACAATCCTGAACCACTCACCCCTGATATACATATGTAAGCAAAGTTTGCCGAATGAAATCCATCAAAAACTATTCAGCTAGAGAGCGGAAACCAAGCACTCATTACGAAAACACGCCTATTCAAATACATGTATATAGGAAATTTCACCTCCAAGAACTGAAAGTTTTCAGATAAAAACCTCTGATATTTTTCACATTTCTGCTCAAAACATAGATTGTGAAGACACATTAGAGCAGCCTCAGCGAGGCAGTTCTAACAAGTACCCATAATCTATGTTTTTGAGCAGAAATAAGAAAAATAATGTATACCCCTGTAAACCCCAGTTTTACTATATAAAAGTGGGGTTTAAGGGGGTCAAAATTATATAGGTATGTTTTAGTGATGAATGGATGGATAGATGGAAGGAGGGACAGATGGACCAATGGATGAATACTCGAAGGTGAAAACCTAATACCCAACCACTATCATGTGACAGGGTATAATAATGCTTTACATAAAAGTGTGAAACTGATAATACCAATATCATGTGATGAACAAATAACTGCAAAAAATTGACAAAATTTGTCCATAAGCAATTTCTTGATCTCCACAATATCAATGCATATACATGTACACAGTTTGGTGAATATCCATTGATATTTACTCATTATTGTCTGGAAAAGAAAATACAGACAAGTGATGGCAGATAACTGTCAAAACTTGACAAAAATTTGTCCATTAGCAATCCCAAACCAGCTCTCCACAATTTCAATGCAAACATGAAGTTTGGTAAAATCCATTAACATTTACTCAAGCTGTCGTCTGGAAATGACAATGGACCGATACACTGAGGACAAACCAAAATGTGCCTGGTGAAGATTCTGATCAGACTGCATGAACACACAGGATGATTTGAATCTTAGTTGGGGCACATATCTGACGGTATGTTTTCTGATGTCAGGGCTCATATTTACCCTAAGTATTCGTACATCAGGGCCCAGTTGTTCAAAGCATCGTTAGCTTAAGGAGCTCATTAGTGATCAAAATGTAAACTGTTCTATAATATCTAATTCACAGTTATTTTTTGTTGAAAAAATGTGAGTAGCTTTTGCAAATGGGTGAATCACAACTACAGCAGACGACACTTTCAAATATTTTTTTATAATTTTTCATAGATATAAGATATTTCATGTGAATTGTCTGCCTAGCAGGCAATTCACATGAAATGTCAAGTCTTATTTTCTCTGAAAAAATAACAAAAATTATAAGAATATCATCTGCTACAATTTTGTCCAGCACATTAAGGGTTAACAGTGGTCTATCAGTCAGTAAAGGTTTCCAAACAATTTCTTGTCAATTAATAACTTGCTTTTATTAAGATGTTTACTTGACTGATGAATTTTATGGCAACAAATAATTATTAGTAATAATTGAACCTGTTAACAGTGTGATAATGAAGTTTTTGTTTCCAATGGAATCTCATGAAAAACAAGTATAAAAAAAAATGTAAGGAAAATCAATTTCATTAACATGATTTACATGTGAATATGCATTTAGTCAGTTAAATAACTGTTCTGAAACTGTTAAATGTTTCCAATTTTAACCTAAAAAATGATGCTAAGTCATATGACTGTCTTATCATTAAATTTTTCTTTCCCATTTGTCAACTTTTCAACATATTCCCTTTATATTAAAGCCACCCAAACAAATAATGCTTTGGCAGATGACTGTCTTATCGTAACATTTTCCTTTCCCATTTATCAACTTTTCAACATACTCCCTTTATATTAAAGCCAATCAAACAATCACTTCAAATGGATGCTTTTGTACAGGTATGGTTTGTTTTACATTCTGAATAATTCCTGATTTTTTTTTAAATATTTCAGAAAAAAAAAAAAAACACACATACACACCAGGGTTCGCGTTACCGATCGCCATTGTCGCCATTTGCTCAGAAAAATAAAATTTGGCACAAAAAATCATAAATTGGCGAAATCAAGTGGCGAAAAAATATCACCTGAATTAACCGCTACTGAGTCATATAATTGTCGCGCCTGTCTATCGCACCTTCCTTGATTGTATAATTCGCCAATTAACAACTCAATTATCGATCAGAAAACGGTAGCTGATCAAATTAACCTGAATTTGATGAAAGCGATATATGGTCACCTGCCATGATGCGCAGTTTGACAGTAGCACCACCCACTTTCCATGCCTTTTGTCCTAAATATTCATGACGCTCTGCCGAAACTACCAATCAGGAATTAATGTCAGAGTCGCATCGCCTACGTCACGGAAATTTACCCAGAATGTAATCACGTTGAACCCTATATCAAACACAAGGATGGAAAACAAATTGATCACACGAGAAATAATTATTATCATTAATGGGTTCGGCTTATTAATGCGGTAAGTACATGTTGACAGTGCCGACTTTAATTAAGCATGTTTCGGTACCTTCTTATGAGCCTTAATTTTATTTGGCGATCAACGAACGCCGTCCGGAAAAAAAAACACAAAAAAAACACGAATAATGCCTCGTAGGTGGACACATTAGTCTCCGATGGGCCGGATCGCGCATTCGATCCCCACAGATTGCAGCGATTTATTATGAAACACATAAATTTGCTACGGTCATTCGCTCCTTCCACTGCTTCAAGACTGGCAGTTACAAGTTTCTTGCGGAAGGGTGTTCAATGTACAGGTTAACCGCTTATTGTATAAGCATGCCCCCTCTTTTTTATTGGCGCGATTCATAAAAAAATGCTGTTCCCCATTCCATTTCGCTTAGACCAGACTCGTAAAGCAATTGCAGTAAACTCCCTTTTAAGTCAGTTGCAGTTAGCTCCCTTAAAACAGTAAAACCTGCTGTGTTAGAAACTTACCCCGCATTTATCAGGGTACAAATCAATATTGTTACGTTATTCTCTTACAGTATAATACATTAATAACATTATATTTATTGGCTTATACAGTACTTTTCAGAACTTTCGTTTCCATGTGAAGTGTTCCATTTTTGTGTCCAACATTTGATATACAAAACAAAGACTTAATATTATTAATTCATGACATTGTAATTAATTAATTACAGCAGAAGTTTTAAAAATCAGTGCGAGAATTAATTTCAAGTCCCCCACACGTTTCATATTATACCGACTCTTGAATCTATTGCTGCAATTAAAGGAATCAGTAAATGAACACCTTTTTTCTGACAAGATAATTCTTTGGCGAAAAATGGCCAAAATTTGGCTCAAAATCTGGCTCAAAGTTAAAGAAAATGGCACAAAAAAAAATCAAATTGGCGAAAATGGTGGCGAAAGAAAAAGAAATCCTAGTGCGAACCTTGCACACACAAAAATAAAAGTGCTTCAAGCACTGCACCATGCCCTGCCACTGCATTTACATAAAGCAAGTACCATAACTCTGTCAAAAATAAAATGTGTTCTACATATTGTGTCCCTTTACATTTTTGCAAGGCTTCAAGGAAATCTCTGAAACCATTTTTCAAGTTATAGAAAGGGCATACATATATGACTTGGATCACTATTGACTATGTTCAAAGGGCGGAAACTCCAAAAGCAGGTAAGTCAGAGTTACAGTTCTTGTGTTTTGCAAATTGTATCATGGTGATATACATTTGCATTAAGTTTCAAGACGATAGCTCAAACAGTTTGCAAGTTACAGAGTGGACACAAATATATTAAAGAAATCACTATTTTCAAAGTTCAAAGGGCAATAGCTTCACAAGCAGGTTAACCAGTTACTGTTCTTGTGTTCTGCACCTCGTCTTATGATGCTTTACATTTGTACAGTGTAGCTCCAATACATCGCGGTCCGTTATTTCGCAAAATCCAGTATATCGCGAATAGGCCATGGCTCCCAAATTTTCCATAAGCAAAAAAAAAAAAAAATTTTTAAAAACATAAAATGTTTGTTGTTTTATTTAATTTCAGAAATAAAAAAAACGCGTTCCGCCTCCAGTAATTGATTTTTCGCGCCTATCCCGATGCTAAGTCGCGTCAGGTATTATATGACGAACAATCCACTTAGTGTCAATCAGCACACACGTTGATTATAATCGGCAAACAATAAATTATATCGCCGTAATTGTCGTAATCATAATCATCATTTAGTACATAGATCTACTCAATGCTCAATCAGTCAGTGATGCCCACAAACTAATTCTGCTCAGCAGGGGAAAAACGGTCCATCTCCTTTTCAACACCAGCAAATTTTACAAGACAGTAGTCTTACGATGTTTCTGTCCAACATACACATATCGTAGTCCTTTATTTTACACTTCTGTAGATATAAATATTTCAGAAGAAAACAACTGCGTCAAAAAAAAACAAAATAAAAACTAACAATAAAAAAATAAATAAAAAGAAATTAACTTTGATAAACAACAGCAATATAAGCGAAGGGAAGCAACTCAAGTTATTTTAGCACAATTGAGTAACTTCCCTTTGCCGTTCCAGGGAACCAGAGTATCCAAAATGGCGTCCTAAATTGTCAATCCGATGATTTCTTGTTTTCAAACGTAGTTTATCAGCTGCTTTCGATTGGAATTACTTGTTAGACATAGCGCACCATTGTAATTTATTCCATTGAGCAATTCTAATCCAATTTTAATTAGGAAATATGTGACAACATAACTGAATGCCATTTATCCGTCTCAGCAAACTACCACAGCGACAAACCGAGTGAGCGTTATGCACGCCGTTATACGTGCATGGTACATGTCGGGACTTATATCATGCTCTGTTTATATCGCGATAGCGGACTCTGGACCCCGAGGACCGCAATATATTGGAGCTACACTGTATGAAGCTTCATCAAAATATCTGGAAGGGTTTTCAACTTACAGAGTGAACACAAGTACATTGTAGAAATGGCTATTTTCAATACCTACTATGTTCAAAGGGCCACAACTGCAAAAGTAGGTTAACCAGAGTTATGGATTTTGTGTTCTACACATTGTCTCATGGTGCTTTACATCTGTTAGAAGTTTTATCAAAATATCTGGAACGGTTTTCAACTTACAGAGCGAACACCAGTACATGGTAGAAACAGCTATGTTCAATGTTCAAAGGGCAATAACTCAAAAAAGTAGGCAAACCAGAGTTAAGGTTCCTGTGTTCTGCAGGTCATCTCATAGTGCTTTAGAGTTGTAAGAAGTTTCGTGAAAATATCTCAAATGGTTTTCAACTTACTGAGCGTACACAAGTACATGGTAGAAATGGCTATGTTCAATGTTCAAAGGGCAATAACTCCAAAAGTAGGCAAACCAGAGTTACAGTTCATGTGTTTGGCATGTCGTCTCATGGTGCTTTACATTTGTGTGAAGTTTGGTGAAAATATCTCTGACGGTATCAGAGTTATGGAGTAGACACGAATGATGGAGGCGCTAATGGATGGACACCAAAAATTTCGGACAGTATAACATAATAACACCCTCGCCACTTTTTGTAGCGGGATATAAAAACTCAAAACAACAGTTACAATATATCTGGCGATCCAATCATGCAAATACACAAAAACTGTTGCTGACTAAGCTTACATTATTTCATCTCTTTCACCCCTGCAAACCAGATTCTATTGCAAACAGTGCAGATCCATATGAGATGAGACTTTCTGGATCTACACTGTTTGCCATTCTGGTATCAATTTATGACTAGCATACCTATTTGTAACAATGCAAATATCCAAATTTTAAGATGGAAGAGTCCACTTCAGAAACTCATGGGGTGAAAGCATTAAATCAACAGCTATTGCAGTCATAGTACATCAGAGGACTTGTTAAAGAGAAGTAATAACCCTAAATATTGAGACAGACAGGCCGGGGCAAACAGCGTAGATCAGATGCTGCAAAATGTATACAGCAATATTTTAGAGACATCAACAGGGAGTAGAATGAACTATTTCAAATGTTAGGACAAGCATGGTAAGTAGATAAGGTGTCCCAATACTTAGGGAAAATACGGAAATTCTGGGTAATATTTCTTATTTCTCCATAAAAACATATAGTACCCAAAATGTACTTTTTATGGTGAAATTGAGAAAATTATTCCAGAATCATCATCAAACACTCCTCCTTAACAATTCTGGTATATGTATATTGCAGCTAAAATGTCTCTCTGAGGGGCCACCCTGTTCTAACAGAGAAAGAACATACCAGAATGCACAAACGATGGCACGCCATCTCAAATCCCCGCACTTATTGCTAATGTTGCTAATAGCATGACAGACTCTAACCATGAGGGGAGGACATGTACTGATTGTGTTGAGGTTTAGCGACATATCAACCTTTGTGGGTCATTTTGTGTCATCTCCCAGAGAAAGGGAGAAAAGAGACAGAAAAGATAGTAGCATGGGCATTAAAATGTTCATACTTACTAAAAAGACTATCTGTGGGGCCACAATGGCCCCTATTCTAGCAGAGAAAGAACATGAACCAACTCCTATATTTCTGACTACAGTAGGAAACAGTTCTGCTGAGAAGACTTGTAGGGCAGCCCAACCTCCCGATATCCCCGCCTTACCAACCATAGCTAAAACTACAGTTAGGCTAGACAACTCTTCTAGTTTCCCTGTAAACAAAAATACAAATACATGTACCTTATTTACTGTATGTATTCGGACACAGGCCTAAGCAAACAGTGTGGACCCAGATGGGATGCTACAGAATGCCACATCTTATCAGGGTCTACACTGTTAACCACTCATCCAGCAATTTTCAAACACAACAACAGGAAGTAAATTGTACTTGTTCTAATTTTAGAACACATATAATAAGGAGTTAAGCTGTCCAAATACTTAGGGTAAATACGGTATAGTAAAATGCAAAACCAATCCATAAATTTCTTCCCTGACAGCTACGCCTGTGTTGAGATTTTACGACCCAGTCAACCCAAAGAGGTCATGTCAAGCGCGGTCAATTTAGCTAACCACACTCTTACTGGGCAGGCTTAGTCCTTTAAGCGGTTAACCAGTATTCTGCATTCTTTCGCCAGAAACTGACAACCGCCCTTCTTGAATCAGCAGAAGGGAGAGAACGACCATAGAAAATATTTCATGATCAATCTCCATGAAAGAATGTTGCCACCTCAGTGCAGGTTGAACCCGCGACCTCCTGGTCTCCGGTCAGATGCACATCCAACTGAGCCACCGAGGCCAGCTGAAGAAAAGATAGAAATTAATGCCAAAGCCTTAGATAAGATATTCTTTTTCAACCAAACATATTTGTATACTTTCATGCGGTATTCTACCTTTAATTACTGCACATACCCTATAAGCGCACAGCCAAGCAATTTTGCAGTCTTCAAATTACGGCTTGTGTACTTTATTTGCTTCTTTATAAAAGCATATGTTGTTGGAACTCAAGGTGGATGTCTTACCACTAGTTTAACCAGTAATTATGAAAATCCTTAGCAGAGTGCAGTAATTAGGTTGAATAAAGTATTTCAAATTCTCTGCAAAAACATGTTTCGTGGTACCCATCAGAAGTGCCTGAGGTGCCACAAATGATTACCCATGACAACGTGTTTTTATGTAGAAATAAGAAAAATATTGTCTAAATAATACACCCACCTATAGCTATAGATGTAAATTGGAGTTGACATACTTTTCTAGTTACTTTTTGTTTTATACAGCATACCATGTTTACCCTAAGTACTTGGAAGACAGGCTTGAATATAGTGTAGACCCAGATCAAACAAATGCAGATCATGACATCTGATCAGGGTCTACACTGTTTGCTACTCATCCATCAGTTTTTAGATGATCAGTCAATAGTAATAAGGACTCGCCCAAATGCCGGAAGTATGATGGGGAGTCCAAATAATAAGGCAGCCTATTCATTAATTTTATATGTAGGCGGCTAGAATCTGAAAGTAAAAGGCATTAACCCATGTCATGCTGAATAAATTAAGATGCCACACCCACTTCTAATTTTCAGCAAATCAGAGTACTTGATCAAGGGTGTTGATACGAATTCAAATACTGAATGGCAAACAGTGCAGAGCCAGATCAGTTGGCTTCTTCAAAGGCAGGGCATATCCGGGCTCAGCAGGACAAGGGTTAATAGGAGTGGATACAGAGCCCATATTTTCTGCCATTATAACAAGGGAGACAACATTTTGTGACTTCCTGACTGTTCTATGGTGACCCTCTTAAAAGGGGCCTACTCTTAAAGGAAAGAATTTGCTCAAGAGGAGCAAATTCTTTCCTTTAAGAGGAGACTCCTATTGACAAGGGAGACAAAAATTATTTAAAAGAGTTGCCTCCCTTGAAAGTGTATCCATTGCCCATAAGATTGCAAAGGACTGGTCCACAAATACCCAGAGGAAGAAGACTGTGCTTGAAGAGTAGAAGGCAATTAAGCCTCATGCGGCCTACTAATGAAAAGGCTGTTATGGGTAAAGATATTACTGGATTTCTGAAGTCTGAAAGGTGTATGTGTAGTGGTCTGTGTTCTAAACACAAAATGCAGATTATCTCACAAAAATTAATATTCAAATAAAAAATCAGACGTTTTGTGTAACAAATCTACAATTATTCCTTCACTGAAGCTATGATAAATTTATAATTGATGCACAATGCATGAAAAGAGCCCTTATGCAAAATTTGAGGACAACGCATATTCGTGCAGGCTGTTCAAGGCCTTCATTGCCTGGTTACTTAATTGATTTACATTGTAGTACATATCAATGAACAGAGAATGTCCAAATCAGAATGCATGGATGATCATGCTTATACGGACCTTTGCTGTTTGCATATGGCATAAAGGCCTTTTTCCCATGTTGCACATTATATGATTATACTTACCTATAATATCTAACACAAGTATTAAGAAACAAAACACTCCAGTAACTGTCATGAGAATAGAGACAGTCAGTCTCCGACCAAGCTTGTTGTGAACCAGCACAACAAAGAATAATGCAGGAATTTCTACCAACCCTGAGAAAAATATGTTGAGGTAGAGATCGCCTGTGAGATTCCTGGTATTTAAGTTGAGACCATAATATACAGAGCTGGACACAAACCTGCAAAGAAATAAATCCAAGTTTCAAGTAAGAACTAATATCATCATCAAGCTTTTAAAATAGAATTTTTATTTGTAGGTATTTATCAGAAGTGCCTGTCTGCTTAGATGTGGGTTCCAATAGCATAAATATGCTATATTCTGATACAAATAAATATGTTTGAGGAAATGTATACAAACAGAAGAAATGCTCTACCGTGGTTGAAAAAAAAATGCACATTATTAAAACCATCCAGATGAATTTGTTTGTGTTGAGGTTTTACGGCCCAGTCAACCCAATGGGGTCATGTCGAGTGAGGTCAGTTTACCTAACCACATGTTTACTGGGCAGGCTTAGTTCTCTAAGCGGTTAACCAGTATTGTGCACATTCTTTCGCCAGAAACTGACAACTGCCCTTCTTGAATCAGCGGAAGGGAGAGAATGACCGTAGAAAATATTTCATGATCAATCTCCATGAAGGTCATCCAAATGAAACCATTCTAATGAGACCAAAACCTCTTACAAGTATAGAAATAAAAAAAAAAAAAAAAAATCATCTGTATACCTGCTTAGCTTCAAATGAATACTATGACTGTATTCATATCTAGTATGTTTGAGATACATTTTTCACTTTTCAATAATACAGAGATAATTCTGGGTCATGCCACATCCAAAAATGGCACATCTGTTTCAGCTAAGGCACTAAAAAAAAAAGAATTAGAAATGTAGCCTGATGCAATGCCAAGGAAAGTTCTCAATTTCACATCTAATTTCATTATCTGCAAAGGAATTTGAATTCACCTCAAACCTCCATTGTTAAATGCTTAACATACAATTTGGGTAGAATGAAGTGTTACACTGATTAACTGGCATGGTTTCATAACATTTATTACTCAAGCAATTTCAACTTGTATATTTATACATGTGGAAGTTCTTTGGCAAGATCTGTTATGATTTATTTATGTGGCAGTAACCTGAGATGGTGGGATGCATGCAAAGATAAAGTGTCACGAACTTTATCTTTTTTTGTAGCAAGGATTGGCCACTTTACAGCCCATTAAACTCTTTTTGTAGCAATGATTTGGCATTTTACGGCCCTTCAAACAGTATTTATGTCAGATATGATGATGGAACAATGAAAATGAAAGGCACTGTGCAATGAAGTGTGCTACATTTAGTGAATCAATTCCACCTCCAGGGCCCAGTTGTTCAAATCATTGTTAGATTAACGAGCTCATTAGTGGTAAAAATGTTAACTGTTCTAGTAACTACAATATCTTATACACAGGTATTTTTGCTGAAAAAATGTGAGTAGCTTTTGCAAATGCAAAAGCTACTCTCATTTTTTCAGCAAAAATATTAGCATATATGCCATACTTAATGATCAAAGTTTAAATGATACGTTAACTAACAACATCTTTAGTTTTGAACAGCTGGACCAAGGACATTTCAAAATCAAGAAATTGTGATGCTCAGTCAGAACAATCCGCACTGCCATGTGGGCACTTAATCTCTATTTTTGTGTACAGAAGATTAAAGATCTTACCAGCCATACATGAGAATGAGAGAATTCTTTGCTAGTTTCCAGGAGCTACATAGATGCCAGTAACTGTACTTTGTTCTTGCATCCTGTAATCTTCTTTCTTTCTGTAGTCAAAAACAGAAAAAAAATATATGGTAAACAGCCTAAAATTTCTGAACACTTCATGTGATACTATTTTGGTCTAAATCTTGCTTTTTATGTACCTACTGCTTAGTGGAATGGCACACAATGTAGACCCTGTTCAGACTGCTCTTTCAGGAGTAGTCTGATCTGGGTCTACACTCTTTACATTTTGCCAGACACTTTTGTGTTCGAAATTTTAGGACATTTACCATAGATTTTATTTCCTGCAAAACTGAAACACAAAAGGATTACTTTTCTTTCCATTCTGATTGTTACATTAACCCTTGTGCTGCTGAACCCGTATATACCCTGCCTTTGCAAACAGTGTAGATCCAGATCAGTTGGCTTCTGAAGAAGCCAACTGATCTGGATCTGCACTGATTGCCATTAAGTATGTGAATTTATAGCAACAATCCATATCAACTAATCTGATTGGTTGAAAGTTAGAAGTGGGTGTGGCATCTTAATTTATTCAGCAGGATAAAGGTCAATGTTCATGAACAGCGTCAACAAAACAGTCTGCTAGAATCAGAGCTGTAGCTTGACAGCATAGCTTACCTGAATCATGCTTTGCCTGTAACAACTTTATCCACAAATTTTAACATAATTTGTTGTCACTCATGTGGGCCGGGACAGTACAGCATAAAGCTTCAGACCTGTATCTAACATCAGGGCAAGTACGAACTACTTCCATCCAGGTCATCTAGAGGTTAAGGAGATATAGCCTTTTAACAAAAGGACTATAATGGTCCTGTATTGCTCACCTGAGCTAACAGATTTACATACTTACTACTGGTTTCACACAAGTACCGCAGAGCTATAATTTGAACAATTGTAATGGCCCATTAGATTAAGCTATATACCAAATATTGAGGCAATTCAAATAAGTAACCCACAACATATGCTTTCTATGAAGAAATGGATAAAAGAGAAGAATTGGAAATGGCTGTGCGCTTATAGGGGTATGTGTAGTAATTAGGTTGAATACAGAATGTCATCAAACAAAGATGGCCCTAATCAAACAGCACAGATGTATGGGACAGCTGTCTGCATGTCATAAGCCAGGGATGTAGAAGTACTATGTCTGAGTTGTCTTACTGTGCCATTTTATGAAAAAAAAAACAACTGTAAGGCATTTTGGAGTCTAACTTATGCAAAGCTCCAGACAGGAGAGGATACAAGGTAAATATTTTTTCTCTAGGAAAACATATGATGTGGGTATGCATTAGAAAGTGCCTCAATGAGGTGCTTCTAATGAGTAACAAAACATGTTTTCACGGTGAAATAAGAAAAATATTAATATTTAATAGTTGAATAAGCCACCGTATCTGTAGCTATGGATAGCAAGAAAATAGGGACAAAGTGGAGGCATTGTTAAGGAGTACTGGTAAAAATTCTGCGATAATTTTCCATAAAAACATATGTTGTGGGTACTCATTAGATACACCTCGAGGTGCATCTAATGAGTACCCACAATATATGTTTTTATGGAGAAATAAGATTGATTGATTGAGTTGGGGTTTAACGACACGTCAACCCTTGTGGGTCATTTTGTGTCGTCTCCCAGAGAAAGGGAGAAAAGAGACAGAAGAGATAGCAAAAGAGATGAAAGAGAGGGACAGGGAAGAAAGAGGAGAGGAGATGAAAGAGAGGGACAGGGAAGAAAGAGGAACAGGAATGAAAGTGAAGAAACAGAAGAAATAAAAACATTCCCCCTCTACCCTTACCCACTACAAGGATAGCAGGCCTTGCCCAACAGTAAGCCAGTATCAGTTGGACGCCCCAGTGATGTAAGATACACAGCACCTTCGCACCACCCGACCACCCCATGGAGAAATAAGAAAAATTGTCCCAGAATTTTTACCAAATACTCCTCCTTAACAATTCTTCTGACAAAAATAATGTAATTAAGTCTCTGTACCTCAACATAGGTTCTCAACTTGGAGAAATCTGGTACAGGTTTGTTGTTATATTTTGCCATGTCTGTTAATATTCTCTCAGCCTTCTTGATCCTTCCCTTGCTTAATAACCATCTTGGACTCTCGGGTACAAACCTGAAATCAGAAATTGACCGTTCCAACTGCTGGCATACCCAGTTCCTCTACAAAATACTGATAAGTGTCAAAACTCTTATGAAGCTAAAAATCAAGTACTTCTATTTAACCAAAAATACAGTCGACTCTCGTTATCTTGAACTCCAAGGGACTCTATGAAACACTTCCAGATATCCGTACTTCGACATATAAGATTTGTGGAACTGAGGAAAACAATTAATCGAACAACCACCTTTAACAGAATGAATATGTAATTTGACTCCTAAGTTAGAGATATATTGAAAATATTGTGGAAAAGAGGAGAAACTGCTCCTAAGGAGCAATTTCTCCTCTTTTCCACAATATTTTGTTGCCTGTTGGTAGATCTCTGTGCTATAACAGGGACCAGATTTTCACTTCGAGATAAGCGGATATTCGAGATAAGCGAGTTCGAGATAACGAGAGTCGACTGTAATTAATATTTTCTTATTTGTCCACAAAAAACATGTTATGGGCACTCATAAAAAACGTCTCACTAGAATGCTTGTAATGATTACCCAGAACACATTTTTGTGGAGAAATAAGTAAAAGGTTTATTTGGTTATTCCTCTTTATAAAGCTGGCCTCGGTGGTTTAGTCGGATGCGCGCCCCACTGGTGATCAGGAGGTATAGGATTCAAACCCGACAGGGTCTGGCAACATTCTTTCGCAAATGTTGTTTGTGTTGAGGTTTTACAGCCCAGTCAACCCAATGGGTCATGTCGAGTGCAGTCAGTTTACCTAACCACGTTTCTACTGTGCAGACTTAATCATCTATGTGGTTAACCAGTACACTGAAGGACTTTGAAAATGCAAAAAAATGAAAATTTATTTTTTAGCACCACGAATACTTTTAGTCTTTTTTAATGGGTAAAATCGATTGGTAACGACAGCCTGCTTATATCTACAGCAGATACCGTCGTTTTTAGGCACTGGCCACCACGAGCTACGCGATCGTTGTTTTACCCTGTTTAGCACGTGGCACCCCCACGTATTTATGAAGCAAAATATTTGACCATTCCACGTGTAGCTTGTAGTCTTACATATATAAAAAACATTTTGGCTTTACTTCTATTACTTTATTAATCATACCACGTTTGTCCGAACATGAACGATCTGGCGAAAGTGGAATGCTACAAGCCGGGGTACGTGTTTCTGACATCGCGCGACACTATAATTGCCATCCATCAATTATTCTTCGCCTCAGAGATCGTTACCAGGCCACTGGGTCAGTTAAAGATCAATGCAGGCCTGGTCAGCAAAGAATAACAACCCGACGTCAAGACGCCAACTTACATCAGTTGCATCGAAGGTTTCCATTCCGACCGGCTACCGTCAGTGCCAGACGAACAATTGGACTCCAAGGGTAAGTTGTTTCATGTTTGTAATAAACAATCTAATTACAATTGCTTTAAATCACGACCCAATTTCTAAACAAAATTTTAAACTGTTTCATTGCAGACGTCCAATCCATGCTCGTACAGTTCGGCGGAGAATTCCAGAAGTTGGGCTCCGTTGCCAGACCTAAAAAAGGTTGCATTTTGACCAACAGACATAAGGTGGTGAGGTTAAACTGGGCTCACTTACAATGGAATCGCAGGCAGTGAGGATCAGTTTTATTTACTGATGAGTCCAATTTTAATGTGCAAAACAGCAACGGCCGTACAAGAGTGTCAACGCGGTCAGCGGTTTTCGGAACCCACGACCTCCTGGTCTCCAGTCCGACGGCGCATCCAACTGAGCCACAGAGGCAAACAATCATCAAATAAGTCCTTTGCTGATCTTTTGCCCCTATTGCATACAAACATCATCAAATAAGTCCTTTACTGATTTTTTGGCTCTATCACATATAAACATCATCAAATAAGTCCTTTGCTGATCATTTGCTCCTACCGCATAAACATTATCAAATAAATCCTTTGCTGATCATTTGCTCCTACTGCATAAACATCATCAAATAAGTCTTTTACTGATTTTTTGGCCCTATCACATATATACATCATGAAATAAGTCCTTTGCTGATCTTTTGCTCCTATCGCATAAACATCATCAAACAAGAGGGCCATGGGTCGCTCACCTGAGTCACATAGCCACTGCAGATATGCAGATGTTATGCAACATTTTTCCAACCCTGTCATCGCAACTAATGAAAAGATCATCCTAATTTTGAAGAAGAATATTATATATGGCATGACAGTCAATGGAGCATGATCATTTGAACAAATTCTCAATCACATTTCAACAGTTGGATCAATGTGAAATTTGGTGGCAATTGCCTAAGTGGTTTCTGAAGAATCATGATTTTATACATGTAAACAGCACAGTGACAGGAAAATATAATAAACATAAACAAGATGGTAGCCATCTTGGATTTCCAATCAGAATGATTTTAGCTACTGTTGATCTACAAGTCACTCAATACTTCCAATGAACTTTGATTCTATTGCCCTTTCGGTTCAGGAGAAAAAGTTCAAAACAGATTTTCAAGATGGCCGCTATAGCCGCAATTTAGGTTTTCCTATCGCAACGATTAGAGCTATTTTTTTTTCTACAAATCACCCCGATGCTTCCTACCAAGTTTCGAGTCAATTGGCCTTTGAGTTCAGAAGAAGAAGGGTAAAATAGATTTTCAAGATGGCCGCCATCTTGGATTTCCGATCGGAATGATTTTAGCTATTTTTATATCAACAAGTCATCCTGATGCTTCCTACGAATTTTCAAATCAACCGGCCCTTTGGTTCAGGAAAATAAGCGAAAAAAAAGAGTTTCAGGATGGCCGTCAATGGCCGCCATGACGGCCATCTTGGATTTCAGATCCAAACAATTTAAGCTATTTTAAATCTACAAGTCACCGGAATGCTTCCTACCAAGTTTCAAGTCAAACAGCTGTTCAGTTCAGGAGAAGCAGCGAAAAATAGATTTTCAAGATGGCTGTCATGGCAGCCATCTTGGATTTCTGATAGGGATGATTTTAGCTATTTTTGATCTACAGGTCACCCTGATGCTTCCTACCTAGTTTAAAGTCAAAAGCCTTGTGGTTCAGGAGAAGCAGTGAAAAATAGATTTTCAAGATGGCTGCCATGGTGGCCATCTTGGATTTCCAATTGGAATGATTTTAGCCATTTTTAATCTAAAAGTCGCCTCGATGCTTCCTACCAAGTTTCAAGTCAATTGGCTTTTGGGTTTAGGAGAAATGAAAAAAAGATTTTCAAGATGGCCACCATGGTGGCCATCTTGGATTTCCGATCAGCATGATTTTAGCTATTTTTGATCTACAAGTTACCCTGATGCTTCCTACCAAGTTTGGAGTCAACTGGCCTTTCGGTTCAGGAGAGGAGGCAAAAAATAATAGAATTTCAAGATGGCGGCCATGGCGGCCATCTTGGATTTCTGATTGGAATGATTTTAGTTATTTTTGATCTATAAATCACCCCAATGCTTCTTACCAAGTTTCGAGTCAACTGGCATTTGGGGTTAGGAGAAGAAGCGAAAAATAGATTTTCAAGATGGCCGCCATGGCGACCATCTTGGATTTACGATCGGCATGATTTTAATCATTTTTGATCTACAAATCACTCTGATGCTTCCTAGCAAGTTTGGAGTCAATTGGCCTTTCGGTTCAGGAGAGGAGGCAAAAAATAGATTTTCAAGATGGCTGCCATGGTGGCCATCTTGGATTTCGTATCAGAACGATTTTAGCTATTTTTGATCTATAAGTCACCCCAATGCTTCTTACCATGTTTGGAGTCAATTGGCGGCCATCTTAGATTTCCGACTGGAACGATTTTAGCTATTTTTCATCAACAAGTCACCCTGATGCTTCCTAGCAAGTTTGGAGTCAATTGGCCTTTCGGTTCAGGAGAAGAGGCAAAAAACAGATTTTCAAGATGGCTGCCATGGTGGCCATCTTGGATTTCGTATCAGAACGATTTTAGCTATTTTTGATCTATAAGTCACCCCAATGCTTCCTACCATGTTTGGAGTCAATTGGCAGCCATCTTGGATTTCTGATTGGAACAATTTTAGCTATTTTTGATCTACAAGTCACTCTGATACTTCCTAGAATGTTTGGAGTCAATTGGCCTTTCAGTTCAGGAGAAGAAGCGAAAAATAGATTTTCAAGATGGCCGCCATGGCGGCCATCTTGGATTTCTGATCGGGACGATTTTAGCTATTTTTGATGTACAAGTCACCCCAATGCTTCCTAGCAAGTTTGGAGTCAATTGGCCTTTCGGTTCAGGAGAAGAAGCGAAAAATAGATTTTCAAGATGCCCCTTTTGCATAAACATCATTTTATTATATAAGTCCTTTGCCCCTATCACATATAACTATCATCAAATAAGTCCTTTGCTGATCTTTTGCCCCTATTACATAAACATCATTAAATAAGTCCTTTGCTGATTTTTTGCCCCTATTGCAAAAACATGATCAAATTAGTCCTTTGCTGATCTTTTGCCCCTATCACATAAACATTATTAAATAAATCCTTTGCTGATCTTTTGCCCCTATTGCATAAATATCATCAAATAAGTCCTTTGCTGATTTTTTTTTTTTAAGTGTACCCTTAGTAGGTAGATACATATTTTACCTGAAGTTTTCCTCATATTAATTTGAAAAAAATTAAGTGTGTAGTGCAGTAATTAGGTCGAATACAATAATTTCAAACTTGAGAATGAGTACAGTAAGGAGTTAGTCCAAATATTTAGGGTAAACAGGGTAGCATATGAATCAATCCAGACAGAAAAAACTTATCACATATGCAACAAGAGTCCAAAAAAATTTTTTACTGGTCACAATAAATCTTCAAGATCCAAACAGTTTAGAAATCAAAGCAGGCCTGATCAAACTGTGAATTCCAAGTGGGTTATTTATGTCATATGGTCCAATTCTAATTGGTTATAGTATGTAAACGAGCCATTTGAGATATAAATGTCTTACCACCAAGATGTAAGAATAAAGACACTAGCAGTAGAAGTAGCTATCACAAGGTATTGCCAGTCTCTGATGAAATAACCCCAGAGCGCCAGTGCCATCAGGCCCACCGCCCACAGGCCAATACACCCGCAGAATGTCCGCCATTCAGGTGTCACCAGTTCTAGTGGTAGGACAAAGTTAACAACAAGAACACCTGAAATTAGAAGAGACCTCTGAGGAGTTTTTTGGGAGGAGTATTTGATGACAATTTTGGGACGATTTTTCTTATTTCACCATAAAACCTATGTCGTGGGACTCATTGGAAGCTCCTCACTGAGTCTCTTCTAATGAGCACCCATAATATAGGTTTTTATGATGAACTGAAGAAAATTATCCCAGAATTATAATCAAAAACTCTTCTGTAATCTCCAGATAAGCTGAAAGCTGGAGACAAAAATACTGATAATTTTAGTTTATCTACAAAAAATGTTTTGGGATCTCATAGCAATGCCAGTAAAATTCAGGAACAAGAGGGCCATGATGGCCCTATATCACTCACCTGAGTATCATAGCACTCAAGGAGAATATGACTTAATTAGAGGAACATGTCTGCTAAATTATTTTGAAATCAGGCCGTAGGCATAGGAGATGTTGTTTAAAGGTTTTTTCCTATTTTTAGCTCTGGTGGCCATTTTGTTCAGCAGAGCAAAACCATTTTAGCAATTTTGGTAAAGAGGTATTAGAGGAACATTTCTGTGAAATTATTTTGCAATCGGGCCCTTGACTTAGGAGGAGATGTCGTTTATAGATTTTCTCTTTTTTTTTTTTTTTTGCTCTGGATGCCATTTTGTTTAGCGGAACGGCATCATTTTAGCATTTTGGTAGAGGGTCATTCAAAAACATTCCTGTAAAATTATTTCAAAAACCATTAACCAGTTTAGGAGGCGATGTCTTTTTAGTAAATTGTTGCCAGATGCATCACAGTCTACGCCCTTTTTCTATTTTTTAGCTCTGGTGGCCATTTTGTTAAGCAAAAGGGAACCATTTTAGCAATTTTGGTCAAGGTACATAAGAGGAACATTTCTGTGAAATTATTTTGAAATCCAGTCATAGGCCTAAGAGGAGATGTTGTTTAAAGGTTTTCCATTTTTAGCTCTGACGGCCATTTCTGTTCAGCAGAGCAGAACCATTTTAGCAATTTTGGTAAAGGGGCATTAGAGGAACATTTCTGCAAAATTATTTTGAAATCGGGCCACTGGCATGGCAGATGTCATTAAAAGGTTTTTCTATTTTGAGCTCTGGTGGCCAGTTTGTTCAGCGGAGGGGAACCATTTTTGCAATTTTGGTAGAGGGTCACTCAAGGAACATTCCTGTAAAATTATTTCAAAATCCATTAACCGGTTTAGGAGAAGATGTCTCTTAAATAAATTGTTGACAGATGCATGACAGTTTTGGCCCTTTTTCTATTTTTAGCTCTGGCGGCTATTTTGTTCAGCGAATCCAAACCATTTTAGCAATTTTGGTAAAGGGGCATTAGAGAAACATTTCAGTAAAATTATTTTGAAATCAGGGCCCTTGGCCTAGAAGATGTTTAAAATGGGCTTTTCTATTTTTAGCCCTGGCGGCCATTTTATTTTGCGGAGCGGAACCATTTTATCAGTTTTGGTAAAAGGGCATGAGGGGAACATTTCAGTGAAATTATTTTGAAATCATGCCACTGGCCTGGGAGGAGATGTTGTTTAAAGGTTTTTCTATTTTTAGCTCTGGCGGCCATTTTGTTAGACGGAGTGGAACAAGTTAGGCAATTTTGGTAAAGGGGCATGAGAGGAACATTTCTGTGAAATTTTGAAATCGGGCCATTGGCCTGGGAGGAGATGTCGTTTAAAGGCTTTTTCTATTTTTAGCTCTGGCGGCCATTTTGTTTAGTGGAGCAGAACCATTCAGGCAATTTTAGTAAAGGGGCATGAGAGGAACATTTCTGTGAAATTATTTTGAAATCGGGCCATTTGGCCTGGGAGGAGATGCCATTTAAAGGTTTCTCTATTTTTAGCTCTGGTGGCCATTTTGTTTAGCGGAGCAGAACCATTTAGGCAATTTTGGTAGAGGGTTACCCAAGGAACATTTCTGTAAAATTATTTCAAAATCCACTCACCGGTTCAGGAGGATATGTCTTTTAAATAAATTGTTGACAGACGCACAACTCACAACGGACGAAGACCGGTAACAAAAGCTCACCTTGAGCCTTTGGCTCAGGTGTGTGAAAAACTAGCCACCCTCCCAAAGTATAGGTCCCCACCTCTCCACCCACTCCATACATACTTCCATCATCACCTTTGTCAGTAGATATGTTCTTGTAAGCTGAAAACATGTATTGCTCTCTATAATATTCGCAAACTGCATCAGGCGGTAATTCTTATCTGGCCTGTTCTATATATGTGGATAAATTGTGGAAACAGTTCTAAAGATTTTAAAAGTAGGAAAAAAATGTCAAATTTTACCAGTATCACAATAATTTAGTAAACATGTTTTCAGATAAGGTGATGGAGAATTTGGGGTCCCCACCATAAGGACAAAATACAACAAAATGAGAAAGTCTAGCAGCAGGCAGCCTGCTGGACAACATGTACCTTCAATCCAAGAGCCAGCATTTAGAACATGCTTGAAACTTCAGGTTGGAGGTCCCTAGAACAATATCTTAGTCTGTTTTACAAGACTGTAAATAATATAGTTGCTGTACCCCTCCCTGACTTTGTCAAAGTCAACCTAAGGACATCCAAGCATGGTCATTCCAAGACCTACTGGCAGCTTCTCACAAGGAAGGATTTTTATAAGTACTCTTTCTTTCCACTGGCAGTTGTCCGGTGGCACACCCTCTAAGAATCTTGACAAGCCATGAAATATTCAAGGCCAAAATTGGCAGGCTGCAGCATGCCAAGTCCTAGATCCCAAGTATAATATGTTTATAACCTGGGCTCAGTTGTTCAAAGCGTCGTTAGCTTAACGAGCTCGTTAAGGGTCATTTCGTTAACTGTTTTAGCGGATTCAATATACAATATTCTGGTATTTTTTGCTGAAAAAATGTGAGTAGCTTTTGCACTGCAAAAGCTACTCACATTTTTTTAGCAAAATATTTCAGCATATTTGCGTATCACTCGATGTAATTTTTACGAATCGTTAACTAACGACATCGTTAGCTTTGAACAACTGGGCCCTGATTTTAGCTCTTCTTATCTATTCTGACCTATCATTTTTCTTTCACTTCACTACCATACTGTACAGCTCACTATCATACTTTTTAAATTTTAATCTTATTCCACTAAAAGGCTTGGAATTGCTTGACAGTGCGTCTAGAATATCCTCACAGGCACATGGCATTAAACCAGGCATATGGCATTAAGCCAAGACAGACAGACAGGGCCCAGTTGTTCAAAGCTAACGACATCGTTAGTTAACGATTCGTTAAAATTTACATCGAGTGATACGCAAATATGCTGAAATTTTTTGCTGAAAAAATGTGAGTAGCTTTTGCAGTGCAAAAGCTACTCACACTTTTTCAGCAAAAAATATCAGAGTATTGTATATTGAATCCGCTAAAACAGTTAACAAAATGACCCTTAACGAGCTCGTTAAGCTAACGACACTTTGAACAACTGGGCCCAGATAGATACATAGGTGATAACTAAAGTAGTACAAATGTACATCTACCATATGATTTTCTTACTTTTGCACAAAATCATGTGGTTATTCAATGAAACCTAAAAACCTGGAATTTATTCCCTGAAACTAGCACACAGAGATAATTCCAATGAGTACCACAAGCCATATTTTTGTGCAAATTTAACAAATATTATATTCTGAATACTCATGTTATGTGGACCTAGGTGAAAGAAGGAAAAGGGCTAAACTCCAGATAAGAGGACCACCGGATATTTTTTCTTATTTCTCCATTAAAGTACACATTGTGGGCATTCATTTACAGTGCCTCAGAGAGCTGCTTCCAATGTGTACCTAAAACACATGTTCTCATATTGAAAGAAGAAAAATTGCAGAAAATGACCTGTATAAGCTTATAGCTTCCTGTCAGATCCTGGAACGTTGATATTGTATATATCTGTATACATTTGAATGCACAAATAAAATATCGTTTAAATCAAAAAAGAAAAATATTGTTGCATTTCATTTGAAAAAGTCTATATACAGTGTATATATATGGAGCTATGTACAGTAAATGTCCTAAAATTTCAAAACTTTTTACCCTTAATTTTGCTGTTTATGCAGTTGTTTCATAACCTATTTATTTTGTAACCTATTTATGTCCAATGGACTCTTCTACCTTAACTCTTTGGAATGGTTCATTTCAATATTAGAAGTGTATGCTTAGTTTTTATCATAATCATTTTTTTCTGCAAACAGTGTAGATCCTGATCAGATGCTGCAATCTGTGGTCAGGGTCTGCACTGTTTTCCAATGTCCCTTTTATGGGACGCTAGGCATAAATGGGTTAAATACTAATTGGAATGGCAAACAGTGTAGACCCTGATCAGACCCCTACTGAAGGAGGAGTCTGATATAGGTCTGCACTGTTTGCACATGCCATTTTGTCAGAAACATTGGTTAACTGTCAAGTGTATGCACAAACCTCCTATTAAAGCCCCAATAACAAATCTCAAAGCTGCATAAACCATCCAGGTCCCTGCAAAGGCACTACTGAACCACATCGTCACTAGTATGGTATGTTCTATAAATAGAATATGTCTTCTTCCGAACAGGTCAGCCAGCTGTCCGGTCAACACAGCACCCACCAGGACTCCTGCCATCTGTATTGATGTGATAGTACCAGCAAGACTCTCTCTGTCACAGATTAGGTTCCACTGAAAATGACCAACAGAGATGCTTATTGGCCCTTAATGCTTAGAACTCTGGGTAAAATTTTTAAGCAGATGACATTCTGAAATATTTTTTTCTTATTTTTCCCAGAAATCAGGACTCGACATTCCGTGCAAATTGTCTCCAGTGGAGACAATTTGCATTAAATGTCAAATCCTGTTTCCTGGGAAAACTAAGAAAAAAATTATCATCAATTTGTTGTCTGCTGAATTAGCCCAGTGAGTGGTAGAGTTCACTATAGCAGGCGAAGACATTCCATTCTTTTTTTGCAGTTATAATGGCCTGACATTTCATATGAGATGATTTACATGAAATGTCAAGCCATAGCTCAAGATCAGAATGGAGTTCAGGAAAATATTTTTCTTATTTTTCCACAAAAACATGTAACAACCTTGGGTCGGGTATAAAAGCCAAGTCCGATCCAATCCGCCGATCATTTTTCAGCCGAACATAAATTTTATTTTTGTCATTATATCTAAACTATGATTTAAATGTCTTTTATTTGAGTTTCATATGATCATATAATGTAATTACAATGATATTGTTGAAATCATTGTTCCAGTCTTTGATTGATAATGATTTTTTCTCATATCAGGGGTACAAAAGCCAAGCTCGGAAGAAAACTAGCAGAGAGAGCATTTCTTGTATTTTGGTCTCTATTCTGTCCATTTATAGGACAACTTTAACTTTAAATGCTGAAATTTGTGTTCATATGCATTATGATGCATCCAATATATGCATATGTTTCAATAAAATCGGGGTTTTTCCCCCCGTTTGTTTGCCAAATTAGACGCATCTATAAATAGACCTGCATACAATGACGCTACTTACAACAATCTCCTGAAATGAAATGAAATCGGTGAAATTTTCTGACAGCAGAAGAATGTGTTTTGAGAATATGTAAATATATATATATATAACATATATTAATATGAGTATCATTATTTCTCCTTTTTTGTCTTCTCCCCCAACTTTTTTGGTAACAGTAGCAAATTAGTAAACATTTTCGTCCGCTTGCCATTTACCATTGTATCTATTTTTTAAACAGTATGCGTGCAAAACAAAGAGAGATAGAAAAAGGATAAAATGGCTTGTCTATGACATAATTTTCAATGTAAGAAACCAGTTATGTTCTAGTGATCATTACTTCTCTTGAGACAGACCTGGTCACTATATACATGTATATTAGCTTCACAACTGTGAAAACTAGGACTTTGTATATGTAGCTGGGCTTGGCTTTTATACATGAGCCCCTAGACGACAGAAACAGGCTTCAAAATCAAATCTAAAAGCATCGATAAATAAAATTTATTTTGTGGAATGTTAATTAATCAATGTATGATCATATAAAACTTAGATACTAGACATCTGAATCATACTTAAAATGTAATGGGAAAAAACAATTTTTATGATCGGCTGAAAACTGATCGGAGGATCGGACTTGGCATATACCCGACCAACAACTTGCACCAATAAGAAGCACCACAGTAATGCTTCTAATGAGTACTCACAACATGCTTTTTTGTGAATAAATCAAGAAAAACATCAATAATTTTTGGTTGAAAAATTTGCTTGTGTTGAGGTTTTACAGCCCACTCAACCCATTAAGGTCATACCAAGTGCAATCAGTTTACCTAACAGGGCTTCCATTAACTTTCAGACTCAGGAAGTCCCAGACTTCCTACACCTCAGATTTGGAAGTCCCACAGGAAAATCTAGGAAGTCCCACTTTTTCCGTGCTGCAGCAGGCTGCCCTTTGTTTCGCAAAACATAGGTTCTTATTTCAGTGTCACACAGAATCATCATGATCTATAATTCTTTCAGATGTGTCTTAAAAACGTCCTTATCGCTTAAAATTTGATCGCATCTTTTTGGAAAGCCTGAACTTGTATGTCGGACCTTAGAGAAAGCATCAACATTGGTAAAACTTCGCATTTGTTTCAAAGCCCAGAGAAGGGAAAAAATAAAATAAAATACGTGAGAGAAAAGCCCCAAAACAGGTTTTCTTAAAAAATAAACTACCCGGTATGCTGAAATTACTTCGCAGACATGTTTATAATGAAATATTAGTTCGGACAGAAGCTGATCGACACGAGCGAATGAGTTGCGGCCTTCACAATTTGCGGGAAAACGGCGCCGACTCGTGTGTAACAACAAACAAATAAAATGCAGCTCTTGATGAATACCAACAGCAATAACGTTCGTTCGCGGAGAAAAGCAAGCAAAACCATCACAGATCTCCTAAATTTAGACTTACTTTGCATCTTTTCCGCGCTGGTAAACAGCCCAACCGGAACGAGGCTACGCATTTAGAAATGGGTTTTCCGAAAACGTTGACGAAAAATATGTTTTATTTTCATGTGAAAAATTGCTTTTATTGTCATAGCATTGTAGGAAAGACAAGCATAAGCTTCTAAATTTGAATAGATTTCAATTTACTTTTTGCGCATAATTATTTATTTATAGAATTTCCCTCGGTAACTCGCGGAAGTGTTGAGGTATTTTCAGACGACACACCTTCTTAGCAAAATAATAATTTAAGATTTTAAGACCTGAATATTAAAACAATTCATGACTTCATATAATATCATTATTTTCTTCCAAAGATCATTTGTGTCAACGCATTTTTGATGTTTATTTCTGGTTCTGAATTTATCTATTTCCAGACAAGGAAAATCCGCTCGTCTAAATTCAATTTATTAGTGCTTCTTGTCTTTGTTTAACTTGCATAATCTGTTGAACGCGTCTTCCTGCTAAACTGGTGCGCTGGAAAGATTTATTTATTTCTCATGCATTCTTTGTGTATTTGTTAGGTTTTGGAACTGATAAGGTTGCCAGGAAGTTTTAGAATATAAAGCGCAACCTGGAAAATTCCTCCCGACCGAAAATTTTCGGGTTCATTGGTCAACGTTTTGAACGCGCGTGAACGAATATTTCGGGTATCGCAGGAGAAAGTTTAATTATACAAACATCAATCAATCAACTCATCACGCTTGACAACTACACGCAGTGATCACACAGCTATCAAAAGGGTGCAGCGACACGTGAGACGATTGTCAATAAACTCCCGCAAGCGGAAAGTGGGACGTCCTTAGAGCTCAGTGAACACAGGTAGTGAATTTCCGATAAGTAGGCGGGGCAAACATCATACAACTCGTTAAAAGTGGGCGGGGTTTTTGACAGTTTTGGACGTCTCGGGTATCGATTTTAGACGGACAAGAGAAATTTCGGAAGTCCGCGGTACGTCTTTGAAGTTCAATTTGGACGTCCAGTGGCAATCTCAGGGCGTAATATACGCCGTACGTCCGCTTAACGGAAGCCCTGACCTAAGCACATTTTTTCCTGGACAGGCTTAGTGCTCAAAGCAGTTAAGTATTACTTGTGCACATTCTTTAGCCAGAAACTGATAACTGCCCTTCTTGACTCAGCAGAAGGGAGAGAATGACCATAGAAAGTATTTCGTGATCAATCTCCTAGCGGGAATCGAACCTGCAACCTCCTGATCACCCCTCGGAGGGCCATTGGAATGAGCCACCAAGGCCGGCTGGTTGAAAAAAGTGCCTTATCTGGAGCTATGTCAAACCTTATTTTCCTGGGAAAATACAAAATGTATATGTACATTTATTTTAGAACGTAACCTTCTACAATTCTGAATAACTTTAAGGTTCAGTGTTACTTAACCACCCTTCTCTTGCTGAACACCACATGCCCTGTCTTAACAAACAGTGTAGATCCAGATCAGTTGGCTTCTGAAGAAGCCAACTGATCTGGATCTGCACTGTTTGTCATTAAATATGTGAATTTCTATCAAAAGCCTGGATCAAGTAATCTGCTTAGCTGGAAATTAGAAGTGGGCATGGCATCTTAATTTATTCAGCTTGACAAGGGTTAAGCTTTATTTTCCCAGTCAGAGTTAAGATAAAACATTTGATAAAGAGAGATAACTGCTTTGAAAAGATTCTATCCCAATGACACATTCATCATCCTTGCCTAACTTAAGGGAGACAAATTGTGCATCATACTATGTTTCACCTACACAATAAACAAATAAATCTGTACATGACTGATATACATGAAATTTTGGGCCTAATTGCTCTAAGCACTGTAATCATTGCCAGTGATTTTTTTACCTGCGCATCCCGAGTCCCATACTCACATTTTTGCTTCAGGACTCACAAAGTTATAGTGGAAAATTCTGTAATGGACGAAATGATTTTCTAGTAGGACTCACTTTATATAGCCCAAGCGAGTCCTGGGACGCACAAGTATAAAACTGTAAATAAATCACTGCATTGCTCTAGATATTATTAACCTTTGTCCTGCTGAACCAGGGTATACCCTGCCTTTGCAAACAGTGAAGAGGCTAACTGATCTGGATCTGCACTGTATGTCATTCAGTATGTGAATTTATATTAACAATCTGGATCAAGGCTTCTGATTGGCTAACAATCAGAAGTGGGCATGGCATCTTAATTTATTCAGCATGACAAGGGTTAAAGTACAGTCAAACCTGTCCTAAAGGCCACCTGTATTAAGCAATCACCTGTAAATTTTATTTTAGATCCCATTAAAGGCAAAAAAGTGGAAATCTACCTGTATTAAGCAAGCACCTGTCTTGAGCAGCCAAGTTTTGGCTTTCCCAAAGGTGCTTGCTTAACACTAGTTTGACTGTATTCATTCTTTATGTTCATTATTTGTTCTTTATTTTTTTTCTTTTACAACCCAAACTGAAACAAACAGATTTCATTTTTATTTCTCCACAAAAAAAAAACAACATGTTTTTAGAACTCATTAGAAGCATCCGCATATCTATGCAGTTGGGTCTAGGTATTTGCTGTAGTCTTATTTGCCTCTTTAATCCCAATTTTGCTGCTACCTTTTTTAACTAAACAACATAGCTGTTTAAAATAATTACAATGTACAAGCTACACTAGATTACTGTGATAACCTTAAGTATTGAGACAGCCTTTGCAAACAGCTAAGACCCAGATCACTGTTTGCTATACATACAGCAATATTTTACATACGGTAAATGTCCTAAAATTTCGAACACTTTATTCTCTACTATTCTGGCCTAAATTTTGCTTCTTATGCACTTGTTTCTTAAAATACTTAGTGGAATGGCAAACAGTGTAGACCCTGATCAGACTGCTCCTTTAGGAGCAGTCTGATCTGGGTCTGCACTGTTGGCATATGTCATTTTATCAGAAACTTTGGTGTTCGAATTTTTAGGACATTTACCGTACATCAACTGGTAGCAGAATGGACCATTTCAAATTTTTGGACAAGTATAGTAAGTACATTTAGATAATGTGTCCCAATACCTAAAGGGTAAATATGGTATACACTTTGAAAAGACAAAGAGATATTAAAGAAATGACAGTCTGGAGACAGACTGGGGGAAGGCCACAATTGTGGAACACAGCCCACCCAATACACTAGATAACTGCTTAGTGACTTGAAATGAAAACAATGCTTAACAAGAGCTGTCGTAGGACAGCGTAGCTCGCCTGCTGGGTACATTTTATATTGTAACATTTTTATCATTAAGCCATATAATATAGGTCACACTGACCTAGATGTATTTGTATGTAAATCATTTTGTCACATAGATATAATAATCCAGGTATGACAATTCTCCATGAAATAGTAATAAAAATAAAAGGCAAAATCACTGAAGCATGAAATATAGGTCACAATGACCTAGATATTGATTGTGTTGGGGTTTAACGACACGTCAACCCTTGAGGGTCATTTTGTGTCGTCTCCCAGAGAAAGGGAGAAAAGAGATAGAAGAGAGAGTAGAGGAGATGAAAGAGAGGGACAGGGAAGAAAGAGGAACAGGAAAGAAAGTGAAGAAACAGAAGAAATAAAAACATTCCCCCTCTACCCTTACCCACTACAAGGATAGCAGGCCTTGCCCAATTGTAAGCAAATATCAGTTGGACGCCCCGGTGATGTAAGATACACAGCACCTTCGCACCACCCGACCACCCCAAATGACCTAGATATAGTAAGTGGTCATTCATTGGGTAACATGGAACTAATATCCCAGGTGTGACATTTATCCATCAAATAGTATTCAAGATATAAGGCAAAATCACTGAATCATGAAATATAGGTCACACCAACAGAGATATATTTTGACGTCAATAATCGGGTCACAAGGAACTAATATCCCAGGTGTGACATTTATCCAACAAATAGTATTCAAGATATAAGGCAAAATCACTGAACCATGAAATATAGGTCACAATGACCTAGATATAGTAAGTGGTCATTCATTGGGTCACATGGAAGTAATATCCCAGGTGTGACATTTATCCAACAAATAGTATTCAAGATATAAGGCAAAATCACTGAACCATGAAATATAGGTCACAATGACCTAGATATAGTAAGTGGTCATTCATTGGGTCACATGGAAGTAATATCCCAGGTGTGGCATTTATCCAAGAAATAGTATTCAAGATATAAGACAAAATCACTGAACCATGAAATATAGGACAAACACCAACAGAGATATATTTTGACGTCAATAATCGGGTCACAAGGAACTAATATCCCAGGTGTGACATTTATCCAACAAATAGTATTCAAGATAAAAGGCAAAATCACTGAACCATGAAATATAGGTCACAATGACCTAGATATAGTAAGTGGTCATTCATTGGGTCACATGGAAGTAATATCCCAGGTGTGACATTTATCCAACAAATAGTATTCAAGATATAAGGCAAAATCACTAGACCGTGAAATCTAGGTGACCTGGACCGTAAAATGTAGGTCACCATGACCTTCACTCTCTTACACTTAAACAGATGTCACATAGTTAGCTGATGTATAACCAGTTGTGTCTATAACCTGTAGGCATATAAGATTTTACAAATGTGTCCTAGATTTTGACCCCTAGCCCCACTCCAAGGCCCACCCTGAGATGAACCCAGGGGTATGTTCTTTTGGAATCTCAGAAGACTCCTCCAGGTACCCAAATTCTAAATATGAATGCTCTATGAGGAGTGAAAGTCAAGATATAAGAATTTGAAAAACTTTAACACAGTATTACAAAGGTGTCCTAGATTCTGACCCCTAGCCCCACCCAGGGGCATGAACCCAGGGGTTTATTCTCTTGGAATCTCAGAAGACCCTCCAAGGTACCTAAGTTCCAAATTTGATGCCTCTGTGAGGAGTGACTGTTGAGATATAAGCATTTGAAAAACTTTAACGCAGTGTGACGGGAACGGGAACGCAAACGTGGACGACCGGGGTGACTACAATAGCTCTCCTTGTACTTCGTACAGGCGAGCTAAAAATGGAACAAGCAAACCTCAAAAACAAAATGAACAAATAATCAATAAAGAGGAGCTGGTTAAGAGCCTTTCTCATGTTATAGCCTTAAAATATTTGCCCTTAAATGACTGATGTACTGTTGATGGTATGTAAAAACTCCAAAACATCTACACCCTTGTAGCAAGGCAGAATTATACCCGAGAAACTATGGAACTACAGAATATTGAATTATACCTGAGAAACTATGGAGCTAAAACTATCTTCAAACTTCAGTCCATCACAAATCTTATTATCTGGAGTACATGTGTTGTCAGTAGCTGTTAAATTAACTTGTGACGTATTGGTGAACATCTGATACCATCTGAGATCCTCGTAGCTACGAATCTGAGTAATGAAGCTGGGATCTGTCTTGTTCTCGGCTATCAAAGATTTATGTAATCCGTCCCAATCTGGGCAATACCAGTCTGGTTTAGCATTCAGTAGAATTGGTGTCAGCATGGCCCAGGCTAGAGGAGTTTCAAACATGCTAACAAGCAGGAAAGCACGTCTCTGGTATGGCCCAAAGGAGCCAAGATGGCGTAAAATGTCCTCATATTCAGACATGTTGTTGTAATTAGGACTCTGTCATCAAATATAACTAACTGCCCTGCTTGTCATATTTACATGTACATCACACAGCTTTTGACACTGAATCTGCAAAAGAAAGCAAAATATTGACAATGTTACAAAATAAACGTACCTGTACACATTTAATATACCTGAGTCTTTATAATGTCAGAAGTTCTCACTATTCAAATACTCCAGCTGGCTTACCCAGCCTTCTTAATATCATGGAACTAATAAAAAAGTAATTGTATATGGAAGTTTACTTCTGTTCAAAATATAATAAAATATCTAATTGCTTTTAATCTATTAGTAACCATGTGAATTCATGATTCTTTACAAGAGCTGTCGTAGGACAGCGTAGCTCGCCTGCTGGGTACATTTTATATTGTAACATTTTTATCATTAAGCCATATAATATAGGTCACACTGACCTAGATGTATTTGTATGTAAATCATTTTGTCACATAGATATAATAATCCAGGTATGACAATTCTCCATGAAATAGTAATAAAAATAAAAGGCAAAATCATTGAAGCATGAAATATAGGTCACAATGACCTAGATATAGTAAGTGGTCATTCATTGGGTCACATGGAACTAATATCCCAGGTGTGACATTTATCCATCAAATAGTATTCAAGATATAAGGCAAAATCACTGAATCATGAAATATACATGTAGGTCACACCAACAGAGATATATTTTGACGTCAATAATCGGGTCACAAGGAACTAATATCCCAGGTGTGACATTTATCCAACAAATAGTATTCAAGATATAAGGCAAAATCACTGAACCATGAAATATAGGTCACAATGACCTAGATATAGTAAGTGGTCATTCATTGGGTCACATGGAAGTAATATACCAGGTGTGACATTTATCTAACAAATAGTATTCAAGATATAAGGCAAAATCACTGGACCGTGAAATCTAGGTGACCTGGACCGTAAAATGTAGGTCACCATGACCTTCACTCTTTTACACTTAAACAGATGTCACATAGTTAGCTGATGTATAACCAGTTGTGTCTATAACCTGTAGGCATATAAGATTTTACAAATGTGTCCTAGATTTTGACCCCTAGCCCCACTCCAAGGCCCACCCTGAGGTATGAACCCAGAGGTATGTTCTTTTGGAATCTCAGAAGACTCCTCCAGGTACCCAAATTCTAAATATGAATGCTCTATGAGGAGTGAAAGTCAAGATATAAGAATTTGAAAAACTTTAACACAGTATTACAAAGGTGTCCTAGATTCTGACCCCTAGCCCCACCCAGGGGCATGAACCCAGGGGTTTATTCTCTTGGAATCTCAGAAGACCCTCCAAGGTACCTAAGTTCCAAATTTGATGCCTCTGTGAGGAGTGACTGTTGAGATATAAGCATTTGAAAAACTTTAACGCAGTGTGACGGGAACGGGAACGCAAACGAGGACGACCGGGGTGACTACAATAGCTCTCCTTGTACTTCGTACAGGCGAGCTAAAAATGACTCTATAAGCCATGGTAATTTATTTCCTGATACTGTCCTTTTTTAAACCCCCCCTTTTTTAAGTAAAATATAACTTGTATGTGTCCATTTTACACTTTAATGCATATCCCTCGTGTAAATTATGTCTGTTAGTTTGTTGATAGATTAATAATCAGTTTCACATGATGTACAGACCAAGAACAAAGAAAAAAAAGCATTTTGTGTGTTTTTTGTTGTTGTTGTTTTTTTTTTCATCTCAAAACATGCAAAAATTGCATAAGATTCCACTGGATTCCCCATGAAGAAATTATAAATTGCTGACTGGTTCTCGCATTTCATATTGTGTCTTAGTGCGAGAGGAAATAGACAATCAAAAAAAAAAAAAAAAAAAAAAAAAAAAAAGTGAACGAAATGAAGTTGTACATGGCCAAGTGGGCCAGCATGTTTGGCATTGAAATTTATGAAATAATAAAGATACTGATCTGTCTGCATACTGCTTACAATTACATGCTGTCCCAGATCTCTGATGGCTATTATGTGATCAGTGTCACGCATTAACAAGCCAGATCAAAATGCACATCTTGGGTCAGGGCTTTCACGCTTTTTACAACAATTTGAAGATGCTGATTAGCTAGCACACTTCACACATACTGCGTGTTTGCTTTTTTTATTGTGAAAATCATGGGGAAAATCAGTACAGTTCAGTAATCGCAAGTTTGTAAAGAAAATTTCTTTCTCCCTTTAGCATTGGATCACTGTGAAAGATTGTAATATAGCTGGAGGTGTAATATAGCTGGAGCTGTCTTAGCTGCAACACACAGGCTCATGTCAGAGTCTGTGCCTACAATAGATAAAAGAAATGTTCAGTGCAAAAATATATTGCAGACCTTAAGGGTTCTAAATGCTGATGAGTCTGCACATATTTGACTTCCTTACACAGTGCTCCAGCTAGCCCTGTATGGAGGGGTGGGCCACCCCTCTTCAGAGATCTCATTAACTCCAGATTTGGAGTAAGTTACTCCAACTTTTCATTTCTGACTCCAACTTTTAGGAAAGTCTCAATAGATAAGTATGGTAAAACTCCAACTTTTTCAGGAGGACAGCATTTTACTCCAATTTTCAAAATCCTAGTGAGAACCCTGCCCTCTTGCCCTCTCCTGCCACCCCTCTGCCCTTCTAAAGCTGTCTTTTCAACTCCAGACATAAAACCCTCCATTTTGGAAAAAAATTACATGAAAATCGCACAAAAATTAAAAAAAGTTATCAATGTTTAAAGGTCAGTTTTATGTGTACTCAACTTCTGAGGTATTTATTGTGGAATGGGATTATATTTTGTAACATGTCTTGATACTAAGCACATCACAAGACACATGGTGCCCTCATTCTTGTATGACCGCGCAAAAAGTGCCCTACTCAGTACCCCTCTGCCCTAAAATTCTAGCTGGAGCACTGTTACATACATACAGACATGTACATAATGACATGCATCATGCAAAACTGGACCTTAGCATACATGTAGATGCAAAAAGTTACTTTATCAGTGCAAGACTTGTAAACTTTACACCCTGCTAGTTGTCACTGCAGTGCACATTTCACAGCCTTTGATCTTTTGAATTGCTGCATGCCACAGTTGTTCTCGAATCCGAAATGGCTGACACCATTCTATTCCCTTTTCATATAAAATTATTTGATCTTAATGGAAATTTATTGATTTAACACTGCAGAAAACCCTCTTATATATATATGTATTGAGAAATGATATTTTGTCTGATATGGGAATGCTCTATTCAATGTATGTATTGAACCTCAATACCAGCTATTATGATACAACCGTGTACCGGTACGTACCAATGGGTTAGCTTAGGTACATGTAATGTCCAATGAAATGAGGATGTGACCTCTTTGTGACTTCAAAGACAGTTGGAATGAAAACTAGATGCCTTGATACAAGTTCCATCCCCTTGAAACCATCATATTTGTCAAAAACTGGCAGGGCCTTCTCAAGAAAAGATGCAAAACTGCTTCAAACGTGTAGTATATTGCCAGTATAGACTATAGTAAACCCTTTACAGAGCCTCTAGCATAAAATACATACCTGGCTATTTATAATTATATTTGTCTCTTTGATAGGATCAGTATTAAAGTAGCAGTAAAGCTGGTCACTTACCGAATGCATTGTTCTTGTGCTAGTTCCATATACAGTATATTAAAAGTATATAATCTTAAATGAGTTACTTTTATTGTGGTTAAATCCAGGGACTCTAGTGTTGGCCTAACACTTGGACACTACAAAATGAAAATCTGAATCATCAATTTAATATTACTTATATGAATAAATACTTTAAATATTTAGCTAGCTTGCGATGAACCCATCTGGCATTTCATCCAAGTTGAACATGACCTCTTGCTGCCCTGTTGTGACCGGTCATTGCCAATGAATGGTAATGCATGGTAGTTGTATTCCCATACACAGTATAACGATATTCCAAAATCTGAACACTTTTTTTATTTCTTGGTATTTTGGTGATTTTCGGTACTAATCTGCTTTTAGGTAATTCTATATAGACAAAATTGTGTTCATGTCATTTTCACCAGTGTTCATTCACTTCAATCATGCAGCGGTGATTTACTTTGTCTAGTGTAGTTTACATACACCGGTAACAACAGCATCAAACCCGTTAGAGAAGTTAAAAATAAACAACAGAACCAGTAAATATAAAGATGGCCACATACAGACAGCGACACTTGTTCAAATTGAAACAAAAATTGAAAAATTACCTCATTTTGTATGACTTCAACAGCTAAGCAGCAGGAAAATAGCAAAAGTAGGTGTTTCTTTACTTTTGCAAAAAAAAAAAAAAAGTACCATATATTCTGGAGCCTGCTGGTCTTCTTGCAAAGCTAGCTGAAATGATGAGGTTCCAACCTGTACCGGAATGCAGACTTAGCACGATTATTTCATGAATATTACATTTGAAAAATATATTTTCTGTTATTAACAGATCATCAGATCTCATCTGTGAAACGACACTTCTGTCCTTTGACAGATAATCTGTCTTTAATGTATTTCTTGCACCTGTTACAGGTCAGCTTCTGTTTCTGAATGTCCGTTGTACCCAAAATAATTCATTGCAAAAAAAATAATTTTAAAAACGATTAGACATGTTGTTTAACATATTTTCGTACACTGCTACAAGCCACGAAAACTTATTACTTAGACCTTGCTAAGGGAAGTAATGTAAGGGAGCTCACCCCTCTGTCGTTACTTCAAACGCTAAGAACTATAACAATTTACCGATATAGACAAAAAAAAAACTTACAAGCGGTATACGAGTTCAACAACAAACTGTTCAGTTCTCCTCGCCTTTATATAGCCGAGAATTACAGGTATTACGCCAGAATATTGGAAATTTCACAAACCATCAATATTGTCGCTTATGACACTTTTAAAAAGCAGCTTATGACTTTGAAAATAAGCTACTAACCGAATAGGTCCCAGTAGGACCGTAAGTGTTATTGTTTTTTTTTTTTTTGTTTTTTTTTGTTTTTTTTTTTTTTGGTTTTTGTTTTTGTTTTGTTTTTGTTTTTTTAATGCAGGAGAGGGTCACAATCTGTAACGATGCACACTGGCCTGGCTAGGTCCCGCCGACTGTCATCTTGATTACTAGTAGCTATTCATTTCCAGTGAGCGTCTCTTTAAATTTGACCAACATTATTGAAAAAGTCAAGAATAATTTAATTATATTTTTTAACGCTTTATGTAGCTTTGAAATTTCTGTAGTTGCTTCAATGAGAGTATTAATGAAATGGAAGTTAAACGAGTGTAGAAAAATGTGTATGAAAATGATTTCCGTGATACAATGTCAAAACCCGACTGGTTCTATAGCGTTACGAGCTGATATGCTTCTGGCCAAACTGAGATGAAAGCGCCAGGTGAATTATTCAAAATTAGTCGTCATTTTTTTTTTTTTTTTTTTTTTTTTTGCATTTTTGCATTATTTATTGAAAATAATGTGTGTGTATTTCTTGACATTTAAAAACATCTTTAAAGATTCACAAAAAGAAAAAAAAATCATTTTAAGAAAGCAACTGTTTCTCGCCAGTTTTCAATTCGCGAGAACGGATCAGCTGAGAGACATGGTCAGGATACAGTGGTAAGTTCCATGCGTGCAGGCCAACGTTACCTGCTGCCGTTGACGCCGGCATCAACTTCGGCAACGTTGTCCATGCCCGTATTAAGAAAAATCAAAAATGACAAGTTAGTCCTTTTTTATGTGTATTGCGTGTTTTTTGTGTTTTGTTGTTGTTGTTGTTGTTTTTTGTGTGTTTTTTTTGTTTGTTTTTTTTTATTGTATTTAGGGACTAAACGGAGGGGTGGACTGGTGTTGAGAAATCAGCATAAGTCTAATAATATTATGATGAAAAGAAGAATGATGAAAAATGATACTTTTCTTGAATTGAGAGTCTTGAGGAGCTCTGCTCAGAAAGATCCGCGGTCTGGGCCCTGGGTTGGGGGGGGGGGGGGGGTGAGGGCGTGGGAGGGGGTACTCTGAATTTTTATTTTGCCTGCTACATAGGCTAGGACTTTTTTTTTTGGGGGGGAGGGGGAGGAGGGTGTAGAATTTTGAATTTTACTATTTTTGTAGGTTAGTGGGAAAAGTGGCGGTTTTTTTTTTTTTTTTTTTTTTGGCTGGAGGTTGGGGTGGGGGTATTGGCCATTTGCAGGTATTTTTGGGGGGATCTATCAAAATTCTTTTTGGGGGGTGCGAGGGGGAGGGTATTGTAAGAATCGGGGTTAGAACCTTCTGTTGAACTGATAGTTTTTTTTACACACACACACACACACACACACACACAAACACACACATATATATATATATATATATATATATATATATATATATATATATATATATATATATATATATATATATATATTGGCGGGGGGGGGGGGGAGAGAGAGAGCCCGGTGGGTAAACACTAGATGCTGGGGGCCCAGCCTATGTAGCAGACAAACTTCAGAGTACCTCCTGTTGGTCTGGGCCGGTGCCTAAGTCTGGTGGGAGGTTGTTCCAGCGTTTGGCTGTGCGTTGGGGGAAATGAGTATTTATAACAAAACAAAGTATTCAATAAAAAAATTACTTACCTGCCTTCATTTATCGTTTAGGACTACTGCTCAAGAATTGGTACAAACAACGTTACACTGCAAGCTTAGCTAAGTGTTAAAGAAGGGCATCAGAAGTATTGCAACATCGCATACGCAAGAAGCGTTGGCAATCAAATGTGGATCCTGAAAAACTCCGAAGACCTACAAAAATATACAATCATTTTCGTTCTGTTTTGTAAAAGTGATAGTTCAGTGATGAGCGCACTTACCTCTAGAACTAAGTACCAGGATCGATCCCAGGCTCAGGAAAGAGAATTTTCGGTGTTCGAGCACGCTTTCATTAGTGTCATTTGCAGGCATGACCTGAAAATAGTGCGCCGTCCTTCGGATCGAGACGTTAACTGGAGCCTCCCCCACCCCCCTGTGCAGGGAAAGTCACACCCTGTGCAGGTTAAAGAACCTACGGTATTTAAAAAATGGTTACTTGTACGCCTTCATCCGGCAAACCGGTGTGTAGAATGTACACCAGTCTAGAATGTCCGCAAGGGCGTATGGCAGTATAGATAGATAGATAGATCTGGCGATTTCTCAACTCTTTATACCACAATTCCTCATGGCAAGCTAAAATCCAAATTACGAGATATTCTTTCGCAAAGAATGGGAATCATCGCTTCAGCATGTTGTCCTTTGCTATGCAAACACATTTGTTCAGGGCCACTCTGATGCACCACAAAAATACTCTGATGCAGATGTAAACATGCTGGACTATCTAATCGACAACATTTTTGTGGAGTTTGGACACATTCATTGTTGCAAATAAAACTCACTTACAGACGGCAAACAGTGTAGATCCTGATAAGCCGGCTCGTCTCCTCTGAATCTGCACTGTTTGCAAATGCTTATGTTTTGGTCTGTAGGGCTTAAAGTTTTAAATATCAAATCTAACAAAATTGCAACCATTTTATTGCATTAGAAACATGAACAGTGAGGTGTCAGATCATCTTCCCGCCCCCTCGCCCCCGCCTCCCCCCCCGATCAGAATCAGTTTACTGTTTGCATGAGTCATATACGGATCCTGGGCAGTAGCATACCCGCAGAAAATAATCCAAAAAAGTGTATGTTCGAATTATGAGAATGTGCATATTTTCCCCATGATGCATCTCTAATGCACAATGAACTTTGAGGGTATTGTCGGTACGAAGTGGATTATTAAGCGACGTTTTAATACAAGCATACATTGTCCAGTTGGTTGTTTAACTGATTTTAGTCTGGAAATTTAGCAAAAGGGTTAATTACTGGCAAACAGTGCAGACCCAGATCAGACGCCGCAGAATAATTTAGCCATTTCTTAATCATGTAATCTGACATACATATCGACTCTTCCAATATATAGTGTGGGAGATTATATTCAGTCTGAAATGGGTTAAAGCAGTATTGGAAATATGAATTGGACTGATTTATTTATTTATTTATTTATTTAAGACAACAGCATATGTATGTTCGGTATGGCACACTCGTTTCTTCTGTGTTATAGAAAGTGAAAGAGCAGATATTATTTTTACTTACCTAAACAGAATTGTAATCTTACCTTATATATTTTTTTATTATAATGTAAATCTTCTGTTATAAAACTAAATAACTTAAAAACCTTCCCTTATTCGTTTTTAACATGTATAAATAAGCAAACAAGACAGTCCAATTGATCGCAGACGCAACCTTTGTGAGATACGTTCAATAATTCATGTGATTGTTACATGTATATAGACCTCGACAAAGGCACGCAGTCCTAGAAAACTGTTTCAGAACATAAATATACATCAGGCACTTGTAGCGTCAACTATAACCATTCCAACCCTGAGTCTTCCATCTCTGCATTTTGGACACACCCATTGCTGCCAAAAATAGTGACAATTGTAAATCAAGAACAGAATGGCAAACAATGTAGATCCTGATGAGACGGCTCATGATGAGCCGTCTCGTCAGGATCTACACTGTTTGCAAAAGTGTCTGTCTTTGTCTACAAGTATGAAAGAGTTAAGCTGCATTGACATTGGGGCATTCAGAATCAATATCGGTATTGCTATTGAGTCTCCCTAGTTTTGGACCACGATATTAGTGAGATGAAACTTTAAGCGCCTATTGACAAACTTTCTAAAGGGATAACCCATATCTGCAAAGAGGCTGGCAGTGAAAGTACCCTGCCTAGAATGGCATATGCGGACAACGAATGTCCAGATTAGCTTGAACATTCGCGCAGTGCTGTCATGGACTTAGTTGTCTGCGCACAGACTATTTGATATATGACTGAAGAATATATATCAACGGAGAATATAATCGGTCCATAATATAAAACAGTTAAAACAAGTCACGGGTAATGGAGGAGGTGTCGAGGCAAATGCCGACAAGCTTGCACATTTATGCATCTGTGCTTCTGATCAGGGTCTTCGTTTTCAGCTAACTGAAGGCTTAAATACTGTAGATATTAATTATTTTAAATCATGTTAACATCTTGTTCATCAGAGCGGAACAGTTTGAGCAATTTGGTAAAGGGTCACCCAAGGAACAGTTCTGTTATTTTATTTTGAAATCGGGCCATTAGCTTAGGAGGAGATGTCGTTTTAAGGATTTCTTTTCTTATTTTTAAATATGGCGGCCATATTGTTCATTCGGGTGGAACGATTTTAACAACTTTAGTAGAGGGTCATACAAGTTGAAATTGGGTCATTGGCCTAGAAGGAGATGTCCTTTGAAGTGTTTTTTTTTTTTTTTTTTTTCTTCTTCTATTTTTAGCTCTGGTGGCAATTTCGTTTAGTGGGGTGGAACGATTTTAGCAACTTCGAATGAGGGTCACCCTGGGAACATTCCTGTGAAATTATTTTGAAATCGAGTCTTTGGCCTAGGAAGAGATGTCTTTATAATAGGGTCATTGGCCTAGGAGTAGATGTCGTTTAAACGTTTTTTTTTTTTTTTTTTTTTTTTTTTTTTTTTGTTTGTTTGTTTGTTTTTTTCCAGTTTTTAGGTCTGGCGGCCGCCTTGTTCAGCGGAGTAGAACGGTTTTAGCATTTGGTAGAGGGTCGCCCTAAGAACATTTCTGTAAAATTATTTTGAAATCGGGCCATTTGCCTGGGAGGAGATGTCGTTTAAAGGTTTTCTATTTTTAGCTCTGGCGGCCATCTTGTTTAGTGGAGCGGCACGGCTTGAGAAATTTGGTCGAAGATCACCCAAAGAACATTACTGTAGAATTATTTCAAATTCTATACAGCAGTTTTGTAGGACAAGTTGTTTGAAGCAAAAGTTAACGACGGACGGACGACGGACAGGGGCCTATTACAATAGCTCAGCTTGAGCACTTTGTGCTCAGGTGAGCTAAAAACTATCAGTATCAAACACTACCCAACTAGCATTCTGTTTAAATCTATATCATACCGTTATCGGCCCAACAGGATTCCTGTTGGGCCGATAACGCCCCGATAAAAATTTTAGGAGGATGCTGACTGGGTATACATTTCGGCAGACTTGTAACTTATCTCCATATCAGCCTAGGTAAAAGCTGCTGCTGTGAAGCAGACTGCGCTTTTAGGCATCGTTGAACATCCTCTTAACGTCCTCAAAACAAACGAGCCACAACGTCAGAAACGTACCTTCGGACGCTGCATTCGCGCAGTCAGATCAGAATCTTTACTGGGCGCAGTTTGGATAGCCAACGATGCGGAAAACGCAGATGCGCAGGTTGATTTGAGTCTTCAACGGGTGTACGTCAGAAGGTACTTTTTCTCACGTTGAGGTTCAAAACTGGATAACACCAGATGAGGGTGGCACGCGCGATTCCGTTTCATAAAGACGCATTAACACTTTCACTGACACAGGCGATAATAATATGTTTTTGCAAACAGCATAGATCCAGATGAGACGGCTCATAATGAGCCATCTCATCTGGATCTACGCTTTTGACATTCAGTTTTCAACTTTACATTTAAAATTCTTTCCAAGCGATAGTTTGTTAAAAAACAAAGCAGACAACAAATGTCGTCTGAAATTTGGCACCGAAAGAATTAAGGAACTTTGTTCTTTAGGTTGTTTTCTGAAATTGTTCGGTTTACGAATAAGGTGTATGCAAGTCTGCAATATCAGACAAAGTGTAGATCTAAACTGTTTGACATCCTGTTTCTTGATGTTTTGACTGACATCCCTATTATCCCCGGCAAACACACAACGTAGCAACATCGTCGCTGCAACGTCGTGACGTTGCAGCGACGTTGTGACGATGCTGTGTGTTTGCTGGGTCCCTATTTGTAACAGTGAGTGTGTCCAATTTCAATTAAGGAAAAATCCAGCTCAGAAACACAGGCGTGAAGACTAACTGCGACCATCAGGAGTGAAGACTTACTGACTGTTTTAGGGCAATTCCTTAAACCTTTTTAGGGGACGGATGGAGGAGAAATTGTCTCCAGTAATAATATGATGTACGGTTTCGTTTCTAGATCTACCTGTGTGTTGGCGTCAGTGAACATTTAGGGTTGGTTGGCTTAGGAAACCGTTTGGTTTATTAAATCACCCAGTAAAACTGGAGGAGTTAGCTTTGCACAAGCACATTAGACATGTTTCGAAGTTGAAAGCTTAAACTGTAAACTACTTACTATAAAGACAGATTACGGAATTTAAGCAAACTAGCTATATGAGTTCCTTTCATGGTAAGGGTTTGCGAGAGCGAGTCCGTCCGTCCGTCCATCCGTCCGTCATGCTATTAGCAACATTAGCACGGAGCGTGGGGATTTGCGATGGCGTGCCATCCACTACGCATTCTAGTTACTTTTATTAATATTTCGAATTGCGTGAATTTTATTCAGTCAATATCACTGATATATTTGTATACAATATATGCAATATTTTCTGCTGATGATAATGACAGATTACCCAAACCCAAAAACCGAGCTTGTTTTAAGATCCACGTTTTTATGATCCTAGATCAATCATTTTAAACGCTTTTCCCGAGATGTCCTCTCTCTTTTTCATTTTTAACAAATGCTATACGAGATATTAGTCAAGCACGTAGCAATGCATATAGAATCTTTTAACTGCTCTTTGTTTTATTGCATCCTATGCACAAATACAGGCTTTCAAGTGGTCCCTACTTTTCCTATCCTACTATTCCTACTTTTCCCTACTTTATTTTTGTGCTCCTACTTTTCCCTACTATTTTCTGAAAATGCCCTACTATTCCTACTTTTTAGTCCAAAAATGTTTGAAGTGACCAAAAAACTGTAATTTTTTCCACGATCTCTTTGCTCGCTCGCAGTTTCTAAAAATTAGATCAACTTAATAATTTTACTTCAGTTGTAACTTTTTTTGGAACATTTATTTTGATATTTCCTTTCCCTGGTAATGCAGTGTTATTGTTCAGTGAAAACTTCGCCTGCTTAGTATATCTTTTTCTAAGTCTTAAAACACTCAGAACATCCCTACTATCCCTACTTCTCATGATTAAAATTTCGTCTTTTGCCCTGCTTTTTCAAAATTTTGAGCCCTAATTTATCCCTACTTTTTTGATGGAGGGCAATTGAAAGCCTGCAAATATGTCTGTTTTACCATTGCACAAGTGGTACATCTTAGTAAATGGTTGCATGTAATGTTTCTTTAATGTTCTTTTTTTATGTTCGGTTTTAATTGTTTCCTTTATAGAGGACCGCATGATAGAATGGCTTTTTGAGCTGAAAGTGTTAGCCTCTCAAAATAGTGTATAAATACAATAGGCATTCTACCAAAATCGTCCCCGCTATTCCCTGGTATTCCGGTAGCCCTGGTTTCAAATAAATGCTGTATATGAATGGCAGTCGTGCAACTACGAGTACCTACACATATTATACATGACCAGAGGCTTATAATTCTACTAACGGGGCTATAACCCTCGAAACGACTTACAGGAGGAAGTGCCATATCATTTGCTGGCTGGCTTCAGCAGTGTTTGACATTAATGACTTTGTACAGCCCTTGTTCCATATTGATATCAGATTAAGAAATGGTTTCAAGTTTGACCATTACCACGCTCAAGGCAAATCCAACAGATATTTTATGATATTTTTTCAGAAAACAGGGTTTGACATTTCATGCAAACTGTCTGCAGACAGTTTGCATGAAATTTCAAACCCTGTTTGCTGGAACACATTTTCAGTGAGAAGTGTGTAGACACGAAGTTTTGAGCATTTAAACAAGGTAGGTGTTAAGGCTACCATTGAAACAGAAATCTGTAATAAAATTCCTGCTTTTAGAGAGTGAAAACCTGCAAAAACCTGCAACATCTTTCAAAGATTGCAGAAAAGTTTGTTTTGTTTTTTTCTAAAGCCTGCATATCCCGTTCAACCTTTTATAGCTAGGTTTTACAGTTTAGGGAGGGCAGGACAAGCGTGAGGGACAAGCCTGGGAGGCCCGCTGAGGCAATGACCCCAACAAAGGTGGCGAATACTTAGGGTTTTGTCTACAAAGATCCCACAGTGAGATTGCAGGAGGTAGCTAATCGGTTTGGCATCGATAAAGCGTCGGCACATCAGACACTAAAAATACGTAAGTATGAGCAAGGTAAGCGCTAGGTGCGTGCTGAAACAGCTGACAGAAGACCAAAAGGCAACCAAGGTGAAAAAGCAAAAGAAACTTTGGGGCGTTTTAGCCATGATGAAAATAAGTTTTTGAACTGTATTGTCACTAGGGATGAAATATGGATTCATCACTAGGGATGAAATGTGGGTTCATTATGCTGAACCTAAAACAAAAAGCTCATTCAAAGCAGTGGAAACTAGCTGGTTTCCAACCTCCCAAGAAGTTTAAGCTGTCTTCATATGCTGGCAAGGTTATGCTGGTTGCTTCTTTAAATCCATATGGAATAGTATTGGCTCATTTCATGTCAAAAGGTCGAAATTGAATACTATTCAGAAGTAATTTTGAAAAAAAAAATAGAAAAAAAAAGAAGAAAAAAACTCAAAGAAGAACTAAAAACGTTGCGTCCCAGGCTAGCCTAGAAATATGTCCTTCTTCTGCATGACAATGCCCCCTCCCATACTGCCTCATCTACAGTAGAACTTATAAACTGCTTCAAGTGGCAACTGTTGCAGCACAGACCTTGCCTCCTACGACTTTTATTTGCTTCCAGTTCAAACTGAAAAAAGGCTCGCTGGAAATAAGAATGAGATCAAGGCGGCTTTGATTTAAGCTGTAAATATGTACCTCAGTAGTAAGGTCTACTTCATGGTTTGAAGAGGGAATACTAAAACTCCCACAAAGATGGCAAAAGTGTACAGACATAGGTGGGGAACACTGTGAAAAAGAATAAAATGAACTTTTGAAAAATACTTGACGTTCTTTGAGAAAGAGCAAAAAGTCCGAATATTTTCCGACCGCCCTCGTAGCAATTTAGTCTGTCTTCGACACGACTTTTAACTCTTATACCGCATGACAAATACCACCAAAATAGGTGTGTTTCTTATAACTGCGAACGCAATAGGTACCTATATATATAGTGTTTTTTAGGGAGATCTAGATATTTAGAAAGTCCTTTTTTGGTGTGAAGATGCTGCTATAAATAGTATTAACGCTTAGCACGCTGGGTAAAATTTTCATACTAAAATATTTTTCTTATTTTCCCGAAACCCGCTTTTTTCACATTTCATGCAAATTCCCGAATTTTCTGTGGAAAACGAGAAACATATTATCAATTTGTCGTCTTCAAATGAATTAGCTCAGAATGTACTTACATTGGTAGTGTTCAACGAAGATAATTCCACAATATGAATTGTTTTATTTTGATTCAAATCGACAACAAGAATGCTTGGCATCTGACAAAATAAAACCTCAGGTATTGACCTTAAATATTGGGACAGACAGACCTGAGCAATCAGTGGAGACCCAGATGCCGCACGTCTACACTGTTTGCCACCCAGTCCGACAATTTTCGACACATCAACAGGTAGTAAAATTGGCAGGTTCAAATTTGAGGAAAAGTATGGTAATACGTTATGGTATCCCAATGTTTAGGGTATATATGGTAATTTCACAATAACGAAAGCGATAAAACTGCGCAGCTCATTTTAAACAGAAAATATTAACCCTTAAAGCGCCAAACAAAATTTGTAGCAGATGACGTTCATATTTTTATTTCTATTATTATTATTTTGCAGAGAAAACAAGTCTTGACATTTCATGTGAATCGTCTGCCAAGCAGACGCCTCACATGAAATGTCTAGACTTGTTTTCTCTGAAAAAATAAAAACATATATAAAAAAAAGTCGTCTGCTGCAGTAATGATTGGCGCTTTAAGGGTTAAAACAGCATGAACTACAAATATACGACGGTATAAACAATGACTATTCAAACATCTAAGGAAAATATTCTACCATATCTAAGTTTTGGGACACCTTAACTCCTTACTATACTCGTCCTAAAATTTGAAAAGGTCCATTTTACTCCTTATTGATGCGTTTAAAGATTACTGGATGTGTAGCACACCGTGTAGACCCGATCAAACGTCTGATCTAGGTCTACACTGTTTGTTCAGGCCTGTCTGTCCGAATACTTAATGTAAATACGACAAATTCGTTGACTTAAAGGAAAGGGCCCACAAACTTTAACTGTCAACTCCGTAAAAGAGGGTTTAAGAGGCAAACATCCTGCCACAAATTTTATGTAAATCGGTTGAGCGGTTTAGGCTATATGGCGTTTTGTACATTTCATAATAGTTTTCTATGGAGGCCGCCATTTTGTCAGTTATGTCACGTGACAAAATAAGAAGTCGCTAATTTTAAGCATAAGGATAAGTTGTTTTCTTTTAAAATAGTAAATTTTCATTATATGCAATAAAAGGGATATAAATTTGCCATTCACTGAAATTATCTTGCATCAGAATGGCTGTTATTTGATGTTTTTGATTGTGAGTTTATGACGTCATAAACTCACAGTCTCGTTCTGGACTCACATTACCAATTTTTTTAAACTTTTATAACTTTCTTATAGATTGGTCGATTTTAATGAAACTTGTTGCAAAATGCTAAGCTATTAAATGTCTTTCTTCCAAACAACAAATACTAGTTGATGGGCCCTTCCCTTTAACGATTCCTTTTCACACAATAAAAATACACATTCACACATATACATACATGATGCACATTTAAGACACGTGTCTAGAAACATACTCTTCGACTACTGGGACTACCGATTTATCAAGTATGAGTTTCTTGGGTGTCCACCTATTGATCTATGGGTATTTATAAATACAATGTAGACATCCATAAATAAACAAAAACATCCCGCTGTACACTGGATATTCAAAGTCATTGGAATATTTCTCAATTTATTGTAAGGAATGAGCTTGCCCTGGATATCTCAAATTATGGATCGTCAATATTCGAATATTTGACTCCACCTTTTTATATCCAAAATGCAATTTATGACTGTATGAAAATGGTGAATTGGATTGTTGGACCATCAGTAAATAACGTTTGACGTTATTTAATTTAATTCGATTGTACATAAATGTCAAGCGAACTTATAAATAGGTTCAGTTTGTACATATAGTAAAAACATTATATACTAATGTTTAAATTTAGTGGAAATTATAAAACCATTTCAGACGTAAGGACAAAATGTAGACAGGTGTTCTATTGACCGCTATTAGGTAGCAACAGCTATTTAGGGTGTTTACTTTTCACCTAACCAAGCCAAATGTAGCTGATCAACCACCCAGACATAAAATTCGGCTACGTGTTAAATACATATTCACAAGCTCATCACGAAAACATGCCTATATAATTTTGACCCCCTTAAACCCCACTTTTATAGAGTAAAACTGGGGTTTACAGGGGTATACATTATTTTTCTTATTTCTGCTAAAAACATAGATTGTGGGTACTCGTTAGAACCGCCTCGTCGAGGCGGTTCTAACGAGTACCCACAATCTATATTTTGAGCAGAAATGTGAAAAATATCAGAATTTTTATCTGAAAATTTTTATTTTTTGGTGGTAAAATTTTCAGTATACTTGAATAGGCATGTTTTCGTAATGTATCATACGTAAGACCGTAGTAAAGACGGAACCCTTCAAAACAGTAATGGGACTTTCTTTGCAATATGTGACCAGCGTGGACTTGTGGTTAGGACCAACTTGTGGTCCACCGTGTAGTTTTCTTTTCCTCTGGTTTCAGATGACCATGGGCCCTCTACTTTGTTTCATTGCAGTGATGTGATTATTTGTGTCTTACTGTGATAATTCACTGATGAGGGACCATACACGGACAGAAAGCATGTTAGTAATTTTGGGCTGCATCAGTTTAAGGATGAAATTGCGATCATGTAAAGTTAGTTTAACCTATTGTAGTCTGGAGACCCCTAAAGGGTACTTGGCAAACAGTGCAGACCCAGATCAGACGCCACAAAATCCGGATTGCAAATAGTTGAAACATTTTTCTCTAGGAACATCTAAATCACATAGCCTGACTTACGTACTAAAATTGAAATTAGAATCTTCCAATATATAGTGTGGGGAGTTCATTCAGTCTACAATGGGTTAAGCCCCCAACTCCACAAGTAGTTGTTTATGCTGCGAAACGTTCTAGTTGGTTCTTCTGTTGCAGTTTTTTGTTTGTATTTCGGTTTTTGCTTCTGTGCCCTATTGCTTGTCATTGTTTGTTCCTCGACTTCTTTCAGTTCCTCGGAAACGCTGTGTTTTGTGGGCGTGGTCCTTTTCTGGGTAACTACATTTCTATTTTTAGATCACCCTGCAAACTGCGCATTCAGGGCCCAGTTGTTCAAAACTAACAATGTCGTTAGTTAACGTATCGTTAAAACTTTGATTATTAAATATGGCATATACGGTAATATCTTTTGCTGAAAAGCTACTCATATTTTTTTTCAGCAAACATTCCTGTGAATTAGATATTGTACTTACTAGAACAGTTAACATTTTGACCACTAACGAGCTCGATAAGCTAACGATGCTTTGAACAATTGGGCCCTAATAATTGCCTACATCATTCGCTCAGAGGGCTTTCAAGATCTACACAAAATGTTATCGAACAGCATATACCCTGATCAGACCACTTCGCTATACAGACTCACTGATATGAGTCTGCCCTGGTACAAGTTGTTTACATTTGTATGTGACAACGTCAAGTTTGGCTGGAAGGAATTCATTATTATCCCACAAAATACAACGGGTGGGTCCTGATCAGACTATGTGAATGCGCAGTCTGATCACAGAGAGGCTTATAATGCACACTATATAAGGGTGATATTCTCACGCAGTATCACAAAAATAACATCCACGAATATCATAATTACAGTAAAACCTGTGTAAGACAGCCACCTTTGAAATTGACCTTAGTGGTTGATGTGGAAAGGTGGTTGTCTTATACAGGTACATGTCATGTAATTTTGCTAGCAAAATTACATGACATGTACCTTTATAAGACAGACAACTTTTTCCTAATCAACCACTATTTAAAGCCAGTCTCGAAGGTCGCTCTCTTACACAGGTTTTACTGTACCCTATTTACCCCAAGTATCTAAGATCGACAAGCCTGAGCAAACAGTGTATTCTGCGGTATCTGATCAGGGTCTACACTGTTTGCTATCTATCCAGTAGATTGTAGACCCAAAAGCTTGTAGTAAAACGGATTTGTTCAAATTTTAAAAAAGGTTAATGTATCTAAATATTTAGAGCATATACGGTATGTATTCGTCTAGCTTGAGCAGATGTTCAGTTAAAAACAAAGAATTCGTACTCCCACATATCATCTGAATATTCAGTTTTGACGCATTCGGCCAAGCCAGATTCGCGTAAGGATTCTTCCAAAAACCGGACACATTTTTCGAGTGCCTCAGTTCGCATATCACTCAACAAATTCTCTTGCCTCTTTCGCATCAGTAAAGGAATCGATCGAATAAATGGCATCTTTTCTATGATGTGTGGGTTGTTGATAAAGAAATTAGGTAGTCTGCCATTTGTAAAACTATCCCTTAAGAAATGGACACAGTCAGAAAACCGGTTTACAAGACAGTCAAATCGCCATTGTTCTGGCTGACTTTCAAGCAGCAGGAAGTTTAAAACAGTTGAGATGTGGAGAGTTTGGTATTCACCCCTGTCCAGCAGGGAGCTTTTCACACCTCCTGTAAGGATAGACTTAAGAATCATCAAACACATTTTATGGCACGAGTCAATTCCTGCATATTTCATTCTGTCGTTGATACATCTTTGGAGAATCTCGTTGACATCTCCGAATGCAACTTGCCACAAATAGTCAGGGCTAATAAAGTGTGACGTATTCTGTCTGTGTTTATACTCGTGAACCTCCATCAAAGGCGTGGCGTAAATATTCACCGGTTGATACCAGCCATCGAAAGGCAAGGTTAAAACTGGAATAATATTAATTTTTATTTCCGGAATTCCGATTCCAACAAGGTTTTTTGTGTCTAAAGACACAACTAAATTTGGCACAACTGCACGTTTTACTTGGAAAGGTAGTCTGTCAACCAGTGATCTATGTTTGCTGTACAACGACTGAAGACACGTTTCAATCAGTTCCTCCGCCGAATTAGCCATTTCCTTAGAAGATAAACAATACTGAGGTATACAACCTTCAATTTCTATATTCTTCCCAGTTTTTGACACCATTGTACAATTTATAGCAGACTTCTCTCTTATTTTACTACAAAGTAGGAATCTTCCTGGCGGAATACATTCCGTGCTTGCTTGTTCTATAACGGAAGTAGGAACTATATTGTCTGGCGGCTGAACTTCCATAAACACGTCGTACTGATTGGGTTTGCAAACTTTATATCCGAGTTTCGCCGAACCCGTAGATTTTAAATGAACACACTTATATCCTATTTTACTATTCAGTCCTTTCAATTCCTTATTTAATAACAATAAAGCAAAATTCGCTATTAGAACGGAAGCCTCCCACTGATCAGAATTTATGGGACAAACACGATGGAAGTAGTGCAGAAGTCTTTGACTAGATCGATCTAGTTTTGTCTCGTCCATATTTGTGTTGTATGGCTCCAGCCATTCCATCTCTCGAGAAAATGTTTTCAATGATTTCCAGGCCTCAATTTTCTCTTTGCTTTCAATATTCTGTTCATCAAAATTTGATATCTGATCACTCAATGATAAAGTTGGCGAGCTTCCGACCCGTCCACGGCGATCGGTTCTTCGAGTCAGCCTTGGTGTTGATAAAGCAAGCTGTGTTGTGTTTCTGTCATTTACATTTTTGAGTAATAGTCTGTCGAGTTCAGCATATAATTTGTCTGTTGTGTTTTGAAGAAATTCCGCAGTGTTCAGTGTTTTTGCTTTGATGTTTGAATTAACATTCGTACCTGTTCGAAGTTGGTATGACAAAGGCATACCTGAGTAGCGTTCTGTTGGTTTTGAAATTGTAACCGACGTAGATTCTTCAGATGTGTTGATGTTTTTCTGGACATTATCACTATTTGTTGTAATAGTTTCCGCTGGCTTATTCTCCCCAACTCTTTGTTTTCGACTGCGTAATAAATATATTCTTTTACGGATTACTTTAATAATACACGATAAAATTATCACAGAGAGGATTACCGTAACAAGTGCTCCAAGGCAACCAAACACAAAACGGTCGTTCAGATCTTTCTGATAAAAGAAATGATGCACAAGATGACACTGTTCTGTATCTACAGAGGCTACTGGTTCTGGTTTCTCCGTGAAAATATCAGCAACGTAGTTGAATAAAGTTGTACCAAGGACATTCTGCAGCAGGGGTGATGTCTGACCGGCTGGGTCATGGTCATTCATACAGGGTTCAGGGACAGCTGTTGTCTCCGGGCTGTAGCACTCGGACACTCGAGCTTCAACACCGACACGGTAATGGTGTAACACGCCATCTTCTGATTCCCACTCAAACATAACTCTGGAAAAAATAAAGAGATATCTCTAAGCCACAATGTGAGAAAATGAACCTTCGGATATGAGCGCCTACTGAAGAAAGATCAGCCTGTGCAATGCCGCAGTTTGATCAGAGCCGTCATTGCGCGCTCTTTGAATGATTAAGGATACAATGCTTTTACAAGCGAATAGAGTTTCTATAATTTTTACAAGCGAGAAAACTTTTGTGACTTCCTGTTTGCTTATCTGCACACCAGATCGCTTCTGAAAATGAAAATATGCTATTTTAAACGGGGGGTGGGGTGGGGGTGGGGTGGGGGGCGGGGGGGAGGGGCAAATCATTTCCTTTTAGAATGGACCCCTTTTCAGAAGGGAGGTAAAATCCGTACTGACAGAGAGTTGCCTCCCCTGAAACTGAATTCACTACCCTGAAAATGTTGATTTATCTAACCGCACAAATGTTCAAATATAGGAACTGACTGGATGTACATCATGCAATATGACTCACACTGCTGCTGTTCGTGTAGCTGTAAAATCGGGCGAACCGAAGCAGCACGTTTTACATAATTATTTGAAAATTCGTTTGAGTCGCTGCTACATCATGAATAACAAATATTACATCCATACGTATTTCAAGGGGAGTGATACACTTTCAAGAGACAGAACTGTCAAAATGTTTTTGCTCCCTTCTGAAAAGGGATCCACCGATCCACTCGAAAAGGAAAGAATTTGCTCTCATGGCCTTCGGAAAAAGGATCCACAGATCCACTCGAAAAGGAAATAATTTGCTCTCATGGCCTTCTGAAAAAGGATCCACCGATCTACTCGAAAAGGAAAGAATTTGCTCTTATGGCCTCCTGAAAAGGGATCCACAGATCCACTCGAAAAGGAAAGAATTTGCTCCCCATGGCCTTTTGAAAAAAGACCCACTGGTCCACTCTAAAAGAAAAGAATTTGCTCCCCCATGAGGAGCAATTGTTTTTCCTTTTAGAGTGGATCAATGGATCCCTTTCGGAAGAACATTTTGTTTTCCTTTTCGAGTGGATCAACGGACCTCTTTTCAGAAAGGGATTGGTACGTATACCAGCAAACAATCAGACAGTAAAATTGTTGTCTCCCTTTAACAAAAATGGCAGAAAATCTATCAAGTGTGTATTGATTCACATTAAATATTTGCACGGCTATGAATATTTGATTTAACGACATAATAAAAAAGATTAAACATACAGAATACACAATATATGATGGGAAAACAAATACAAGCACAGAGCAACAGTCTGATCTTTTTGGAGAAACCCATTTGCAGGACATGACCTGTCATGGTATACATTTGCCGCAGATAGTTCGCAGTTGCCTTCTGAGAAAACATGGGTTCAGCGAAAACATAGAACAGTGTGTGCATTCTGTGCAGTATGATCAGCACCGTCAACATTCCTTAATAAATATTTTTCAACATTCAAGATTCTATAATTGGACAACGAAGGCCCCGATCAGTCCGTTTATGTAGCGCCTATGTCTTAGCTCCGTTGTCAGAGGCTCATTCGCCTTGTAGGGGACATCATACAGAAAAAAAATGAAAAAGGGTTATTGCATATGTTCCAAAATACGACCTAACTTTGTAATGAGCGTGTATTTGTTGAACAAAATATATTTGTGCCGCTTCATGCGAAATGTTTCTTCGGGCATATGTGCACAGCGAAGGCTAAGATCAGCCTGCGCATCCGCGCAGTCTGATCAGAGCCTTCGCTGTCCGCTAACAGAATCATGAATATAATACAAAATAATGCATGAATTGAGTGCAAATGTCTGGATGATACTTCGCGCATGCGTGGGATGAATCTGAATCTGTGCGAAGACACCTTTTTCGCTTGGAGCGGCCCATATAGCGTATGAACAGCACGTGTGGGAGAAGATAGATAGATATACTGGCGGCCAATGATGAGCAAGAAACCTAATGAAATAGAGCAGACGCAAAGACAAAACCTGGGTATCGTGACACACTAAAGTGCATTTTCCATGCTCACGGCTGTCGATAAGGCAATCATTTTCAATAAAATTTTGATATTTTACTGATTTCATGAAAGCTTAACTGAGCCTCGCCGTGAGAAAATGGAGCTTCCTTGTTATACGAACAATGAAGATCCAGGCCATCCAGCTGCTTCAAACAATCTGACAAGAGCATTTTATATATAGGGATATAATTATTCTGCATTATCGAATGGTTCTGTAAGCGGACTGCGAGACCCTTGATCCGATTGCGCGAATCCGGGCTTTTGGTGTCTGTAGTGACGGGCCGGCCCGCTGTAGATTTCTAAAGAATGCTAGCTGGGTTAATACCGCTTTGCCCGATGTCCGTTTCATTTATGCTTGTTTTGGGCACTCTTTAGAATCGCCTAGTGTACTCATTAGAAGCATAGAAGCAACTCGGCAATTCGCGGATTGCTTCTAATGAGTTCCGATAAAATATGTTTTCGTTGAGATATAGATAAAAAAATGAATATCCTTCTCATCTAGAGATAAACAAACCATATGAATTAGTCCCATTTTAGATGCGGTATATATGTCATTGCAATTCATTACAGAACAATAAAGTGAATAGTACATAGTAATGCACTAACCTCATGCCATTCATGATAAAAATGGTAATAAACCGTATTTACAGTAAGTATTCTACACTTTATCTCCTAACTATAATTGTCCTAAAATTTGATTTAGTTTAGCATACTACATATAAATGTGTCTGAGGTTTGCTGGGTGAGTGGCAAACAGTGTCGAGCCTGATCAGACGCCGCGTTCTGCGGGGCCTGATCTGAGTCTTTACTGTTTGTACAGACCTGTCTTTGCGCATGATTAAAATAAATGTGGTTACATACAGTGTATCTGAAATCCACAGAATGAGTGAGTATCCCAGCTAGCATTCTACGTAAATCTACATCGGGCCGTCATCGGCCCGTCAGCTACCCTGACGGGCCGATGACGGCCCGATATAGATTTACGTAGAATGCCGACTGGGATAATACACGTTACTTTGAGTCCTATAATATTACGAAAAGATTTCATCTGTATGTTCAGTCTTTTGATACAATCAGACAAATGCGCAAAATCAAAATAAACTATTGTATACCATTAACATGCTTAATAAAACCTGTCTGTTGTAATGTGTGTTGTACCGTGATGAATTATTTGGGGTAAAACATAGGTTATGGTTATATGTATGAATATCTAAACCATTGTTGTACGCCGATGGCTAAATGACATTTGTATATCTGTACACAAAAATAGTGTACCGCTAACAAAAAAAATGTAAAGTATTCGTATACAAACATAGCTCAAATTTCTAAACCCATTATATTGTCATTTCATTACATCCGAAGTTTACATTTAATTTGCAAATAAAGCTAAAATTTAACCCAGAAACTTAGGATATATGAATTCAGTATTTGTATAGAAAGAAAAAAAATTAGAAAATTCACAATCGAACAACGCCATGTGAAACTGTGCCTTTGGGGCGTATGCGGACAGTGGAGGCCCTGATCAGACTGCGCATCCACGCAGTCTGACCAGAGCCTTCGTTGTCCGCTTACAGAATCATTGTATCTGGTAGAATGTATCAATGTAAAGAATGGCCCTTATCCGATTGTGTGGCATTGCTGTTTGATCTGTATCTTTACTGTTCATATATGACCGGAAAACATCTTCCCAGCGACACACAACGTTGAGGCAAAGTCACATCTACGTCATGACGTTGAATCGATGTTCATGCGACGTTGTCTCAATGTTGCGTGCTTGCTGGATTTCTATCATGGCGAGGTTTTCCATATGAGAGTCCGATTGGGATTACTGACTACTGATTAATGGCCTTATTTTTTTGTTGACTATTTTTGTCCTCAGGACAAAAATAGTCAACAAAAAAATAAGGCCATTAATTAGTAATTCTAGTGACTACTAATTTATTGATGTGAAATTTAACGATTAAACACCAAAAATCCAAAAAACAGATTTTTGTGAAAATAGCTTTATCGATTACTAATTAAAGGGCTAAAATTTTAATGATAAGCGATTTTTTGGTACTCCCATCCAGACTCTCATATATACATCTGAGGTATACATGTACAATCAATGCTACACAAATCATGGCAATGAACTGTCACGCCAAGCTGCAATATACGTAACAGATAGAACAGGGGCTCCCAGCTACATTCAAATATATTGAAAATTTCTGCACCAAAAAAAAAAAACCCTGAAAGTTTTTAGATAAAAATTCTGATATTTTTCATATTTCTGCTCAAAACAGATTGTGGGTACTCGTTAGAACCGCCTCGCCGAGGCTGTTCTAACGGGTACCCACAGTCTATGTTTTTGAGCAGAAATAATAAACATAATGTTTACCCTTGTAAACCCCAGTTTTACTATATAAAAGTGGGGTTAAGGGGGGTGAAAATTATATAGGCGTGTTTTCGTGATGAGATCCATTCTCCTGCCACGGTAAATGGGCGTTCGATTCCTTCTAAGGAAACTGGGCATTTTTCATAGGTAAATAATAAGTCGGTTTGAAGATCTACATATTCGATCTTTCTTAATACTACCAACCTCCCTGAGAGGCCATTAAACCAAGAACAAGAAAGAGAAAAACGACCATAGGTGTAGTAAAGATTCTAAACCATTTGTAAAACTGAAAGGCGAATAAACTACAACCTCAAAGTTTTAAAAAATGAGCTGCAGAATAATCTAGAATTGTCGGCGAAACGCAGAACCTCAGTGCTTCTTATACATAACTGAAACACCTGACAACACAAAGAAGCCTGTTGAAATATGTATAGGTATAAATAACTAAGCTCACAACAAGATCAGACAAAAACAAAAGCAACATCATCAAAAAAAAAAAAAAAAAAAAAAAAAATAGCAAACACCCATTTGCCAGTCGCTCATGCTGATCGATATATTTGTTACATCTTGACATCCTACAACAGTGCCTTCCGATGCTGCTCTACTAAGTTTTGTCACAACGAAAACAGATAAATTTAACATTAAAAGTAAATCGTAAGATTTAACTTACCCTTTTGTGTTCTTTGTTAAGGACTTAGACAAAATATTAACCCTGTATTAACACAGCTTCAATATCTCGGCATAAATCACAGTTTGTAAAGGTTATCTGTAAATTTTGAATTGGGCTATACAGTTCATAAAGGTGATTTAGTCACACTTAAAAGATAATGAATTTCCCAGGCAACAAAAATATTTGAATAATGCTTAAAGTAGGGATTCCCAAAGACATGTATGTTATTTTAAGGGAGATAACTCGTATACCCAACTAGTCTCATTTGTAGGGATTAACTCTTGTAACGAAATAATTAACGGGACTAATTTTGGGTCGAAGCCCTTTACTATTCAAAACTACGAAGGCCCGTGTAGTAAGTAGCTCATCTGCTAAAAGAACACATGTGCGTGTGCTTAGGTTGAGGGTGAGGGTGCGGTGTTAGGGCGAAAAGGGGATCTCGAGTTTATCACTAGTGTGTAAACTTAGCAGAATGGACTATATTTCATATTTTTATTTCTCTTATCATAGAATTTCCCCATTACGAAAATACGCCTATTCAAATATATAGAAAATTTCACCTGCAAAAACTGAAAATTTTCAGATAAAAATCTCTGATAATTTTCATACGTCTGCTCAAAACCGAGGCGGTTCTAATGAGTACCCACAATCTATTTTTTGAGCAGAAATAAGAAAAATAATGTATACGCCTGTAAACCCTAGTTTTACCATGTAAAAGTGGTGTTTCAAGGGGTAAAAATTATATAGGCATGTTTTCGTGATGCAGCGCGCATATGAAGTATATACAACGTCGCATTAACGTCGAGGCAACGTGCCTACTGGGTCGGTCCCAATACCAATGTTTCTAAAATTGAAAATACATAAGAAAGGGCTCTCAGATTTGTTTGTTATGACTTTACCAGCTCTTACAGAAACTTGTTGACAGAAACAAATTTATCAACCCTGCAAGCAAGAAGAACAAGAACAGTGGTCGTCGAAACTTAAAAAAAAAAAAAAAAAAAAAATGTAACTCTGGGATGAAACTATTCTAAAGTTTCAAAATTTAAATATTCTTGCGCTTCCAGTTTATCCGATTTATCGGTTATAAGAGAAAACAAATTTATTGGGTACTCAAGTACTTTATAGATATACAAGTGAGAACAACCATACATGGTATTAACTCGTTTCGCTTTGCAATCCCAGTACTGTCCCAGCCGGCATGGGACGTTTAACCAACGTCGCATTAACGTCGATGCAACGTCACGATGTTGCATCGACGTTAATGCGATGTTGTTTTAGAAATAGCTCAGCTCTAGCAGTGATTTGTTGAGTAATAAATCACTGTTTGGAGGTCAGTTGTAAAGTAGATGAAATCACGAGCGCGGTGCGCGAGTGGTTTGTCTACTTACAACTGACCGACAAACTGCGATTTATTACTCAAAAATCACGCACAAGGGCTGATCTATTTCGATTCTAACACACAGAAAATGACGAAAAAGTGATTGCATCCTTCAGATTCTTCCAACTTTCCGCCATAGCATAAAGAAATCCCGCCAACAGTTTTGACTGTAACTCTGTTGTTTACATGCATTTCTTACGTTGTTGACGAGAGAAAAACGACGTTACACCGTCTAAAGACGTGGAAACGAAGACTGACGTCAGCAAAGTGTCCATATGACGTCGGAACGTCGCCAGATAGCGTCGTGCGTTCCCGCCCAGTGATTTGTTGCAGAATAAATCACTGAATTTAACCATTGGCGATATAGGCGAGGCGTGTTAGAATTGATGTCATGTGCCCGCTGGGTGGAGTTGTTCAAAGCTAAAGATGTCGTTCGTTAACGATTCGTTAAAATTTGCATCGAGTGTTACGCAAATATGTGAATTTTTTTGCTGAAAAAATGAGAGTAGCTTTTGCAGTGCAAAAGCAGCTACTCACATTTTTTCAGCAAAAACTGTCAGAATATTGTATATTGAATCCGCTAAAACAGTTAACGAAATGACCCTTAACGAGCTCGTTAAGCTATCGACGCTTTGAACAACTGGGCCCTGATCGTTATAGATAAACAACATGTTTTTTTAGTAAATTCAAATATTTTATTTCTCACGAATAATAGAAAACTGGCAGTAAGTGAATTGGTCTCTTATACCAAATTTTATTTTTTCTAATAGCAGACTATAAGATTTTTTGTGGCGTCTTATAATGTTGCATTTTATTTTGCTTTATCTGTCTTAAGTTTACTTGTCAAGACTTCACGTCCGCATGGTAAGATTTGTTTCGCTATGCTGCACCAGTACTGTGGAACTCTTTTAAATACAGAATGCTATCAAACAACAACATATTTTAGAAATTTTTATCTCTTATTAGAGACCCACATTTGCGGGTGCCCTTTAGGAATCCCTCTGTCTGCCTACCGTCCGTATTTTATTTATTTTTTATTTTGTTTATTTATTTATTTATTTATTTTATTTTTTTATTTTTTTTTTTTTTTTTGTATCATGACCACATCTTCTTTTCTGTATGTCTTAGCCTGATTATATTCGATGTATGTGTATATCTAGTGAATACACTGTATCGCATAACCACAAGTAGGTCAATATGACCTATATTTAGACCCCCGACCAATATTATGGAAAATCTTATCTATTTTGGAAAGGTAAAATTACATTGAGGATCCGGTTTAAGTTAAGTATCCCAAGCATTACTTACTAACACGACAAAAAGGGTTAAACAAGAAAGTTTCCTAGAAGTTTGAAAATATCAGACTTTATCTTGTTCATCTTCATCTTCTTCTTCACATTCATAATCTTCTTCTTCTTCTTGTTATTGTTGCTGCTGTTGTTGTTGTTGTTGTTGCAGACAGAACTGTCGGCCCAGTTGGTAGAGCACCTGGCTTAATTTTTATCACAATTTCATGGGTTCGAATCCTATAGAGGGCTCATTTTTCCTAAACGGTTTAATGGTGACGATGTAAACTGGTAAATGCAGGGATGCCAGGCAATTGAAAGTTAGAAGGGAGACGAGTGTAGTGACATGCAGGGCTGTCGGCCCAGTTAGCTCAGTTGACAGAGCACCTGACTTGCACTTAAGGGGAGTATGTGTGTGGGGCAGCGGGGCATTGATTCGAATCCTGCATCGGTTGCACTATTTCACCGTAATTAAATTGTTGTTGTTATACCTGTAGCACCTTTTCGCGAGGATTGTGTGCAGCTGCGCGCGCCAGAGAAAGCAGAGTGTGATAAAAGAAAAAAAAATATAAGATTTTAATAGGATTTAAAAGTAAAATAAAATCCGTGTTAGTTAATAAGAGATTAAAAGCTGGTAAAACAATATATCATGGTCTATGGCACTGAATGTTGGAGGGTGCATGACTGATCTAAAGAAACCCAGATCAGTGCATACAACAGCCTCAGACAACAGCCCGAGAAGGAAGATGATTCCTCTCTACAACAGGCAAGAGGAAGAAACTATATTTATAGTACAATGTAACTTGCAGTGGTGGACCTTTGTATGAAGAGCATGGGATGCATGTTTTTAGTAGTTCTGATTGTGTTGCGGATATTATATGAGGGCAGTGGTATCTCGACAAGATCATAAACTATCATGTAGAACAATACGCGACGTGCATCTGCACGCCTCTGATCCAGAGATCTCCATCCACAAGTATTGAGCATCTGGGTCACACTACTATGTGAGAACTAATCATTTTTGACCAATCTAGCTGCTCTGTATCTTTTCAACTTTATTTAAGTTGGACTGGGTATATCGGCTCCACACAGGGGAGGCATACTCGACTTGGGATCTAAACAGAGTATTGTAAGCACTCTCTAGTCTTGGTGTTTGGCGCGAATAGTTCTTCGTATGAAGAACAGGGTCCTATTTGCCTTGGTGGTCACATTTTGGATATGGGTATTCCAGGTTAATAATAATAATAATAATAACAATAATAATAATAATAATAATAATAATAATGATGATGATTATTATGATGATTATTATGACCATGACGACGGCGATAATAATAATAATAATAATAATAATAATAATAATAATAAAAATAATAATAATTAATATCATTAGTATTAGTAGTAATAGAAAAGGAAAAAAATATGTATGCTGGATGTCACGTAACTAAATTCGAGACAACTATTTGAGCTATTCCAATTATGAAGTAGCACGGGTCACTAATTTGTCAAACAACGACACTCGGATGCACTGATTATCAGATTTTCCATAGAAACGGAGAATATGGGTAAAGAAAAGGACTCAGAATGCTGGATTAAAGGGAGCATAAAAGATAAAGCTTTTGAAGATACATACACGATCAGTAAAGAGCTCGGATGGTAAATTTTGCCTTGCTTAGTTACGGGTTATTTACATTGGTTTCATACTGCAAATCTGAAATAAGATGCACTTTCAAGCATCCTGTTAACACGTTTCCATGTTTTATTTGATGGTTGGAGTTTAAGAGATTTTTTTGGCTGAATATGAACAAACGTAGACTAAGGAGGAAAACGTATGCCTGATGCAGGACTCGAACCCGCGACGCATTGCCTGCAAGTCCGATGCTCTAACAGGTGAGCTGATCAGACCGTAGCCCGGCCGGCCAGAGCTCATGCCCCAAGAGAGGTTCCACTATCTTTATACATCTTGTATGAAGAGTAATGACATTCAGTGGTCAAGCAGGCAGGTCAGATCATACAGAAAGTACAGCCGTTCACCATATTCCTCCCCCTTTCAGCTTTCTAAAGTTAAACATGTTTAAGGCATAATTATTAAACTGAATATATTATAATTAGTTTCTAGCCTTTTCCTGCACCCTCCAGTTTACCTTGCCACCATCAAACTAAGAGGAGAAAGTATCCTTAATGCAAGTTTATAAGTGTGTCTGATGTAGGACAAATCCACAATGCCCATGCTTGCAAATAGGGTGCTCCAGCAACTGTGCTATAAACCAGACCGGCAGTCCTGACAGTCAATACACTTCATTGGCCTGAGGTTGTAGGTTCGATCCCCGTCGGGTCCAGCAGCATTCTTCCATGGAGAGAGATCATGAAATATTTTCTGCGGTCATTCTCTCCCTTTCTTTGATTCAAGAAGGGCAGTCGTCAGTTTGTGGCAAAATGAATGGGCACAAGTAGCCGCTTAGAACACTAAGCCTGTCCAGGAAAAAGTGTGGATAGGTTAACTGGTCCCAGAAGTCTCTTTACCACCTCCTGCTTGGACTCATTATTACATGTACCTCTTATGGCATACCTTTGAACTCTCTTGCATACAGTGCCAAGTTGGACAATAACATCATGAATGAGTGGTACCATTTTTAGTCTCATTTTTGCTATATATAAATATATGTCTTTAAATGCAAGATATGAACTGAACATACTGTCAGTTTCTAGCCTGTATCTGCACTTACCAACACTAACCCTGTACAAATGTACATGGATTACAGTGCTCCAGCTAGGATTTTAGGGCAGAGGGGTGCCAGGTAGGGCACTTCATGCGCGCGGTCATACAAGAATGAGGGCACCATGTGTCATGTGATATGCTAAGTATCATGACATGTTACAAAATATCATCCCATTCCACAATAAATGCCTTAGACTAGAATACACATAAAACTGACCTTTACAAATTGATAACTTTTTTAATTTTTGTCCGATTTTCATGAAATTTTCAGCAAAATGTAGGATTTTATGTCTGGAGTTGAAATAAGGCAGAAGGCAGCTTCAGAAGGGCAGGGGGGCGGCAGGAGAGGGCAAGAGGGGCGGCCCGCCCCTCTACATAGGGCTAGCTGGAGCACTGGATTATTCACCTTGGGTACCACTGGATTAACATGGGAAGCATGTGGCGGATGCAGGACTTGAACCCTCAGTTCCCTGTTTGCAAGTCAGGATGCCTTATCAAATGAGCAAATCAGACTGGCAGTCTTGAAAGTCACCACAAAACCTATGTGGTGATTGTTTGGAGTGTCAGCCCCATTGTCTTGGTAGATCGCCTGGGCCCAGTTGTTCAAAACTTACGATGTCGTTAGTTGACATATTGTTAAAACTTTGATCATTAAATATGGCATATATGCTAATATTTTTGCTGAAAAACTGAGTAGCTTTTGCATTTGCAAAAGCTACTCACATTTTTTCAGCAAAAATACCTGTGAATTAGAAGATATTGTATGCTTCTTAGAATAATTTAACCCACAAAGAAAAGATGATCTTGACACTCCCCTTTTCTGGAGTTATGCTTAATACCCTACCATGAATATACAAGTGGTTTGTTCTAAAATTTTAGTAAGTCCAGTCGACTAAGTGTGATGGTAGATTGGCAGGCTGTACAGTCTCTAATCAAACAGTTCCTTAGGAGCAGTTTTGATCTGGGTCATTGTACATAGCTCTAGTTAAGGTATCTTTTTCAATCCAAAAGTACATTGTATTGATATTTTTCTTATTTCTCCACGAAAACATATGTTGTGGCCCACATAAACTTGTGGGTACTCATTTGAAGTGCCTCAGTACTCATTGAGGCACTTCTAATGAGTACCCACAACATATGTTTTAGTGGAGAAATAAAAAAATATAAACCTGATACCCACTCTTATCTAGGCCTGTGTATACTGTTTGTTCAGGCAGTGTAATCCAATTATTTCAGATAAGTATGATAACATAGTGGGACATAAAGCTCTTATGACAGTGTGTAGGGATCAGAATTCCAGGATTTAAGGGCTGCCTTTATGCCATATATTTCAGTGTAAACATCTCATTTCAAAAAAGAAAGAGAAAATAAGACAAAGAAAAGACACAATTATAATCTACCACAAAAGTGTTGTTGTTTTTTTTTCTCCACAAAAACATGGGTACTCATTAAATTGCTGTAACAAAACTGTTTTGGAATTTGATGTTCAGACTTTTACAGGTATACTGTTATACAGGTTCACTTTTTATTTCAGTGGTGCTACTTCTAAAGTCTTCAAATGTACTCATAATGGTACTGGACAACCATGGGCTGTAAAAGTTATCAATAAAAATGTAAGTAACAGCCAGGGCAAAAAGACAAGTTACATAATACAAAAAGGATGCTTAGTACATGTTTAAGTAAGTTGCCAAGATCCAGATGATGGCTATGACTGTTCATCCAGATGAAGCCTGGATACTGCACTCTACTGGATACTGGACACCTGGATATTGAACCTGATACTATACAGTTGGATACAATGTTGTACCAGATAATGTGCACTGTAGTTTAGTGGATATTTTACACATGGACAATGTACTGTACTGCATATAGATGGATACTGTACTGGATACTTAAGTTGCCAAAGCTTTAGATAAGATTATTTTTTTAGCCAAGCAGTATTAATATTTTCCCATGAAAACTTATGCTGTGGGAACTTAATAGAATCACCTTACCATAGTACTTCTAATGAGTACCCATACCATAAGTTTTTGTGGAGAACTAAGAAAGAAACTTGTCTGGAAACTCTCCTTTCAAAGAGCTCTGGTCTCATTTGCTACTGATGAAAGTTCATGACCTGGGCCCTTTACTTTTTGCTTGCAGGCTCAAGCCAGTTTTTCCATGGCATACATATATACAGTATACTTGGACTTTGTTTGTAAAACAAAGACAAAATATACCATTGAAATGATTGAAGTGATACTGTAATATTTATTATATCCATAGGGCTGCTCCAGATAAGGCACTTTTTTCATAACCAAAACATACCTATATAACTTTGACCCCCTTAAACCCCAATTTTATGTAGTAAAACTGGGTTTACAGGGGTATACATTATTTTTCTTATTTCTGCTCAAAAACATAGATTGTGGGTACTCATTAACGAGTACCCACAATCTATGTTTTGAGCAGAAATATGAAAAATATCAGAATTTTTATCTCAAAACTTTCAGTTTTTGATGAAGTTTTCAATATATTTGAATAGGCATGTTTTCGTAATGTCAACAGAAAAGTGGTGATATTTTTCTTATTTCTCCATAAAAAAAATATGTTATGGTACTCATAAGAAGTGCCTCAAAGAGGCACTTCTTATGAGTGCCCATAACATATATTTTAGTGGAGAACTAAGAAAAATATTACATGGATACTTCTTAACTGGTGCTATGATGTTTCTTCTAGGACCTAATCACTGCAGAGATGTCCATCTGAGACTGTAACAGGTATAGGGGAATGAAAGTATTCAGGGGAGGTGACTTTTTTTCAAAATTGGTTTTGTCCCTTTCTGAAAATTGCTTTTTTCTGAAAGGAAGGACTTTGCTTCATTCTGAAAGGAAAAAAAATGCCCCACTTGGGAACAGATTCTTTCCTTTTGGAATAGATGTCCTTTTAAATGAGGGACAAAATAACTCCAAAGAGTTGTCTCCACTTAATTACCTATAGTAAAGTGGCTAAAATTACTGTCAGATAGGATGGTAAGTATTGCAGACCCTGAATAAACTGAATAGTTGGAACTAGGTCTATATTTGCCATCCTATCTTTGTTAGCTTATATGGTGGAAAAAGGTTGGTTTTCTCTTTGTTTGCTCTGACTTTCTATAAGTTAATCCTTGTCCTGCTGAACCCTGATATATCCTGCCTTTGCAAACAGTGTAGATCCAGATCAGTTGTCTTCTAAAGAAGCCAACTGATCTGGATCTGCACTGTTTGCCATTCAGTATGGGAAACTATATCAACAACCTTGATAGAGTAATCTGATTGGCTGAAAATTAGAAATGGGTGTGGCTTCTTAATTTATTCAGCAGGACAAGAGTTAAAAATGGTTTGAAAATGATGCTGATGTGAGCAAAGTTAATTGTTTATAAAAAAAATTCTTAATTGTATCTTCCAAGTTTAAGAAGGTCATTGTACAAATTGTATCAGTAAAAGATTTCTTTTACTGTTTGTTTATCTAGGTTGAGAAAAAAGTCATCAGAACAGAAATTGGTGTGCTTTTAAAAATCCAACACCCAAATGTGGTATGTATATTTTTACAAATTTTATCATTTTATTGTTAAATCATTTATCATTTAATATACCATATTTATCCTAAGTAGTTGGACAGATTTATTTTGCCTCCTTTTACCCAAGTTTTCCTTTTTCCATCTGTCCTTCAAATTTAAGCCATAGGCTAATTTGTGCCAATTTTTTCTCAGGAACTATGAGATCTAGAATTTTGAAAAGTTTGTACAAAAATTGGGTTTGACTTGTTGTATTGTGTCTGAGATATTCAGCATCCTCCTGCTTATTATTCCCTTTATTTGTATGTTTCTTTCTTTCTCATAAAAATCCACCACAGATTTCTCACCTGCTATTAGAGCCAGAGACTTCAAATTTTGTATAAACCCTGACAACGGTGAAGTGTGTTGTGTCAGAGAAAACCAAGATGCTGAGATTCTTTTTACTTTGCCCATCGCTTCCATGGGATGCTAAGGGAAATTTCCTACTACAAAATTGATTCAATATACCTCTGATACATGTAGCTGTGGCTGGGGATATGTGAGCTTTGCTCATTATCTGCAATATTTTGAAAGCCCTGTTATCAAGAGCTGCAAAATTTTGAAAGCCCTGTTATCAAGAGCTGCAAAATTTTGAAAGCCCTGTTATCAAGAGCTGTGTGAGTGACAAAGGCTTTGATTTGCCTGTTCCCCCACACAGTCTGATCAGTGCCTCTGATGTTGGCTTGCAGAATCTTTAGAAGCTGTGGACAAGACTGAGAGCAAAAGAAGTCATAAGAGGGGTATATGAGTAAAATACCCAATTATTTTGAGGAAGTACACAATTATTTTCAAAAATTGGGGTATTGATACTCAATTTATTTGACATAGTACCCTACTATTTCCAAATTCAGGGCTAAAAATTAAATGTTTCAGTGCCAGAAAAGCACACAATCACAATTTATATTATGATTACTGCATATAAATGGTGTCTTTATACTTCATATGACACAGGTCTGTCCTAATATTAGATTGGATATAATGAAAGACCATGCTTGTAATGCCAATTTCAGGCATTTTAGTACCCTTTGTTTCCTTTTTTCTAAGTTTTACCCAATTCTAATTTTGGTGGTATATTTACTCAAATACAAAAAAAAAAATGAAAATTAGATATTACCCAATTAATTGGTTCAGTGGTTTCTGACAAGAAGATTTTTCAAGTTTTCTATAAAGATATATACAACCCTTGTCCTGCTAAATAAATAAAGATGCCACCCCCACTTCTAATTTTCAGTCAATCAGATTACTAGATCCAGATTGTTGCTAAAACGTCACATACTTAATGGCAAATATTGCAGACCCAGATCAGTTGGATCTGGATCTACACTATTTGCAAAGGCAGAGTTCAGCAGGACAAGGGTAAAATTTTGAGATGTGGAAATACCTAAGTGCTCCAAAAAGTATATGTTGATGAGTATGTGGTTGTGTAGTATAATCTGAATACACCACTGTGACAACCTTGTTATAACACTATTGTTAGGCTTCAAAACAATCAAAAACCATCTCAGCTGAACAACAGTGTAAAGTGGTCCTTTTCTATATAATCCTTACATTTTTGTTTGGATGCAACATATTTTTAGTCCATCTTTAAACCATTTTACATTGAAAACTGTGCCATAATTATAGATCCATATAGGAGGGGTATCCAGATAACTATTTTAAGCTCACCTGAGCCTTTTCTAAGGTTCATAAGTAAGCTTATAATATAGGCAGGCTCAGTCCTCCATTGTCATCTGTCCATCTGTCATCCACATTCTTCAAACATCTTCTTCTAAGAAACCCCTGGGCCAATAAAAGCCAAATTTCATATGGCGCCTCAATGGATAAGAGGAACAAAAATTTGTTCACTGCATCTGGGTCACATGACCGCCATGCCCATATATGTTAAAACCCCTTTAAAAATCTTCAGAACTAAAGAGCCAGTGGCCCTAGGGCTTGGTATGTAGCATTGGGGACATGGGCCCAATAAAGTTTGAAAAAAATTACCTTGACCTTTTTATGGAAAGGTCAATTTTTTTACATAGACTCCTATATAGGCAAAACTTTAAAAATCTTCTTTTCTGAAACTAGATGGCCCAGGCATTTAATATATGGTGTGTAGCTTTAAATATCTTGTGGATCTCTACCAAGATTTTTCAGATTATAGCCCTTGGGTAAAAAATGGCCCCCGTCATAGGGGTCACTTTTTTTACATAGACTTATATAGGGAAAACTCTTCAAACATCTTCTCATCAGAAACCACTGGGTCAGTCAAAACCAAATTTCACATGGAGCATCAATAGATTGGAGGAATGGAAGCTTGTCCACCGCAGTTGGGTCACGTGACCAAGGATGCCATCATGCCCATATATGATAAAATCATTTGAAAATCTTCTCTGGCACCAAAGGTCCAATGGCTCTGGAGCTTGGTATGCAGCATTGGGAGCATGGAATAAAGTTCGAAAAAAATGATAAGCTTGGGTTGACCTTTACCTTTTTACAGACAGGTCAAATCATTTTACGTACTCCTATAGGCAAAACTTTGAAAGTCTTCTTATCTGAAACAAGGAGGCCCAGGCCTTTGATACATGTATTTGGAATGTAGCTTTATCTTGTGGACCTATATACTAAGATTGTTCACATGATAGCCCTGGGGTAAAAAATGGCCCCATCCCAGGGGTCACTGTTTTACATAAACTTGTGAAGGGAAAATTTTTATAAATCTTCTCTTCTGAAACTAGAAGGCCCAGGCCTTTGATATTTGGTATGTAGCGCTATCTAATGGATCTCTACCAAGATTATTTGAATTATAGCCCAGGGGTCAAAATGTCCCTGCCCAGGGGCTTACTTGTTTAACATATATAGGGGAAAACTTTAAAAATCTTCTTGTCTGAAATGAGAAAATCCAGGGCTTTGGTATTTAGTACATAACATTTGTAGCTTCATCTGATGGACCTTTACTGAGATTATTCAGATTAAAGCCACTGGGTCAAAAATGGCTCCACCCAGGGGGTTACTTTACATAGACCCATATAGGGAAAAACTTATTTTTTTTTTTGTGTGTGAAACTAAAAGGCCTAGGCTGTTGGTATTTGGTAAGTAGCTTCATCTAGTAGGCCTTTACCAAAATTATTCAAATGTTAGTCCTGGGGTCAAAGATGGCCCTGTCCTGGGGATCACTTATTTTACATAGATGCGTATAGGAAAAAACATTATTAAAGCTCTTCTTGTATGAAACTAGAAGGCACATGCCTTTGATATTTGGTATGTCACTTTTTCAATGCCATATTTTATGTGAAGTTTTTGTTTCACCAAAGTAATTAAAACTAAATTCCATACCAAGTTACTGTAGGATACAAATTGTACCAGCTACCATACCCATATGTTTCATTCTTTAAAATTGTTACCATAAGCTTGCTCAGAACAAATGCACTACAACCTCCTTTATAACGCTATTTTTGGAGTCCACAGCATAAACTGAGTAAGTTAAATGGCCGTGTTATATCCAAACAAAAATGTATAATTATATTGAAAAATGACCATTTATGTTCATTTTTCAATATAATCTATACATTCTTGGAATCCATGTTTGAACCATGTTCTATCCGAAACCGTGTTATAATGAACTGTGCTATAAAGAGGTTGTAGTGTAGTCTCAAGTGAGCTTCAGGACCATTGGTTCTCTGGTTCTTATTTCCCCATGAAAACATATGTTGTGGGTACTCATTAGAAGCTCCTTGCCAAGGCATGTCTAATGAGTACTGACAATATAATTTTTCATGGAGAAATAAGCAAAATATATATAATCTTTGTGTGTAAAAGTGCCTTATCAGGATCTATGATAGTGACCTGTGATATAAAGTGGTTGGTATATGTTCATTTCATATAACTGTTTTCAAAGACAAATAAAATGGATTTTAGTAAAGCTTAACTTGGGTTGTTTTTTCTCATAAAGTACAGCTTCATTTTTATCGCACCTGCTTGTAGCAGGGTGCGATATAGGCGTCCGATTTTCCGTCTGTCCGTCAGTCCGTCAGTCCGTCCGTCAGTCCGTCCGTCCGTCCGTCTGTCAACATTTATGTCGACGTTCGACATTTATGTCAAAGTTAGTATTCTAATCAACTACAAGACTAAACAACCATCAAACCTTGCATGAAACATCTCCCTGACCTCCTGACTTTGCAACATAGGCGTCCGCTTTTCCGTTTGTCTGTCCATTCGTCCGTCCGTCTGTCAACATTTATGTCGACGTTCGACATTTATGTCAAAGTTAGTATTTTAATCAACTACAAGACTAAACAACCATCAAACCTTGCATGAAACATCTCCCTGACCTCCTGACTTTGCGACATAGGTGCCCACTTTTCCATTTGTCTGTCTGTTCGTCTGTCTGTCCGTCCGTCTGTCTCTTAACAGTTCTGTTATGTCGAAGTTCGACATTTATGTCAAAGTTAGTATTCTAATCAACTACAAGACTAAACAACCATCAAACCTTGTATGAAATATCTCCCTGACCTCCTGACTTTGCGACATAGGTGCCCACTTTTCCATTCGTCTGTCCGTTCGTCCGTCCGTCTGTCTCTTAACAGTTCTGTTATGTCGAAGTTCGACATTTACGTCAAAGTTAGAATTCTAATCAACTACAATTCTACAACAACCATCATACCTTGCATAACACATCTCCATGACCTCCTGACTTGGCAGATATGTTGACCCAGTGACCTTGACCTATATTTTGTGCTCCATTGACTTTGACACAATTTACGTTGACGTTCCAGATCTTCTCAACTATAAGGCGTACAACTACCAAACCTTGCATAGTGCTTCTCCTAGAGGTACAGACTTGGCAGGTACCTTGACCCGGTGACCTTGACCTATATTTTGCGCTCCAGTGACTTTGACATATTTTGCGTCGACATTCAATATCTCCTCAACTATAAGGCCTACAACCATCAAACCTTGCAAAGCTTCTCCTCAATGTACTGACTTAGCAGATACCTTGACCTGGTGACCTTGACCTATATTTTGGCTGCAGTGACTTTAACATAATTTACGTCAACGTTCCAGATCTCCTCAAGTGTAAGACCTCTAGCTACCAAACCTTGCATAGTGCTTCTCCAATATGTACTGACTTGGCAGGTATCTTGACCCGGTGACCTTGACCTATATTTTGCACTCCAGTGCCTTTTACACATTTTATGTCAACGTTCAATATCTCCTCAACTATAAGGCCTACAACCATCAAACCTTGCATAGTGCTTCTCCTCAATGTACAGACTCTGCAGGTACCTTGACTGGGTGACCTTGACCTATATTTCACGCTCCAATGACTTTTACACCGTGTACGTCACCCTTCCATATGTCCTCAACTGTAAGGCCTTCAACCACCAAACCTTATATAGCACTTCTTCTCGATGTACTGACTCGACAGGAACCTTGACCTGGTGACCTTGACCTATATTGTGCACTCCAGTGACTTTGACACATTTTATATTGATGTTCGGTATCTCCTCAAATATAAGACCTACAACCACTAAACCTTGCATAGTGCTTCATCTCATTGCACTGGCTTGGCAGGTACCTTGACCCAGTGACCTTGACCTATATTTGACAAATTTTACGTTGATGTTTGATAACTCCTCAACTATAAGGCCTACAACCACCATACCTTGCATTGTGCTTCTCCTTGATGTACTGAATTAGCAGGTACCTTGACCCGTGACCTTGACCTAAATTTCATGCTCCAGTGACTTTTACACATTTTACGTCAATGTTCCATTATCATTGGGCTGTATGATATGAAAAGTCAGTGCTGAAGATATAGCCATTAGAGGGAATGGGACTGGCCTGGAATATATGTGCCCCACTTGGCACTTTGTCTACATTTTTTTCAACCCAGTTTTCCAAGTAAGCACTGCTAAGAATGAAATAAACTTATTTAATAACCACATTCTGATTGTGGCTCCTGTGACTTTTGCGCCAGCAGGTGCGATGACGCCTTCCGCAGAATTCTTGTTCATTTTGAATCCATTTGGAAACAACTGATAGAAATACTAAGCCCTATTTTGAAAAAAAAAAAAAAAAGAAAAAAATGAAAAGGACATTTTCCAAAATGTTTACTAATTGACTACATGTACAATGGGTTGATAGTCCTTAGTTTTTCTTGTAGATTCGTATGAAAGACATATATGAAACACCAACACAGATCTATCTTGTGTTAGAGCTTGTGACAGGAGGTGAACTATTTGACAGGTAAAAACATAAACTAATATTGTACACCTTGTTTTAGCTCCTGATTGCTGTAAGTTGAACTCTAGAAAAGGATGAGATGTAGACTCATTGCAATATTCGTTCTGTCAAGCAGACTGTTTAAGCCAACTTTATAAGGCTGATACACAGGAATGAATGTATTTACCTGATGAAAAATTTAGTGTTTTTCTTATTTGTCCCTGAAAATAGGCTTTGAAACTGCATGTTTGATTTACATGTTTGAATTTATGATGATATACTGTTCTATGACATATATATCTATAAACCATGATGTCACTCAGATGGACTGTAAGCAGTGTTAACATATTAGACACTGCAGAATATTCAGTGCAAAAAAAAAAAAAAGAAAAAAAAAAAACGATTTTCCTCACAGAAATTATTTTTAGCTCACCTGAGCCAAAGGCTCAGGATGATCAAGCTATTGTGATCACTTGCCATCCATTGTTGGTTGGTCTCTGTCCACACCTTTGAATGACATCTCCTGAAAGCGCTAGGCCAATTTCCTTCAAATTTCATGTGGAACCTTCTGTAAAAGGAGGATTGAAAATTTGTTCAAATGGTCACAGCCTGATAATTAAGATGGCCACCCTAGCAATAGATGGTAAAAACAGTTAAAAAGCCTTTCCAGAATCAAGAAAGCTTTGAGGCTGAATCTGGGTATGTAGCATTGGGGACTCAAGGTCTACCAAGTTTGTTCAAATGATGATTGTAGGTTGACCTTTGACCTTTTCATGGCAAGGTCAGATTTGCATCCCCATACATTTGTATGGGAAAATTGTTGAAAAATTAATTTCTCAAAATGTATTAAAGGCTAATGGCTGCAACTGAAAATATATGATTAAAGTAGTAAAAGCTATACTTACAGTCAAAATATTGTCCCCTGAGCGGGTATCTGCCCTATATACATGTATAAAATTGTGTACTCTTTAAACGTCTTCTTCTTTTGAACCCATGACCAATTTTTACCAGATTTTACATAGGACCTAGGCTTTCTGTTGAAAAGGTTTTGACAATTTATTCAAATGGTTCAGTTGAACAAGATGGCCACCATGCCCATATATGATAAAAAAAAAAAACACTTAAAATCTTATTCACCAGAAACAAGAAAGCTTTGAGGCGAAATCTTGGTATATAGCATTGGGGACACAAGGTCTACCAAATTTATTCATATGATGATACTAGGATGATCTTTGACCTTTTTACAGCAAGGTCAAATTTGCATCAATAATTCATCTCCAGTGTTACATACATATCAAGCCAGTAGATAACAGTATTTATTTTCTTCTCTTCAAGAGTGGTAAGCCGAGGTCATTATTCTGAGAAAGATGCTGCGAAAGCTGTGAAAGAGATGTTAGTCGCTGTTAAGGTAAGCATGTTTTTTTTTCATTCTCTCAGAGTTTTATATTCAGTATATATGTTTCAAGATTGTGAATAATATATATAATTCAGCAATAACCTGTGATAAATCTGTGGCATCCTTAGGTGCTTTTTACCTCACCAGAGCCAAAGGGTTAGGGCAGCTTATAAGATAGACAGAGGCTCATCATCGGCGTCTGCATCATCAACATTTTCAACCGATATCTCCTCTGAAACCTATGGACCAATTGAAACCAAATTACATGTAAAACCTCGGTTGGGTGATATAACAAAAGTTTGTCAGATCTGGATTACATGACCAGGATGGCCGTCACACCCTTATATGGTAAAATCCTTTGAAAATCTTCTTCTCAGGAACCAAATGACTGATGACCTTGGGTATGCAGCATTGGTGGTTAGGGCCTAATCAGGTTTGTGCAAGTGGTGACCCTTGATTGACATTCACTTAATTTTTGAAAAGGTCGAATTTGGTTACTTAGGCTTTTGTGTAGTAAAAGGCTAAACAGTAGATTTTTCCAACTCTATTGTAGCTTGTGACATTAAAGTTGATTTATGCAATCAGCTAAATGTACTAAATAACAAAGGTCAAGGTCATTTACTGACCTTTGTTCTTGATGCCTCAGATTCAGTATTTTTAACTTCTTCTTTTCTAAAAACGATAGGCTGATTGAAATCAGATTATATGTGGAGCCTTTATGGGATGTGGGAAATGAAAGGTTGTATGTGGGATCTGCATCACATGACCCAGATGGCTGCCATTTACTTTATCCCTATTTTTTTTATGGAGGGCACTTGAAAGTATGTTTTACTGGGCAGGCTTAGTCCTCAAAGCAGTGAACCAGTATTCATCGGAAGGGAAAGCTAGAGAATGACAATAGAAAATATTTCATGATCTATCCCCACCAGAGAATGTTGCCGACCTGGCAGGGGTCGAACCCACAACCTCCTGATCACCAGTTGGATGTGCATCCAACTGAGCCTCCAGCAATGACGCTTGGTTGAGCTTGACCTATTTTAAGTCAAGGTCAAATTGGGTCACCTAGACATTTGTATGAGAAAAAGGCAAAACATTAGGAAAGGAACTCCATAAGCTATAAGCTTTTGTTCCAGTCCTTTAGATTGCTATTGTATGTATATATATCATGCATGTCAACTTTCATATATCATATCATAATCGGATTTTTGATTAACGTGCAGGTACAGGGGCAACATCCACATCAGTGGGCCCCCTTCCAGATAGCTGGCTTGCTGCACGCATGGCAGATCTCACACCAGATCTCCAGGTATGTCTATCATGAGGGTTGATAGCCGAGAGCTTCCACTCTCTGCAATCCCTCTCTGTCAGCTGCTTCCATGTCATTTTGGGCCTCCCAGGCCCAGGCTTTCCATCAACCTGTATGTCAAAGGCTGTCTTGATTGCACCACTGGAGCGTTCCACATGTCCATACCATCGAAGTCTTCTCTCCTTCAGAATGAGGTCCAGATCCTCAATGCCAAGCCGCACAAGTAGATCATTGGACCTGGTGGTGACAATGTCTTGCGGCCTGACATTGCAGATCTGTCTGATCATTGCCCTGTCATTTCGCTGCAGACGCTGGAGGTTCGGCTTTGTCAATGGCCAAGTCTCGCTGGCATGGAGCATTGCGCTCCGCACACAAGAGCTGTACACATGGCCACGTGTTTTGAAAGAGAGGTGGCGTGAAGAGAGGACTGGTAGCAGATCCTTGAACTTCTTCCAGGCGGTTTTCACACGTGTTGTGGTTGAAAGTTCACAGCCACCTGCTGCTGAGAGCATGTCTCCTAGGTAGCAAAAGGAAGCTACCACCTCAAGCTTGTCAGGTCCGACCTGGACTTCCTTCTGTGGTCTGCCATCCAAGGGGCGTGCAGTTCCCTGGCACCGTGTACATCTATAATCAGGGTCCTTTTTCAAACGCTTGTGCCCACTGCATTTTTTGTGCACCCAGTGCTTGCAGCCATTGCAGAAGATGCTGTTGCTGCCCACTCCAGTGCGACAGACAGCGCATGGAAACTCGCCTGAACACTGCAGGAGGTCCAGTCCCGTACCGCAGATCATGATCTTTGTCTTTCCTGCATTTACTCTCAGTCCTTTCTTCTCCATTGCTTCTTTCCAAGTCAAGAGCCTCCTGACACATTCCTCAAGTGATTCAGCGATGATAACAAGGTCATAGGCATAGAGGTCCTCCCAGGGGACCCAAGAGCGGAACTCTCGTGATAAGGCTTCAAGCACAATGATGAAGAGCAGTGGGCTGAGTACTGATCCTTGGTGAACACCAACCTTCACTTCAAACTCTTCACTGTACCCCTCACCAACACGGACACGGCTCCGTGCATTTGCATACATCCCCTGCACCAGTCGCACAATCCACTCCTCCACACCAAGTTTTCTCAGCGCCCACCAGATGACCTTCCGAGGCACTCGGAACTTTGATATTGAGAAATAAATATGTTTAAACAAAAAAGGCCAAACAGTGGATTTTTTTTTTTAAACTAAGGCGGTTTTAGAAATCAAAGTTGATACATGCAATCAACTAAATAAACTTTTATAAATACAAAAGGTCAAGGGCATTTACTGACCTTGGTCCTAGGTCCCCCAGAATCAGTAGTTTTAAAATATTTTCTAAAATCGCTGAGCATTGAAACCAAATTGCATATAGAGCCTCAGTTGGGTTGAGAAATCAGTTTGTTCATGGGATCTGGGTCACATGCCCAAAATGGCCATAATGCCTGTATGTGGTTAAAAGGATTGAGCAAAATTCTTTATCTCAGTCATTCATGAATGGTTACATTAATAATTTACCAAAAACCAAAATTGCTAGATTTGCTAAATTATTTGAAACTGTTTGCAAAAAGTTTTACAGAGACATGCTAAAATGCCTCTGTGGTTTACACAGCAACAGTAGTAACAGTTGCTTTGGCTAGGAAATTACCTGAAAGTGCCTGCAAGTAGATGGTATAGTAGAAGAATATGAAAAGTGAGCAAAATTTAAATGCTGTAAAACAGAAGTTTGAAGGCACAAAGTATTTTAAGGGATCTGCATGCAAAAGGGTTGAGGCTGCCAAAGTGGACTTGCTTGCCCACTTGAGCTTTGGTGAGCACAGTGGGCCTTTTGTTTAATTTAGAGGTTATAAATGAGTGATACTTTCACATCCACACACCAACCTACACCTAGGTAATTTTAGCAGTCAAAACTGCTTGATATTCACTAGTATCCCTCTCCCTTTGTTACCCCTCCCCTTTTCCGCTGAAACCAACTGCTTGTCTTCTGAATTCATTTTAAAAAAAATGTTGAGAGCTGTTAGAAAACTACTTTAATCTGTTCAATGCTGAAGAGTTGTGTGTGTGTGTGTGTGTGTCCAATTTTTTTAATTTTTTTTCAATACAGTGACTTTGGGTACTTATGTTCAGCTGAGGATGTAAAGTTGTAATGTAAATTACCAAATTAAAGCATATAAAATCTTTAATAACTATATAAATATGTATGCGCAGAAATTATTTGTATCTCAAACACTGACAAGGCAGTCATTTTGGGCCCAAAATTAATCTTTCATACCTTTTTGCCACCAAATCAAACAGGAATACTCTGGTATGGTATATCAGAAACCTGCTGCTAATCATTTATTATAAAGTGAGCCAGCACATTTCAAAACCAACAAAATGGTGTGACCAGGGAAGACTCAAATCAGTCTGGGCATCTGCCCAGTCTGATCAGTCTTTGCTGTGCACGCAATGGGTAGCTAAGGACCCAAGGTTTCTTCATGCGGACAGTGAAGACTCTGATCAGATTGGGCAGATGCTCGGGCTAATCTGAGCCTTTGTTCTTTGCTGGGCACACATCAAGGGTTGAGCACAAGACTGGCATAAGTCAGATGGTTGTTTTTCCCCAAACCTAATCTCCTCACCATGAAGGCATTATGAAGATTACAACATTTCTTTCTGTAAACAATGAAAATTTAGGTGCCATTGCTCGTATGAGCAATGGCACCTAAATTTGCATTGTTTACAAAGGGGTCCAAATTGCCCCTAAACAAGGGTTTCAAAAATATGTTTGAGTTACTATAGTCTTGCGCTCAACCCTCGACATGACATTTGTTGGTTTTGTCATGTAGTGGTTCAAGTTTTAATTTACATAGTACATGTACATCCTTGCAAAGAGGTTTTACTAAAGCATGTGATGCAACACAGAAAGTCAGTACTTGCATCAGAATATATGCATCCTGGAACAAATAAAACTGATTTCACTCATATTGATTATTGTTTAGTACTCTGGGTAAAATTTTCAATTTGCATGATGACAAATCCTGTTTTTTGTTTTTTTGGTGAAAATAAGTAAAAACATCACCAATTTGTTGTCTGCTAAATTTGCCCAGAGAGTGCTAAAGGTTAAATAGTGTCATCTGATACCTAAATTCAGTAAGGTAAAGGTTGAATTATGTCAGTAATGCATGTTTTTATAAAATTATTCTTTAAAAAGAAATAGCCAAAATTTTTAATGAGAATGTCATGAACTTTATGTTTCTTATTTCAGTTCCTTCATGATAATGGTGTGATACACAGAGACTTAAAGGTAAAATTTTATATATATGTACCATATATACTAGGGCTGGCACAATTAATTGGATAATCAATTAATTGATCGATAAATTCCACAAAAATAACTATCATTACAGATTTGCTAATAAGCGATCATTTGATTTCTGCGTTTGTTACTTTACCGTATTTACCCTTAGTATTCAGACACCTCAATTCCTTATCATACTTTATCTAAAATTTGAACAAGTCCAATATACTACCAAAGTAAACATTTAGTGTATTAACATGCATGATTTTGAAATGCAAGCTAGCATGTGATAATGTGATGCTGCTATTCAATCCCTTTATTATATGTATGGGGCGTATACTGTTTTTCCCTTGTCTGTGATTCTGGATTCCATGATTTCTTCATTCTCACTTCATGTCTTGAGAACACATCGGCAGAATTAGATCAAATTTTGCATATGCATTAGTTGGGATTATTATGTCACATTATGTCAATGTTTGCAAATTTACAACATGGTTATGGCTCTTGGTTATTGTCAGGGCCCAGTTGTTCAAAGCTAACGATGTCGTTAGTTAACGATTCGTTAAAATTTACATCGAGTGATATGCAAATATGCTGAAATTTTTTGCTGAAAAAATGTGAGCAGCTTTTGCAGTGCAAAAGCTACTCAAATTTTTTCAGCAAAAAATATCAAAATATTGTATATTGAATCCGCTAAAACAGTTAACGAAATGACCCTTAACGATGCTTTGAACAACTGGGCCCAGAATTTTGTTTCTGCTCAATATCTTCTGAACAAATTGAGTGCATTTTATCAAATTTTCCATATGTGTTGACCTTAACCAGATCTAGGCTGGGATTGTTATGCATAAATTTTTGCAGATTTACAATACAGTTTTTGCCCTTGGTTATTGACAAAATTTCGTTTTGGATCAATATCTTGGGAACAAATTGATGGAACTTTACCAAGTTTTGCATATGCATTTATGTTGACCAGATCTAGTTTGGATATGTTACACATCAGGGCCCAGTTGTTCAAAGCGTCGTTAGCTTAACAAGCTCATTAAGGGTCATTTCGTTAACTGTTTTAGCGGATTCAATATAGAATATTCTGGTATTTTTTGATGAAAAAATGTGAGTAGCTTTTGCACTGCAAAAGCTACTCACATTTTTTCAGCAAAAAATTTCAGCATGTTTGCATATCACTCAGTATAAATTTTAGCGAATCGTTAACTAACGACGTCGTTAGCTTTGAACAACTGGGCCCAGGTTTTGCAAATTTACAACAGAGTAATGGCATTTAGTTATTCTCAGATTTTTGTTTCCGCTCAAAATCTTGTGAATGAATTGATGGAATTTGATTAGATTTTGCATATGCATTGATCTTAACTAGATCTATGTTTGGATTGTTGCACATCTATTATCACAAATTTTTTAGCTTAAGATTTACCACCCCGCTCCCCCCACAAACTGTGTATGGGTGTGGGTGGGTGGTATCTAATAAGTACTGCTTTTTGACATTTCTTGTTTTGCCAGAGTTAACAAGAAGTTAATAAAACTATCTCCTATAGGTCTCATTGATAATACATTTGTTTTCAAATTTAAATATTGATATTTTCATAGTCCTTTACCAGTATGCTATTACACTCCAACCTCTTTATAACACGGTTCGTTATAACACGGTTTTGGATATAACACGGTTCAAAGATGGATTCCAAAAATGTATAGATTATGGTCATTTTTCAATATAATCTATACATTTTTGTTTGGATATAACACGTTTGTTTAACTGACACGGTTTATGCTATGGACCCCAACAATAGTGTTATAAAGAGGTTGTGGTATATGTCGCATTGGATACACGTGAAGCCTTTGCTGCAAGTTTGCAAATGGAGAAAACTTTTGCAAACAGAAATATGCCTGCCTAATAATTGAAACCTTTTAAAAAAGGGTGGCTACTCTTAACGTACCAAGTGAGAATCATAGCTACAGATAAGAGAGGGTATCCACATAATATTTTTCTTATTTCTCCACGAAAACATATGTTGTGGGTACTCATTAGAAGCGCCTCGGTGAGGCGCTTCTAATGAGTACCCATAACATATGTTTTCATGGAGTAATAAGAAAGATATCAGCATTTTTTCGGATGAAAAAAGTGCCCTATCTGTTGCTATGAGAATTCTGTGGCATCTCACTGAAATTGTTTTTTCTGAAAGGATTCTTGTAAAGATCCTATTAAATACAGTAACATGGAGAGAAAAGAAAACATTTCATTAAATGGACTGGGCCAAGAGAAAAGGTGTCTTCAAACATGCAAAATGCACAGATTCAGATTCATCCCACACATGCGCAAAGTCTCAGCTGGGCATTTGCTCTCCATTGATACATTCTGTAGTGTTCAGTGAGTCTTAGCAGGCAGTGAAGACCCTGATCCAACTGCACAAATTTGCAGGCATATCTGGATAGTCGCTATTTGCATATGCCAGAAGACACATTTTTGCATGGCACAGCCCAATTTTTTTTTTCAATAGCTCTTACTCATGGATAACTGAAGTCCTTTTTTCAAAAAAAAAAAAAATAAATAAAAATAAATAAATAAATTATAAGGCAAGTTTGATATGTGAACTGCACTTGTGCAGACCAGATGTAACACATGCAAAGTACATATGAAGGACAACACACAAAAAAGGGTACTTGTGTAATTTTCAGACAGTGCAGGCCCTGATCAGCCTGCACATAAGTGCAGGCTGATCTGGGCCTTCATTGTGGGCTTACAGAATCAGTGGATACTATAGTATATGTTGACAAACAGAGAATGCTCAGATCAGACTGAACATACGAGCATGCTGATCTGGACCTACATTGTCCGCAAAATGCATAAGGACCCATTCTGTGCATGGCGCATCATATGTGCTCATAGCTCGAGATAAGAGGGTATCCAGATACTATTTTTTTTATTTCTCCACAAAAACATGTACGTGTATATTGTTGGTACTCGTGGAGAAATGAGAAGAAAATCAAGAACTTTTGGTTGACAAACAAATGCCTAATCTGGAGCTATATACAGTGCCATTTGGTTTGGACATGTACAGTGTCATGATACAGTTAATGTATGCTTTTTTTTTCAGCCAGAAAATCTTTTGTATGCAAGCTTGTCTCCAGATGCTAAACTAAAAATAGGTATTTATTGTTTCTTTCATATCACTATATAAACTTCCAGCAAGATTGCTGTTTTTATATCTATAAATAGTAACACGCCATAAATGAAACTATTGGAAGGCAAATAAGTGATACAGCCACCCCTCTTTATACCAACACTCGATACAACGACAAAATTCATTATAATGGCAATTTGACTGTCACAAAACCTTCGCTTAAGAGGTAACAATTAGTCACAAATTATGCAAGAATATTGTATTCAATACTTTAAAGAAACATATGTTTTGGATATTTGTGAGAATTGCCTCAGAGAGGCGATTCTAACAAATATCCAAAGCAAATATTCTGTGAGGAAATAAGAAAAAAAAGACCTTTCTTACATATCAATCTGCTGATTAAGTATTCTGTACAACAGCAAATTCATTTTAATAGCAACATCTTTTGGAACAAATGTTGTCGTTGTAACGAGGGTTCACTGTAGTTTGTGTGTGTGTGCGTGTATGTGTGTGTGTGGGGGGCTCTCTCTCTTTCTGGAAATAGGACTTAATTAAATTGATCTGCATTGTTAGAAAATTAATAAACCTCTGACAAAGACTCAGATCAACCTGGGCATCCACACAGTCTGATCAGAGTCTACATTGTCTGTTTGATGCTTATCTATCCAAGGAGTGCAAAGTGAAGACTGATTAGACTGCTCAGATGCTGAGTGCACATGACTGCTTGTATATTTTCTTATATTATTTTCTCACATAATGGCTCAGGTATCTTATGGCAAGCCTATTTAGACCTCCCAGCTATATACACTAAGAATAAATTATATCTTTGAATAAATACCTTTCAAGCTGGAAAAGGAAAATGAGAACTGTATCCCAAGATGCAATGAATGTATATGTTAGAACCCTGTCAACATGTTCTTCTGTAAAACTACAATGCCAACTGATCTCAAATTGTAGAGCAGCCTTGAGATAAATATTCCATGTTCTTGGCCCAGTTGTCAAAACTAAGGACATCGTTAGTTAATGTATCGTTAAAACTTTGATCATTAAATATGGCATATGGGCTAATATTTTGCTGTAAATGTGAGTAGCTTTTGCATTTGCAAAAGCTACTCACATTTTTCTGACAGGAAAAAAGCCTTTGAATTAGATGTACTTACTAGAAAAATTAACATTTTGACCACTTACAAGCTTGTTAGGCAAAAGATGGCTGTTGTTATCTGCTGGTCCAAAGTTGTATCCAGTAGCTTTGGCCTGGCTCATTCATCTTGGGGTGAATGTCAAAGACTTAGAAAGTTTATGAAGTATCTTGTTAACATTTCTAAATAAGTATGTCCCCTGAATGCCTAGATATATTCAGTTAACACTTGAACTGTATTAGATATTATTACACAGTTTTGTCTAGTACAGTCCCCACCCCTCCTTTACCTTCAAGGTAAATGAGATTATCTCATATAGCCCCACATTGGCTCCACCTCCCCTATCACAAGCTCTCATGTACCAAGGTTTCCAGAAGACTTATATCTCCTTAGAGCTTGTTTGGATTTAGTTGATGCTTGGACTGATGTGAGATATTGGCCAAAAGTTATAGTCACTGCATTTATAGTTGGACACACACACTGACTTAAGACCACAGCCTTAGAAATTTTTTATGTGAAAGGTTTTAAAGTTTTCTTAAGACCTATATTTATGATAGAAAATCACCCAGTCACACCCAAGCAACCTGTACTGTCCAGTGATAATTCTTGTTAATGCTAAAACAACTTATACTATAGTGTTGGATTTCTTTTACAGCTGATTTTGGTTTGTCTAAGATCATTGACTCTCAAGTAACTACAAACACAGTGTGTGGAACACCAGGATACTGTGGTAAGTTTAGTACAACAGATTGAGAGAAAGAAATATGTTCTAGAAATATCTGGTGCAACACAGACATAACAAGTTTGAAAAATCACACCATCTAACCTCATATATACAAAATCTAGTAGGTAAGAGCAAGTGGCATATAAGACAGGTCTACCAAGTCTCCCAATAACCAAACAGATTAGGTGGTTAGTGTGAATATCTTCTGAAACCTGTCCATTGGCTTTGAAGATAACAGTAAAATGCGGTGAAAGTAGCTATCTGCAATGATTTGTTTTCAGAAGAAACATTAATCTGTCATTCATGGCTGTTATATACTTTGGGGCTCCTTCCAGTTAGCATACATGCACTAACAGGTACATTTTTCTCTTTTTCAATACATGACATGCTTTCATCAGCCTGTTTATGCAGAGTGATACAGTAATATCACCTTGAAAGAATCGCAATTCTTTTGATGGTCACAGTTTGGTCATACATGGCAGAAAAGTCCCTCTTCACGCAAATCAGCCCTTTTTCACTAGCATCACCTTTGTGCATCTGGCAATAATCATGAGCATAACAGAACAACATTGTTTATTCAAGATTAGAGTTCTGCTTGCTGGCAGACAAAATTTTGACCAATTGGAACAGGGACATCACTTACCTTCTAAGACTGTACTTCATAGCCCTGTTCTTATATGCCACTTGATAAGAGGAATAGCAGAGGTATTGATCAGATGCTTGGTATAAAAAAATAGTGGAATTTCCCTTATTATTTTTCAGAGAAAATAATACTTGACATTTCATGAGAATTGTCTGTTTGAAGTAGCAAGTCTTTTTTCTCTAAACAATAACTTTAAAAATTTAGAATGCCATCTGCTACAATTTTGTTTGGTGCTTTAAAGCCTCCATATTCCTCACAAATAGACATTTTATTATCCAAAAAAGATTTAATAAATTGACATATGATATTAATACAATCATAAAATGTGGCACCTGACAGCCTGTAAAATTTCAGTTAATCTCTCGTTTTTGAAATGAAATGATTTTTTATCATATCTCTGAATTAATGTTGCCATCATTTATTCCGAGATACGATAAAAAATCATTTCATTTTTTATCCAGTTCAAAAATGAGAGACTAACTAAAATTTTACAGGCTGTCAGATGCCAAATTTTATAATTGTATTAACACTGTATATCAATTTATTGAACCTTTCATGGATAAAAAATATCTATTTTTGAAGAATATGGAGCCTTAAGAGTTAATGTCCTTTGTTATTGTCTCCTAATCTTACATAGTCAGTGATAAAATCCACAGCCTGGGTAAACAGTGTAAACCCTAAAAGAGCAGTGTGAACTGGGTCTGTACTCTATGTTATTAGTTTGGCACTTTTATACACACATTGCCAACTAGTGAAATACTCCTTTTCAAGTTTTACAGGGACTGGATACACTTGGTAGATTTTTTGCCAACTTTATAAGGGTGCAACTTTTGTGACTTATTGTTTGCTTTCCTGTGCATCAAACCCCTTCTGAAAGAGTCTTCTCTAAAAGTAAAGACTTTTCTTGGGAGCTTACCTCCCTGGGAATTATATCCATTTCCCTTAAGTTTAGTATGGTTGTAAAAGTGTTTGAATATGGTTTATTATATGTTATACAGTTACAAGCTGAGTTGGTAGAATTACTGTTAATATTTTCGATTGTAAAAATGACCATGAGAATATGCCATATTTTACATAAGATACCAAATGAATATAAACCAAAATCAGTACAGTCATGTCTCAGTTTTGATTGACTCTTTAGTGGGCACATATTGATCTTTGGCCAGTCTTTGTTTCCGTATGACATTGCGAAAACATGCCTATTCAACTATATAGAAAATTTCACCTACAAAAACTGAAAATTTCAGATAAAAAAACTCTGATATTTTTCATTTTTCTGCTCAAAACTTAGATTGTGGGTACATGTTAGAACCACCTCAGCGAGGCGGTTCTAACGAGTACCCACAATCTATGTTTTTGAGCGGAAATAAGAAAAATAATGTATACCCCTGTAAACCTCCAGTTTTATTATATAAAAGTGGGGTTTAAGGGGGTCAAAATTATATAGGGATGTTTTCGTGATGATGAAAGTCGAGTTACAAAGCTCTTGGTTCATATAATGTACATGTATGAACACCAACATGAGATTATGATGTGTTGACCAGACTCAAATCAGCCTGCATATCTGCACAACCTGGTCAGTCATCACTGACCACCAGAAGAAACACTGGATTTTTTGCTGTCCATACATTGTACATACTGCCCTTCGAAGATTAATCAGACTGCAATGAGCTATGTTTCTTACTTCCACAAGAATACATTGTGTTAAAGGTACTCCTCAGCACATATTTTTTTGATGGAGAAATAAGAAAAAGAAACATTTTGCATACTCTAATATCTAGAGTTGTACATGTGTAAGCTAGCTCCACTGACACAAGTTTTCTTTATTTAATGTTTTATTTTCCGAACAGCTCCTGAAGTTATAAGAGGGAAGAATTATGCTGGTTCTGTGGATTTGTGGAGTATTGGAGTCATTGCTTATATTTTGTAAGTAAATTTATTGGATCCTTCATAAATGGTCACCTCTCAAGAACAGCCACCTCTCTTCTGATTTCCAAAAAATGCTGTTTTGCTTTATATTTAACCTTTGTACAACAGCCACAATCTACAACAGCCAATTATGTGTCCTCCCAAGGGTGTTTGTTTTATGAAGGTTGCGCTATATGTTAGCTACCTGATGAGAAATTCTGCCTTCATCCATGTTCAGAAGTGAAGGGTTGGACTTGCAGGATATACATGGCCACAATATGAGAACTTGTATGTACTTTCAGATATGTATGCCCATCAAAATGGCAAAAATAGCCTGCATGTTTATACAGTATGATCAGAGTTCTAGCTGGGCTTTCTTTGGATCTAAGTTTTATCAAGCGTAAAGGGAAAGCTCTTATTGGACTACCCAAATGTTTGGGCTGATCGGAGTTCACTGACAGAATGTATGAAAGGGTACCTTATCTCATGTTTTGACCCATGTATCATAGTAGATTAATTGGAACCCCAGGTTATCATGAACTACAATGTACTTGACTTTTGGATCTTTTAACTCTTTGCATGCTGGGTAATTTTGCATGCTTTTTGTTGTCTGTGGATTTTCTTTTAAAATTAACTTTTTCAAAAAAATCTTTCAGGAATACTATCAGAGTGTCAAACAATTTGGATCCAGATCAGGCCCGACGTTTTTTCGGACCTGATCTGAATCCAAACGGTTTGCAAAGGTTATCAACAGAAGACAAAAAGTCGCCACTAGTGGGGAAAGAGTTATATAGAGAATAGCAATTGCCTTACTTGTTGCACATGGATTGGTGCTCGTCTTTGTTTATTATAGTGATTAAGTTGATTTTTATGTTTTCGCTTTGATGCATTGACTGAGTTGGGAGCCTTTATGCGAACCAAATTTTTATGTATTTCTGTATTGGCAGTAATATCGGGACTCAGGGAGAAGTTGCCTAGTTGTAAAAATGCTTAAAAGCCCCCAGTGATTTACTCTACTGACCGTTCTAAGTCGGTGGTCCCGGTGTTAGTCTTACTCTTTGTTGCTTTGTAGTTTATTCTACGAGGTGATTTGTTTTATGTCTTACCTTGTGTCATTTTGTTCTTGTGTTTTTCAGTCCTTTTAGCATTGCGATTACCTCGCTTGGGGAAGAGAGGGCTAATCTTAGTGCTTCTCGTACGTTTATTCGATGTGTGCTTGTTTGGATTTGTTGGTTTCCTCCTCTAATTGTCTGGGAAGGGCTGCAGTTTGTGATTGTGGCACTCCCTGGACTTTTCTCTTACCTTTTTTTGGCTTTAATGTTTACATTAGTAGTAACTGGTCTTTATAGTTACTAGAATAATCCTTGTCAGAAGCATACAACACTATAGAGAAACCAAATACCACCAGTTTTGGATAGAAATGTCTACTTGAGCCTCAGAAATTGAAAAAAGATCATCATGGAACATGGACAGTACTTGTGATCTGTGCAGTCACACATTCTGATCACATGTTTTTACACTTACAGTATAATTGGATACTTTAAAATATGTTCATCAACAGAGAAAACACGATTGATTAAATTGCTTGGCTCTGTGGACTACTTTAGACTGCCTTTGTTTTTATTTTGTATAGTATACCTGTTACATCCTTTACTTGAGCCATTTCTCTTGTGTTGTTACCAATATTAAATACCTATAGCAGGTTTGGCTCCATAGTGTAGTTGATAGCTGTCTGCCTGCATATTTGTGTGTGTGTGTGGGGGGGGGGGGGGGGGGGGCATGGGTGGGGGAGCAAATTCAACCCCTATGTTGGCTGCATAACTTTCATGGAGATTGAGCATGAAATAATTTCTATGGTTATTCTCACCCTTCTGCTAATTCAAGAAGGGCAGTTGTCACCTACTGTTGAACTTACATGCACAAGTACTGGTTAACCCATTTAGAGATTTAGAGACTAAGTCTGTACAGAACCAGTGAGAGTAAGGTAACTGACTGCACTTGACATGACCGTAATAGGATTACTGGGCCATAAAACCTCAATTCAAACAAAGAAATTAAAACTATATCTGTAGCCTATATGTTAAATTTGGCAGGTACAGCATTATTCAAGACTTTTTATTTTTTTTTGGTTTCAAACATCACTTCATGGATTTAGCTTCCAAGGCAGACGTATGGTATGAGTTACAATTGGCTTTTGCAATGCACCAGAGGTGAATTAGGATCTACAGACATTTCTGATTGCAATTTAAATTTCATTGTCTAACTGGTTACTGTAATTACCTTAACCCTTTTGTCCCTGAGATTCTGAAGTGGATTTTTCCATCCTTAAATTTGGACATGTCCACTGATGCAAATAGGAGTTCCATCTAAAGTCAAAAACAGAATGAAAAACAGTATAGATCCTGATGAGATAGCTTGTTATGAGTCGTCTCATCTTGGTCTACACTGTTTGCACAGGTATCCTTGGTCTGCTGGGCTGACACACAGGCTTGTTTAGATTTGTCGGTTTCCTCTTCCTCTTGAGGTCTGGGGAGGGCTGCGGTTTGTGATTGTGGCACTCCCTGGACTTTTCTCTTACCTTTTTTGAGCAGTATAAACTACAGAATAGGGCATATGATCAGAGTCTACTCTGTTTGCCCCCCTTATTCAGCTTTTTTTTTTTGACCCATCAACAGGTAGTAAAATGGACTTTTAAAATATAAGGACACATATGGCAAGGAATTTAGGTAGTCCAAATATTTAGACAAACCGTAATCTACCTAATTACCACACTGTGTGCTTAGAGTTTTCAAATCACTGGGAAAACATGTGGTAAAATATGTATCTACCTACAAAGCATACACCATAAAAAGATTAGTAAAGGACTCATTTGATGATGTTTATGCATTTTTTTCTGAATATTTTTATAAACGCATATGTTGTGGGTACTCATTTGAATTGTATCAACAAGTCAATGCAATTCAAATGGGTACCCACAACATATGCCTTTATAAAGGAGACAAAATGTACACTGGCTGTAATCTGAAGACTACAGAATTGCTTGACTGTGAACTTATGGGGGTATATGCAGTAATTATGTCAATTATGGTAATACAGTGAGTTTTAAAACAGTGACAGATAAATATATTTTCTGAACAGGTTGTGTGGATATGAGCCATTCATAGATGATGATGAGAGAGTAATGTACAAGAAGATATTAAAGGGGGAATATGTGTTTGATTCACCTTACTGGGACCAGATCACACAGAATGCCAAGGTAAATATGTGTTTAATTCATCATACTGGGACCAAATCACACAGAATGCCAAGGTAATTATGTTTGATTCATCATACTGGGACCAGATCACACTGAATGCCAAGGTAATTATGTGTTTGATTCACCTTACCAGGACCAAATCACACAGAATGCCAAGGTAATTATGTGTTTGATCATACTGGGACCAGATCACACAGAATGCCAAGGTAAGTATGTGTTTGATTCACCTTACTGGGACCAGATCACACTGCCAAGGTAGTTATGTGTTTAATTCATCATACTGGGCCCAAATCACACAGAATACCAAGGTAATTATACATGTTTGATTCACCTCATTAGGATCAGATCACACAGAATGCCAAGGCAGTTATATGTATTTGATTCACGTTATTGAAACCAGATCACACAGAATGCCAAAGTACTTATATGTGTTTGATTCACCATACTGGGACCAGATCACATAGAATGCCAAGGTCATTTTGTGTTTTTGATTCACCTTAATGGGACCAGATCACACGGAATGCCAAGGTCATTTTATGTATTTGATTTGCCTCACTGGGACCAGATCACACAGAATGCCAAAACAATTACATGTATTTGATTCACCTTATTGAGACCAGATCACACAGAATGCCAATGTACTTATATGTGTTTGATTCACCTTACTGGGTCCTGATCACACAGAATGCCAAGGTAATTGTATGTGTTTGATTCACCACTCTGGGTCCAGATCACACAGAATGCCAAGGTAATGATATGCATTTGATTCAACACTCTGGGACCAGATCACACAGAATGCCAAGGTAATTGTATGTGTTTGATTCACCACTCTGGGATCAGATCACATAGAATGCAAAGGTAATTATATGTGGTTGATTCACCACTCTGTGACCATATCACACAGAATGCCAGGGGAATTTTGTGTTAGATTCACCTTATTGAGACCAGATCACATAGAATGCGAAGGTAATTATATGTGTTTGAGTCACCACTCTGGGACCAGATCACATAGAATGCCAAGGTAATTGTATGTGTTTGATTCACCTTATCTTGACGAGATCACACAGAATGCCAAGGTAATTATATGTGTTTAATTCACTTTACTGGGACTTGATCACACAGAATGCAAGGTAATTGTATGTGTCTGATTCACCACTCTGGGACTAGATCACACAGAATGCCAGATACTTATATTGTTTGATTTACGTTATTGGGGCCAGCTTATACAGACTGTCAACTGGGAGCAGATCAGACAGAATGCCAGGATAATTATATGTGTTTGATTCACCTTACTGGGACCAGATCACACAGAATGCCAAGATAATTAAAGGTGACACTTGTTATGGGAAAGGGTGAAAATCCAAAGCAGCCAGAGAAGCCATACAATCAGATAAAGACCTTTGCTATACGTATTTATAATCTGTATATATTCTACAGTATCCAGTGATTATATAAGTGGACAGTGAAGGCCACTGATCAGACTGCATAGATGTGCTGGCTGATCTGGGCCTTCACTGGCCACATGCACCCAAAGCGCATTTTACATGGTGCTGCATAAATTTATCACAAAATTGATGATGTAACAATAAAAACACATTTTGTGGTATTCACTGCAATTGCTTCTTCTTGGACATTTAAATATATTCTTATAATATTTTTGTCTTGGAGCTGTAGAGACATATAAAGACTAGGTAATACTATTGGATACTCTTATGCAGCAGTAATAAATATTATCAATTGATGATATTTCTTGAGTCTTGCCATAGAACAACCGGACTGTTACCTTAAAATTTCATTCAGCATTACCAAAGATAAGCCTTCAAGGGGAATAATTCTGTCATCAAAATATTTACCTCCTTTCAAATTGGCCACTATTTTTAAATGAGCTTGGAGCAAATTTATTCTTTTAATAGTAGCCCCACCCCCACCCCTACTTTCTGGGGAGATAACTTTCAAAATTATTTTGCATTCTGAAAAGTAGTTTGCTCCCCTATGGAGGAAGTTCTTTCCATTTAGCGTTAGACCCCTTTTCCGCAGGGGTTTGGAGTCCAAGAAAGTAAACAGGAAGTCTCCAAAGATGTCTCTCTAGTACAAAATGGCAGAAAACTACCACAACCTCTTTATAATACGATTGCCAGGATCCACAGTGAAAACCGTGTTACCTAAACAATTGTGTTCTATCCAAACAAAAAAAAATGTCTAGTTTATATAGAAAAATGACCAGGTCATTTTTGTTGTGCCTGCCTTTAGCTTGGCATGATATAGGGATCCTGTTTTCTATATGTTGTACATCAATCTGTCAATATGTGCTTCGACCCTAACTTCGACCCTAATGTTCAAGTTTATTTTCCAAGAACTATATAGTGATGATACTTGGTATAAGCTTGCACTTAGGGATGACAGCAGTATCCATATTTGATCTCGACCTAAATTTCACGGTTCACCCACTTTGTAAACTTGCATCAACCTTCTTTCCTTGCAGGTGCAACATAGCCTTTGGCAGAATTCTTGTTCTATATAATCTATACATTTTCGTCTGGATACAATGCTTTTAGGGTCCACTTTTAAACCATCTTATATCCGAACTGTCTTATATTGAGCTGTTTTATAAAGAGATTCCAGTGTATATTCATTCATCTTAAACAATTGCAAACAGTGAAGGTCCTTATACTGTCTACTGATCAAGAGTGAACAGTCAGATCAAACTGCATAGTTAGACAGGCTATACATCTTAGGTGGCCAGTTTGATTGCAGGCCACCATTTTGCATGATGTAGGGCTACTGACTATTCCAAGGCACTCCTTTGTTCTTTGAACCAGCGCACAAAAAAAATCTGTGTGACCAGCAAAGACAGATCAGCCAGTAAGGCAAGGGTTCTCACTTATCCCTTTTGGATAGCCCAGAGGCTATAGAAGGCACATGCAATCAGCAAAGACTCTAATCAGACTGCATGGATGGGCAGGCTGTAGTCACTGATTGCACGTCGGCTTATTGTAGGTTTTGTCAGGTGCTTGCTCATTTGTTTGTGCAGAGGTGGTTTCATATATGGTGTTTTTTTTTTTTGTTTTTTTTTTTTGTTTTTTTTGTCATTGTTCCTAATCTCTCCTTCATTTGGTGCCTCAGGAAGGCTATGCTTCGTGATTTTGGTATCTTCTATCTTGACCCTACACTGTTGGCTTTTTGGTTTTTGATATTTTAATGACACCCCATGTGCAATAATGGATATGACTGAATTAAAAGATGGGAGAGTCTGCTTCAGAAACTCAGGGATGAAAGGGTTAAATATGGTGTTTCTGTTTTTAGGACCTTGTTAGTAAATTATTGAAAGTCGATGTACGGGAACGTCTGACAGTGGAGAAAGCCCTGCAGCACCCCTGGGTCCGAGGTGTAGCAGCTTCAGGAGAACATATGGAGGAGGCTCAGACCAACATCAAACTGTTCAATGCCAGGAGAAAGATGAAGGTAAGACTCATTGTAATTTTAACCCATTGTAGACTGAATGAGCTCTCCCACACTATATATTGGAAGAGTAGAGTTTCAATTTTAGGTATGTCAGGTGATGTGATTTAGATTTCTTAGAGAAAAATGGCTAAACTATTTGCAAACAGTGGAGACCCTGATCAGATGCCATATTATGCAGTGTCTGATCTGGGTCTGCACTGTTTGCCAATTAACCTGACTACAATGGGTTAATCTCCTCAGTATGTATTTACAAAGCTCGCAGATCACACAGTTTTAGCTTGCCTGGACAAAGTTTAAGAAGAGGTATAGCATTACTCCCAGCATCAGAGTTGGCATTCACACAATGTTAAGTTTTATATTAAAGTTTTTGAAACCTCGTATTTTCTAAACCACTTGCTGGATTTGTTTATATTTGGTGGTATGATATTAACACTTGCACCTACCTCAGAAAACTCAGTTCCATAAATAGTTTATCACATTTAATAGCTGTGGGAGGGTGCAGGAAGGGGGAGAGCGTCAAGATAAACTGTTACACCAGCTGTTACTGTATTTACCCTAAGTATTGGGACTACTACATCTTGATGCATCTATTATATTGCTGGATGAGTGGTTAACAGTGTAAATCAAGATCAGAAGCCACATGTTTTGCTGTCTGAGCTGGGTCTACACTGATTGCTCATACCTATCTGTCCCAACACTTGGGGTTATTACTGTAAGTATAAAAGGGGCAGCATTTCATACCTACTTTGTTGTGCATTACAGCAATAAAGATATTTTTCTCACTGTTGTTAATTTGTTTGTTTAATTTTAAAATACATGTATCTGTTTATTGTGCTTCATTGTAATTTTAAAGCACTCAACCTGCCCAAATTGGATGTGCTGGGCCTCAACATGGAGCTAGGGTGAAACATTACACAGATTTTTACTGGTAGTGAGCACAACGAGAACAGGAAAACATGACTTGCCATTACGTGAAGAGAGTCTGGTTGTTTTGACTATTGTGCTCTTTGATGGCTGCATGAGTGCTTGATTCTGAAAATGAAAGTACATTAAATTGTGCATGTCTGGTAATACAGTAAAACCTCGATAATTCAAAGTGCAAGGGACTGCAGGAATTCCTTCAAATTATTGGTAGGTGGAATTTCTGAAAGCGGTAGTTTTGGGATATTTTCAAATGTTTTTATTCAGTGAAGTAATGGGAACATCTGCCTAAGCATTAAAGAAAATGAGCTGCTTGAAGGTTGAGCTTATCGTCTTTTACGCTCGACAGGCCTACGAAACCAGAAAATAAAAAGAAAACATGAACTTACATTTTTATTTACATCCATCAACAAAAACAAAAATGAAGGTTAAATGTGAAGTATCAAACCATTTTACTGACAAAATATTTAACTCTGCAAAACGCGGAGCAGAAAAGGCAAATGTTGACAGCTATCAAAAATTTATATCAGTCTGCAATAAACTGGCTTATACAGATTTGAAGGGCTAACTACATGTTTCTAGCCATTTTGTTTCACTTTTTGCCCCTACTTTCACTTTAAAAAATGTCCATAAATATTCAAGAAATTTGTCTACTTTTGGTTTTATCAGAATTGTTACTTTTGCTGTAACCCTACTACCACTGACCCTTCTTATATACACATTACATGAATCACTGATGCACTTGTTGTTTTTCTAAATTGTGAATTATGGTTAAGAATAAATCAAAGGATGAGAAATGTTCAAATTAAAATCAATTAAAGTTCATGAATGCCCCATAATTAAAACACTTAAAAACATCACATCTGGTGTCAATTACCTGTAGCGAATAAACCCATGAAGTCACACGGGTGTGTAACAATCGAACTCGCTGCACAAAGAAATCATGATCATCATGCATGACCTTGATTGGCAGTTTGGAATTTTGAATTTAGCAGGGAGTTTTAATAGGAATTTCTTTGATTGGGTCCAAAGAATCTGTTCAGAATATTGACTGTTAATCCGGTGTCTATTACCTGTAGCGAATAAACCCGTGAAGTCACTCGGGTGTGTAACAATCCAACTCGCCGCACAAACAAATTATGATCATCATGCATGACCTTGATTGGCAGTTTAAAATTGGATTGGAATTTTGAATTTAGCAGGGGATTTTAATAGGAATTTCTTTGATTGGGACCGGCGAATCAGTTAAAAAAATTGAGTTTTTCGAAAAAATTGAAATTTGAAAAATCGTTGATATTTTTGCAATAAATTATAGTGAAAAAAGTCAGGATCAACAGTCGTCTTCGAAAAATCTGGTAGTTTTGAAAAATCTGCGCTCTAATTATTGAGTTTCCACTGTATTTAGCTATATTGCTGTTCATAATCCTGATACTTATGCGCATATCATGCAAGTTCAGCAAGTGTAAGCATTGTTGGTATGTCATTATGTCTCCCCCCTGTTGTATTGTTTTTACCTCGGTTGTCTGTCCGTCTGTCTTTTGGTCCATCATGCAGTTGTGTCCACTCTTTAACTTGAAAACCGTTCAAGATATTGTCATGAAAATTCGTAGAAATATATAGAGGATATTCAAATGTTTGGAGTGAATATGACTTTTATTTCATCGAGTGAAGTGAAAAAATGTATATTTCATTCGGCACAGTGAAGTGAAAAAATGTATATTTCATGAGTGCCGAATGAAATATACATTTTTTCACTTCACTCGATGAAATAAAAGTCATATTCACAACAAACATTTGAATTTTCTTTTCATTATATACATCACTTTCGAAAGAAGAGATGCAAATCTTGCATTTGCAAGGGGAAGTCTGACATGCAGTTTTGTTCCTTGGCGGTGACATATAAGAACCGCATAACATTAGTTAGAATGTAAGGAACATGTTGGTATCAAAATTATTTTGATTTGCCGAAACTTTGTTTTTTGTTTTCCCCAGCGTTTTTCATGTTAAGCACTGAGCGTCGACACCATGACGTTCATGTTTTGTTTGGTGACGTTAGTTATGACGTCAGAAACGCGCATTGGCGTGTAAACAATAAAATAAAAAGAAAATTTACTCTTTTTCAGTGAATACCATAAAAAATTTCATCTTGTGTAATGAAAACATTCAAATTTTCACTCATGCATAATGACCATTAATGTAAATAAGAAAAAAAGTAGTTCCAGATCTTATATTTTTCACTTCTCAGAGGAGTGAAAATATGTTTTATATTTTCACTAGTGAAAATATAACTTTTTCAAAATATGCATTTTATTTTATTAATAATTCTCTATAGTTCGTTACTTTGTATATAATAAAAAGCCTCATCAGGCAATGTGCAGACCACAAGAATCATAGCCCTTGTCCTTACTGTTTTGGAGTCATTCCCTTTGAAATTTGACAATGGTAAATTTGTGTCCACCCCATAACTTGAATACAGTTCAAGATATTTTCATGAAACTTCATAGAAATATAAAGTATCATCAGACAATGTGCAGAACACAAGAACCATAACTCTTGTCTATAGTTTTTGGAGTTCTGCCCCTTTGAAATTGGACAATTTTAATTTTGTGTCTGCTCTATAACACAAAACACATCCAAGACATTTTTATGAAACTTCATAGAAATATAAAGCATCATCAGATGACATACAGAACACAAGAACAGCAACTCTTGTCTATATAAGTTTGGAGTTATTCCCCTTTGAAATTGGACAATGGTAATTTTGTGTCTGCTGTATAACTCAAAAAACATTCAGCACATTTTCATGAAACTTCATAGAAATATAAAGCATCATCAGGTGACATGCAGGAAACAAGAACTGTAACTCTTGTCTATACATTTTGGAGTTATTCCCCTTTGAAATAGGACAATAAAGCATCATCAGACAACATGCAGGGCACAAGATCCTTATTTTGTCTACAGTTTTGGAGTTATTTTCCTTTGAAATATGACAATGGTAATTTTGTGTCCCCTCTATAACTTGAAAACCGTCAAGACATTTTCATGAAACCATGGACATATAAAGAATTATTAGATGGCATGCAGACCACAAGAACTGTTACTCTTGTCTATATATTTTTGGAGTGATTTCCCTTTGTAATTTGACAATGGCAATTTTGTGTCCTCTCTGTAACTTAAAACCATTCAAGATATTTTAATGAAACTTCATAGAAATATAAAACGTCACCAGACGAGGTGCAGAAAACAACAACCATATCTCCTGTCTATACATTTTTAGAGTTATTCCCCTTTGAAACTTGACAATGGTAATTTTGTGTCTGCTCAATAGCTTGAAAACTGTTTAGGATATTTTCATGAAACTTCATAGAAATATAAATTATCATCAGACGACATACAGAACACAAGAACCATAACTCTTGTCTATACATTTTTGGAGTTATTCTCCCTTTGAAATTCAACAATTTTAATTTTGTGTCCTCTCTATAACTTGAAAACCGTTCAAGATATTTTCATGAAACTTCATAGAAATATAAAGCATTATCAGATGATGTGCAGAACACAAGAATAGTAACACTTGCCTATACATTTTTGGAGTTATCCCCCTTTGAAATTTGACAATGGTAATTTCATATCCACTATATAGCTTGAAAACCATTCAAGATATTTTCATGAAACATTATAGAAATATAAAGCAGTGATGATGAACAATTAGTATGGGTAAACTTTCTATATCTGAGTGGCAGCTTGGGTGGGGGGTGGAGGAGACATATGTTTTTTTGTTGAAAACAGCTCTAGTTCGTTACGTTAAAAATAAACCAGCATCTGCATTTGGAAATTGTAATATGGCAATTCTTTAACAATGGTTACAGAAAATACCAATATTTTGGTGAGCAAACTCCATAACTGCTGCCGGAAATGACTCGCAAACTCCGTAAATCGGCCGAAAATGACTGGGCTGGCAATTTCAGTTTCTCTAGCTCTGCTGGCAACTCATATCTTTTTAAATGTAGCAAATGTGGAAATTTCACATAGCATTGCAGTGTCCACTATCTTTACTGATTGTGCATTGACACAACCCTGAAAAAAGGCTGTTATAATAGTGCTTATAAAGCAACTGACGTAAGGGTAAAGCTATTGAATTTACAACATGTCTAAAGTTTTGTCAGTATACTTGCAAATAAATTACAAGAAGCAGCTCCCAGCGAGTGTACAATTAAATCAGTTTCTTTTATAAGTTTTCATCTGCTTGTTTGATATTTTGGTTTTATCAACCCTCAAAAGTGATGTTCACCCCAGCTTTGCCTTGGTGAACATCACTTTTTCTTGTTGACAAATCCTGTTGTTAGCCTCAATAGAATGCATCACTTTGTTATATGACTATTTTCAGCAGTCTGGCAGCAGTGACAAAAGTGATGTTGACCGGTCCTTGACCTTAGCCAGGCTATTTTTAACAAGCAGCAGCTAATTTTAGCAAATGTCAGGATTTGTAAAAACCTGTTTTAGGCAGTTTCAGCCAATCAGAGAAGGCCTTTGCTGGCTGTCATATAACAACTTTTGTGGCTTCCTGTTTGCTGTTCTGCACACCAAGCTTTTGTAAAAGGTCTAAAAAGGGGTCTACCTTAAAAAGAATTCCTTCCTTATTAGAGTAGACCCCTTTTCAGAAGGGAGGCAAACTGCTTTGATAGAGTTACCTCCCTTAAACATGTATCCAATCCCCCTTAGAAAATGTTTGTCGTGTTTATTGTTACAATTCCTTCCTTTGCAGTTTTTTTTCAGAGTAGTTTGTTCATTTGTTTTTGTATTTGGCTTAAAAAGATGTAGGCTTGGAGACTTTACTACTATTCAGATATCCATGTCACTTGGTCAGGGTTCTCTGACTTCAAATTTCTGAAAGGCCTTGATGAGACAGTCTCCTAACTTCAAACTTTTTTAAAGGCTGCAGTGTTGGAGGGTAGTGGGTGTGGGGGTAGGTGGGGTTGCATCTGTGTACTTTTGAAACATTTCTAGTTGTAGATTTCTCATCAAGGGAAAATATGTTTCATTGTTTCATTAGGCATTCTTACAGTCTACAATCTCAAATGATTCTTTAAGCACCCAGCAAAAGTCCTGCTCAGAATATGTGGATGTGCAGGCTGGTCTGGGCCTTTGCAGTCTGTGTATCCAAAAGATAATGTTTTGCATGAGTTGCTAAAATAATTTTAGAATTTACAGAATATTTAGAACTGATAAATCAGTTAATAAATGGACTGACATACAAAGTGACAGTAACAAAATTAGAAAGTAATACAGTGTAGTCCAACACTTATGGTCACCTTTCCAGCACAGCCACCTCTTTATAACAGCCACTTTTCTGATGTCCCAAAGTGCAGTTGACTATATATTTAACCCTCTACAATGGCCACCCCCCTACAATGATAGTTTCATTTGCTCTCAAGGTTTGCTGTTGTAAGAGGTTACGCTGTATACAATATTTACCCTAAGTATTTGGACACCGCAACTCCTCACCATATTTGTTCTAAATTTTGAACAAGTACAATTTACTACCAGATGTTGTGTCTAAAAAATGCTGGATGAGTGGCAATCAGTGTACCCCATGATGGGAAGCCGCATTCTGCAGCATCTCATGTGTGTCTATACTATTTGTCAGCCCTGTCTGTCCAAATACATAAGGTAAATACATTTAGGAAAGGAACTAAATAAGCTTTTATGCTTTCGTTCTAATCCTATTGTTGTACTTTTGTATGTATTGTATATGTAAACATTTCGGAAATAAATATGTTTAAACCAAATACATAAGGTAAATATGGTAGCCTTAAACATATAACAGGGTTGTATATTTCTCTTTATGCTGTACCATCCAGGCAGGAACTAACAACATTTGGGCAAATAAGTATACTGTCCTGCAATTTAGAATCTTTTGATGTTTTGATTTTAGATCAAAGAGCTTTATGGTAATGATGATGATAATGTTGAAAATGAGGAAAACTGTGATGATAATAATGAAAACATAGAGAATGAGGAAAATTCTGAGAATGCTATAAAAGATGAGAGTAATGAAAGTACAGATAATAAGGATAACTTGGCGGATGCTGGTCACTCGCATAATGCGGAGATTCTTGATACCCTTCGTCTTGAGCCACAGGAACAGCAAGACATATAGGTGCTTGTGTGCATACAGTCCAACCTCAATGGCTCGAACATCTTTGGGACCATGGATATTTGTTCTAGATAAGGGTAGTTTGAGCCACTGAGGGTTAATCATAGCGCCAGGTTAGGAGACAAAGGGGAATAATATATATGGACGTCTTTTTGATCTTCTGTAAAATAATAGTATGTTGAGTGTACTCATTAGAAGCACAATATACATTTTAGGAAAGATTTATTAAAGTATCCTTAAATATTTGTTTTCTTGAGTTGTCGGAAGAGTGTCCTAGGGACTCAAAAACGAGTTTGAATTATCCACAGTAAACAAGTCATCGGTGTTCGAGTCATTGAGGTTTTACTGCAGTTTGGTTTTGTAGTCTCCTAAATTCCCACAGCCATTCATAATAGCCATACAACAGGTGTAATTATTCATAGCCTTGTCAAACCTCTGTTTACCTCCATTGATTTCCAGCTTATTTGTAAAATATCTTGTAGTCAAACAACAGAACGCTCCTTAAAAACTGATGGTACATTCACAGCATATTCACTAGCAATCTGCATATTGATGAAAATTTAGAATTTTGAAGTGTCTTCAATTATTTAATAAACATTGATAAAATTTGAATTTAACTTGTATCCATTTATTAGCTGGCCTGAACAATGTTCAGGAAGAGCTATTGTACTACCCCTGGCATCGGCGTTGGCGTTGGTGTTGGCGTTGGCGTTGGCGTTAGCATTGGCGTCGGCATCCACAAATGTTAAAGTTTTCATTAAAGTTTTTTAGACCTCATTATTTCCTAATCTTACCACTGATTTGATTCATCTTTGGTATGATGATACATATTGGTCCAAAATTTTGCACAGTACCATCTCCACCACTCTATGTCATGTCAAGGTCAAGGTCACAGACTTAGAATTTTCATGTTAAAATTTTATGTCTAAGTTTTTAGGATCTCATTACTTTTTCACTAGGTGATGGATTTTGTTCCTATTTGGTATTATGATAGACACTGGTCGAAAATTTTTATAAGCACCATCAGCACTCATGACCATGACCTTGAGGTCGAGGTCACAGACTTAGAATTTAAATGTTAAAGTTTTCGTTAAAGTTTTTAAGACCTCATTATTTCCTAACCTTATCACCGATTGAATTATCTTTGTTATGATGATACATATTGGTCCAAAATTTTGCACATTGCCATACCCACCACTCTAGGTCATGTCAAGGTCAAGGTCACAAACTTAGAATTTCAATGTTAAAGTTTTCGTTAAAGTTTTTAAGACCTCATTATTTCCCAACCTTATCAACGATTTGATTCATCTTTGGTATTATGATACATAGTAGTCCAAAATTTTGTGCAGTACCATCCCCACCAACTTAGGTCAAGGTCAAGGTCACACACTTAGAGTTTTCATGTTAAAATTTTACGTCAAAGTTTTTAGGATCTCATTACTACTAAACTAAGTGATGGATTTAGTTCCTATTTGGTATCATGTTAGATACTGGTCAAAAGTTTTCATCAGCACTCATGACCATGACCTTGAAGTCGAGGTCACAGACTTAGAATTTAAATGTTAAAGTTTTCGTTAAAGTTTCATTAAATCCTAACCTTATCTCAGATTTGATTCATCTTTTGTATGATGATACATATTGGTCCAAATTTTTAGGCAGTACCAATCCCCACCACCCTAGGTCATGTCAAGGTCAAGGTCACAGACTTAGAATTTTGATGTTAAAATTTTACGCCAAAGTTTTTTAGGATCTCATTACTTCTAAACTACATGATGGATTTAGTTCCTGTTTAGTATAAAGACAGATACTGCCCCCCCCCCCCCCCCACACACACACACACACTCCCCCCACCACACACACACACACACAGAGGTTATGTCAAAATCAAGGTCACGGACTTAGAATTTTCCAGAAACAATATGTGCAATATCAAGTGAGCTATCCTGTCTGGCGACAGGTCTTGTCTTATTGGTGATACAAAACAAATGGATACCATTTTGAGGCAAATGACCCTCATGGGTTGATGCATTGTTAAACCCAAACTCATCATCATCAAAACAAATGGTGTAAAAACTGCTGGCTGAACAGTGCAGCCCCTGATCAAACTGCTTTATGACCAGTGTTATCTGGGTCTACAAGATGTTCATGTCCAAATATTTAGGATAAATATGGTATATTGTAAAGCAACACTGATTAAGGTATTTACTCTTAGTATTCAGACATACATTGTCACCCAGATCAGATGGTAGAGAATGCAGATTTTGACCAGGATTTACCATTACGAAAACACGCCTATATAATTTTGAGCCCTTTAAACCCCACTTTTATATAGTAAAACTGGGGTTTACAGGGGTATACATTGTTTTTCTTATTTCTGCTAAAAACATAGATTGTGAGTACTGGTTAGAACTGCCTCACCGAGGCGGTTCTAACGAGTACCCACAATCTATGTTTTGAGCAGAAATATGAAAAATATCAAGTTTTTCATCTGAAAATTTTCAGTTTTTGGAGATGAAATTTTCTATATATTTGAATAGGTGTGTTTTCGTAATGCACTGTTTCCCACACATCCAGCTGTTGTAAGACACATCAGAACGTACTCAAATATCTTAATTCAGATTTTAGGAAAGGTATTGTTGAAAGAAAGGTGTTCAAACATTTATGGCAAATACATTTGAGGAATGCAAGTACAGTCACACCTCGTTATCTCGAACTCCCTTATTTCGAATTACCGCTTATCTCGAAGTGAAAATCCGGTCCCTGTTTTAACATGAATTTCAGACTATGATAACATGTAACAAAATAATGTGGAAAAGAGGAGAAATTGCTCCTCAGGAGCAATTTCTCCTCTTTTCCATTTTATTTTATATATATATTTCTAACTTCAGGAGTCAAATTACATATTCATTTGTTAAATGAGGTTGTTCAATTTATTGTTTTCCTCACTCTCTCAACTCTGATATGTCGAAGTACGGATACCTGCATCTGCAACTATGCTTGGCTATTTGCATATTGCATAAGGCTTTTTTAACTTCATAATACATTAACCTATAGATAATGTGCTATTCTATTCTGTTTTCACACCTTCCACAGAAAAAAAACGACCTTTCAGTCGTTGATTAAAGTCTTAAACCAGAAGGTCCCTTAGGCAGTTACCTGTGTGACGTAACTCTTCCCGCTCAATTGACCACGTGTCAGTTTCTTTTCTGTGGACAAAGAAATTCAACAAGGATTATTTACCTGTGATAGAAATTTGGATTATTTCTTTCCTCACGGATAAATTGCCGGCCTCGGTGGCGCAGTTGGATGCGCGTCCGACTGGAGACCAGGAGGTCGCGGGTTCGACCCCCGCCGAGGTCGGCAACATTCTTTCGTGGAGATTGATCATGAAATATTTTCTACGGTCATTCTCTCCCTTCCGCTGATTCAAGAAGGGCAGTTGCCAGTTTCTGGCGAAAGAATGTGCACAATACTGGTTAACCGCTTGGAGGACTAAGCCTGCCCAGTAAACGTGTGGTTAGGTAAACTGACCGCGCTCGACATGACCCCATTGGGTTGACTGGGCCGTAAAACCTCAACACAACAACATGTATCCTTGTGTTTCTTTTATTTATTTATCACTCCTTTCACTTTCTGTGTTATTATTTAAAATTTTCAATTTTCGATTTCATGTATTTTTGACTGGTCTTTTTCCACATGCGTTTTGGCGACTCTCGCTATTCGGCACAACGCTCGTGCGCGATCGGTTCGATAGTCGTGTTTATATATGCAGAATATTTTTGTTCTTTTCGTTCCAGGTTATTCAGCAATTACGATATGTTTTTCCTGGACTTTTGTTTGCAGAGATCTTCAGTTGGCTAAAGATTCTCATGGTGGAGAAGCTGATTGTAAAGAACTTGTCAACCCTTGATGGGTTATAAGACAATTCTTTACTGATGGGAGCCCCACCCCATATGGCTATACTGCCGGGGTAAGACCCATCAAGGTGGCATCTTTGGGTACTTAGTATCCTATAAAGTCTAAGTCCACCAGTCACCAGTCACCAGTCATCCAGTCACCAGTCACCAGTCAACCAGGCACCAGTCAATCAGCTTCACCAGTCACCAGTCAATCAGGTGCCAGTCAACCAGGCACCAGTCACCAGTCATCCAGGTGCCAGTCAACCAGGCACCAGTCACCAGTCACCAGTCACCCAGTCACCAGTCACCAGTCACCGATCAACCAGGCACCAGTCAACTAGTCTCCAGTCAATAATTTAATTATTTTCTGGAAAGACTTAGTTTCTGACATATTTCACCAGACAAAATAGTCACGTATACTAACTTCCGGTCATTATGTCTAATTATTAAAAAAATTTTTCACTGGGCAAAGTATCAGTAATATTTCTGATACTTATACCCGGTCATATTATTATATTATTTTTGATTTTTCACCAGGCAAACTTTTACAGAAAGTGTCTGGTCAATTTTTGCCTAATAATTAATTATCTTCGGGAAAAAGTTTAGAATACATGTGCCCGCTCAGTTTTCATATATAATCTCCCTTTTTCATCGGACTAGAGTTACGAATACTACTATCCGATCAATTTGTCAAATTACTTGTAACTTTACCGGGCAACAGTTATGAATATTGGTGTCCGGTCATTGTGTCGGGTAACTAGTGTCAAAATAATGATTACTAATTCCCGAACAATCTATTATCGTTCATAGAGCTCCATTCACGTTTAAGTCAATGGATATAGGTTATTAAGTGAAATATATAATAACTTTTTATACAAAAAATTCTGTACAGTCTTTCCCAAATCAGACTAGAATCTTTAATATTCCATTGACTTATTATAGGTGTGTAATTCCATTAATATTTTAAATTAACTTATGTTTTATCTCTTTTATCCGCTAGAAAGAGTTAAACTTCTGACTATAACAAAATTCTTACCGGGCAGCAGTTCGTAGACTAGTGCCAGGTCATTCAAATGATGTTTTATCTCTTTAATTCGCTAGAAAGCGGTTAAATTCCGGCTCTAACGAAAATTTAATCGGGAGGCACTTTGTAGAGTAGTGCCAGGTCATTCTAACGAAATTCCACCGGGCAGTAGTTTCGTAGACTTTGTGTCGGATTACTAGTGTGCGAGTAGTAGTCACTAGTACTTGCTCAACATATATTCATTTATAACCACTATATAGTCTTGGATTATAGGTTATTGAATGACAGCGATGGGTTCTAATACCTAGTAGCCATTTATATTGTTGAATTCTGTCCAGTCACTTTTGAACTTGACTTAAATTCTATATATATATTTATTATTGAAAATGAATTAAGAATTATCGGTTACGATCAAATTCGCAATTCATTCACTAAGTGTAGAAGATACTTCCAGCTATAATTATATCTCTTTTATTCGCTACAAAGAGATTAACTTCTTACATATTCACCTTATTCGGCTCTAGGGCAAAGGTGAACTATAAAACTATCGTTATTTATAAGAAGAAAAATATACACGAAATATAAAAAATTTTCTTCTTTCCTCCCCTGTTTTTCTTCTACATGCTCCGATATGTAATCAGCATGTAATCTAAGGAGTAAATTGACAAGAAAGTAGCAATCGATCTTTTCTACTTTCTATTAATTTTTCATTCTTAAGGTATCGGAAATTTACACCAACCAGATAAATAAATTAACAGTTTATTTATTTATTCGCTACCTCTCTAGATTACTACGATTTAAAATTCTAGTTGAGGTACATATTTTCCTTTTGCCTTTTCTACATGGAAAATAGTTGATCCGATAAGCTATTATTCTATTTTATACTATCTTTTGATTGATTATATTAGAGTCTAGGTCAGTCGTGCTCTGTCTAAACTCTGCTATAAAATAATAAATAAGAAAAAAATCTTATATTTAGGCATAGATATAATTCGATACGTTCTTTACTTTGCCTGTTTTATTTTTTCTTCTGGATCATTTAAGACTACGATAGCAATATACCAGATATTTTTGCCTCAGTAAGAATCTATTACGCTGAAGATTCTTCATATTGGAATAATAATTTTATTATGATTATAATTCTAGACCCAATTAATCCTCGTATATTATAGGTCTACTTTATCTTATTGAGGAATAGTTTTGCTTCGACTAGCTCTATACCTCTAATATTTTATTTATAACTAGAGTCCATGTCAATCAAAATTTTCTTACACTTTGGTATTGACAATGGATACATATTTAGTAAAGGCATTAATTATTCAGTACGTGACAGATTATTATTGCCTAAATTAGATTTTATATACAATACTTTCCTTTTGATATTTTGTTTTATTGACTTTGTAACTATTCAGAAACTGCCAAAGTCAATCATTTCCTTCCTCTAAACTTACCGAAGCTCTAGATTATGTTGATATATATTTTTGATATATGCTTAGAGGTTAATTAACGAGAGTTTACCTCATAATAGCAGATATTATTATAATTATATTAATCAATCTATAGTCTAGGCTTAGACAAAAGGGAAAACATCCTTAATTACGAGCCGGTAAAGAATTAAGACACTCTTAATTATCTCTTTACCCCTCCTTTATGTTTACATTCGTTAAAGGGATCATAGTAATTCTCGCTAAGAGTTCAAGTTCAGTTTGCGAATAATGCAAAGATTAATATCTTGATTTCCAGTCCGCATCAAAAATGGTCTATATATATAGATAAATATCTTTTCCGAAACTGGATATTTATTTATTTTTCCATACAATAAGTCATTTCAAGATGTCGATGATTTTGAAATGCACTGCTTCAATTTATAATATAAAATATGTTTATATTAACTTCACAACTTAGTAAGTGCTGCACCTACGTTCCTGGTCAGATCTTACTTTTGTGATACGTTTTTGAACATACTGAAAGTTTTCTCCGATTATACATTCGGTAAATAAACTTTCGAGTAGTATTTATGCTTTTAAACATTCAGATTATTTGATAATTGTTGGAGATAATATATTATTCCGATATTTATATATCTATCTTCATTATTTATCTTTCTCATCTTACTTTTAAATTAGATTGACCTTCTCGCTACGTTCCAGGTTTAAATCTAGCTAACATTGTGGAACAGTCACTTTTTTATTTCCTAAACAATATTTTAACATTTTTCTCAGTATTCAGAGCATAACGACTTCATGAATACTTGAAAATAATTCAATTCTACGCTTGTAAAACTAAGCCTAAAACAAGCCCTAGTTTTTTAGAATGGATATTATCCTTCGATTCAGTTCATGGAGATACATCCTTTTAGATCCCATTGTCTCTATTTCAGTCATTCAAAATTCTAATGACTAAGTACTCCTTTTCTACGTACGAATACAGAATATCGAGTCACTGTTGCTGCATATTGGTTAAAGATTAAACAAATTTTATCTTAAACCTATATGACGTTAAATTAATTATTATCTCTTTCATATACATGTTTTTACCCTTCCGTCAGGGATCGCGGTAATAATATTATTACTCTCTATGGTTTACACATAGATCTCGAGAGTATATATATGTATTTTCTTCCTGAACTCATTTGCGAGTACGTAATTTGATATTTCAGGAATTACCAATTATGCAGACATAGATTTTATTCTATTAATATTCTATTCTAAAAATTTGATTGAATGTTTATCTATAAAATTTCCGGGCAGTAATTTTATAGAGAGTTATATGTTTAATAATTCCTTGCTTAAATAATAGTTACGCTTAACCTATGATTTATAGCGGGAATTTTGTTCAGTAGTATAATTTTTATTTAGTATTAATATATTTCTTACTATTCTTAAATATGCGTATAGAATAGTAATACTATCTCTTAACTTTTAAATTAAGTGTTTTTTGAGATTAATAATCAGTATTATTGTATAATCTTTCTTCAGAGATTATCACACTATTACTTTTTCTCTGAGTCCTTCTCTTTTTATGAACATTTTGATTTGTATTAAAGTGGATTTTTAACATTTCTTGATTTCCATGATTATTTACTCAGGAGTACTTTTCATGGCAATCTTCTGGTATAGAAAGATTCTATCCAGCTTATTTATTATTGCTTAATCTTATCAATACGGTAAGATTTAGCCAAACTATGACCGTCATACAGTTTGCTGCGATCAACCTTATTCTTATCTCTCTTATTCTCTGTCAAACTCTTTAGTTATGATGTTGACAGTTTATTCTTTATTTTTTTGTCAGGACATCAAACGCTTTTATATGTCTATGACAAAACTAATTATCAATGGTTTAGGTTGTTTTTTTTCTTCCCAGCAGTTATATGCAAACTCTGTATTATTTTATTGCTTGACTAAAAATTCGTTATACAATTAGTCTAGCAATAGTTTTAACCATTATGTTTGTCTATACCTTTTTTCTTCTGATGGATAACTTAGTTATAGTTAAGTTAACTCCATCTACTTTTATTATCTCCCCTTCTTTAATTTGATCAAGGGAAATAATTACACATTATGGTTATTTTAAGTCTGTGTCTGTTCATCGGAAACTGTCCTGTCGCTCCAATTAACAGAATTTAATTAGTTTATAATTCTAATAGCTTAGACTATTACAATTACATAGCTTCACATATCTAGAATTTTATCCAAAATATCTACATATGTCAGTTATATATAGGAAACTCCACTGAGTAGTCTTTTCCTTATTTATTCAAGATCCTACATAGACTACTTACAGTGTACGGTCTTGGCTTTTTGTTTTACAAATTTTGTTTTCAAAATATTTCTATATTCCTAGCTTACTTTGCGATGGAATATTTATGTTATGTCTCAATGACTCCCTTTTTTCTTTTTGAAGCCAATTGTTGTTTCCCAAAAAGAAAAAAAGAGGGGGGGGGGGGGGGGGGGGGGGCAATGTTAGGTCTCTGATACTTAAGAACTGGCTTCCTGTAGAGTCTACTAATATATATAAGGTTGTTAGATCATAACACCTTAAAGGTATGCTATTTTGTGAATCTAGATCATTCTTTCTATTAAATATAGAATTAGAATGTATCTGATTCCTTTGAGTTTCCTGAGTCTTAACCAGAAGTGGTGATATATTATTGGTGTTAGAATTAGGAGAGCACCTCCCTCCTATTCTGCAAATTCTAGCACATTATCTATAGGTTAATGTATTATGAAGTTAAAATGAAGTTTTTTTTAAAAGTAAAACATATTTTAACGAGTAATACTTAACCTATAGATAATCAATTATCTCCCTCCACCCACCCTTGCTTATCTCTCCTAATTGTGTCTATTGTTTTACACATAAAAGAAACTGACACGTGGTCAATTGAGCGGGAAGAGTTACGTCACACAGGTAACTGCCTAAGGGACCTTCTGGTTTAAGACTTTAATTAACGACTGAAAGGTCGTTTTTTTTCTGTGGAAGGTGTGAAAACAGAATAGAATAGCACATTATCTATAGGTTAAGTATTACTCGTTAAAATATGTTTTACTTTTAAAAAAAACTTCATTTTAATACACAATGCATTATAGAAGTATTTCAGTGAGTCCCTTGGAATTCTAGATAACAAGATTCGACTGTAGTTCTAAACTTTGTTATTTGATTACATATGAACAGCCTTTCCTTCTAAAGCAGTTTGTATCAGTTTGTTAACTCTGTTGCTTTATCACAGGAAGTTTTACAATAAAGGTGAAATAAATGGGGTAAATGGTGATTTTACTGGATGATTGAAAATTGTCCTTAGATTGTACCTTTAACTCTTTACTTGGTAATTTTGCATGCTTTTTTTTTTTTTGTCGTCTGTGGATTTTTTTTTTAATTAACTTTTTTTAAAAAAAAAATCTTTCAAGAATACAATCAGAGTGTCAAACAGTTTGGATCCAGATAAGGCATGACATTTTGACGGGCCTGATCTGGGTCCAAACTGTTTGCAAAGGTTATCAGCAGACGACAAGTCGCCACTAGAGGGAAAGAGTTAAATCCTTATTATGGGTTTCTAAATGGCTGTTGAATTTCCTTCTGTTCTTTCTACTAACCAGACTTCCTGTGTGTCTTGCTGTTCATTTAACTCCCTCCTACACAGATTTAGCACCTGCACCATGGGTAATCTATGGCTGATCCATAGTTTAGGCACAGGGAGATCCTACCAACTTAAGTTCTATCATGACATCTACGATCCATTATAGGCTCAATTTGGGAAAACCAATACTTTCTATGGCTTGGCCTTGTTGTTAACTTACATAGCCAGTGTATTCTGTAACAGAGCACATGTATTTTCCTACCAAGAGATAAGAGTGTTATCTAGATGAATGATTGGCATACCTGGTAGCTCCAGGTAAAAGGCATATCCAATCAAGTGTTTTTCTTATTTCTCCAAGAAAACCTAATATTGTGGGTACTCACTTGAAGGATCTCACCAAGGTATTTCTTATGAGATCCAACAACATACACATTAACCGTTTTATAACACGATTCGTTATTACACGGTTTTGGATACAACACGGTTCAAAGATGGATCCCAAAAATGTATAGATTATATAGAAAAATGACCATAAATGGTCATTTTTCTATATAATTTATACATTTTTGTTTGAATATAACACGGTTGTTTAACTAACACAGTTTATGCAATGGACCCCAACAACAGTGTTATAAAGAGGTTGTGGTGTATGTTTTTGTGGAGTAAAAAGATATATATTAATACATTTTTGTAACAAAAATGCCTTACCTGGAGGTATGATTGGATAAAAGAAAAAGGAAACCTGTTCTCTGGTTCTCATTATGGCACCAACTTCAAAAAAGTTGGTGGGGCATATTGCTTTTGGTTGTTCAACCATCCGTCAATGCAGCTGTTCATCCATTTGTTATACGTTTCTTGTGAGCAAGATATTTGGATAACTATAAAAGCTAGGGCCTTGCAATTTGGTGAGCTTACTGGGGCTGGGGAGTAGATCATTTGATTAACTTGTGAAGAAAAAAAGGTCAATTTTGTGAGAGTTATGACCCTTTATGACTGCCATTTCATAGGAACAAGCATATAGTTGGGGCATAGTTGGCTTCTGATCTGGATCTGCACTGGTTTACATTAAATATGTGAATTTCTATTAAAAACCTGGATCAAGTAATCTGATTGGCTGGAAATTAGAAGTGGGTGTGGCATCTTAATTTATTCAGCAAGGCAAGGGTTAAATATTATTTACACAATGTTTTGGCCTTTGTTGGCCTTTATGAAGTGTAATAAACAAGAAGACAGGAAATGATGTCACATGATGTCAATGTCAAACAGAAACTTACCATTAGGCATAAAATGTCTGAATACAGGATCTCTGTTAGATACAAATTACCAACAGAAATGCAGATAAACTGCATACACAAATAAAGTCAGTAAAAACTATATAAAGACTAATACATTTTTTAACCCTTGTCATGCTGAATAAATTAAGATGCCATACCCTTCCAATTTTCAGCTATTCAGATTACTTGATCCAGGTTATTGATACAAGTTCACATACTTAAAATTAATGCTAAACAGTGCAGATCCAGATCAGAAGCCAGCTGATCTGGATCTACACTGTTTGTTAAGACAGGGTAAATCTGGGTTCAGCAGGACTAGGGTTAAAATTTAATCCAAAGGGAGGCTTGAATGAGAAATTCTGGCTAGCATGTCCCCGAAAATTGAAATGCTCTGAAACTGTTGTGGGTCAGGGAAATGCTTTATTTTACTCCCTGTTGATGCATCCAAAAACTGCTAGATGAACAGAAATACCAATGTATTACCTTTTAACCCTTAAACTGCCAGTCACAACAATTGTCGTCTGCTTTGCCATCTGCTTGTTTGTTTGTTTGTGTTGAGGTTTTATGGCCCAGTCAACCCAATGGGGTCATGTCGAGTGCGGTCAGTTTACCTAACCACACATTTACTGGGCAGGTCATCTGCTTGAGATTTTAAAGGTCATTTTTGCAAACAGTGTGGACCCAGATCAGACATTTCCTCTAGGAGCAGTCTGATCAGGTTCCACACTGTTTGCCTGTATGCAAAAATAGATTTGAAAAATTTGCAAGAATATTCAGCAGACAACATAAATAGATGACATTTGCAGATGCAGGTTTTCTTGGCAATTTAAGGGTTAATGTGTGTATCTAAAAAACTGCTAGATGAATGCACAGACAATGTAGACCCCGATCAGATGCTGCAGAATTCTGATCAGATGCAAATTTCTGTGACATAGATCTGGGTCTGGGACTGTTTGCTCAGGTCTGTCTGTACCAGTACTTGGGTACTTGTGGTACTTGTAATATTTACTGGGTGTGCTCTTCTGCAAGATATTTCTCTCTCTGTTGTGCCTACTGAACAGAATACAGAAGGATCGCTTAATTTGGTTGGGGTTTACATCTTAGATATAAGTATATCACATGCACAAATTAGGTCATGTGATGCACCATTTCCAAGTTTTATGCTCAGTCGTCTGCAGAGAAAAAAATTTTCAGGTAGTGAATATTGTAATAATAATACTAGTTTTCTTCACTGCTAAGTCCTTTTTAACTTGGGGAATTTATGAGTGGTTTAAATATAATAATAATTTGAAGTCAGACACAAGTCATCGTATAAGTTCTCTATTTACACACACACACATACACACACACACACACACTCACATAATATTGCAGACTCAGCAGAAATCCAGAAATGTTGCTGTATATTAAAAATCTTTAATTCTAGTAAAAATAAATGCATGAAATAACAGAATTTCCTCTTGAATGCTGCAACATTATAGCAATAGGCACAAAATTCACTCACGCATACTTTTATAGCAAATGTGAACAATTAAAATAACAAGCATGAAAAAGAAACAACAATACATATACATACTGGTATATTGAAACTAATGCATGCATTGATAGAAAACACGGCATATCTGAAACACAATCAAATCATCTACAAATTAGCTGTCCCTAATTTGTTCTTTGGTGCACACATATTGTATGTCAGCAGTTTGTGCTTATTAATTGTATTCAGTATACATTTTAATATGAAACACTGTTCATTTCAACCCATTCCACAGTCAGTGTTATCAGGATTAAATCTGCTAGTAACAACAGAATTCTACATAACCTTTCAACTTTTCCCAGTGGAATTTCTCAGCTTTAGAGAAACAAGTAAGAAAACAATAAATAGAGAACTTATACAATGGCTTATGTCTTACTTCAAAGTATTATTATATTTAAACCTCTCGTAAATTCCCCAAGTTTAAAAGGACTTCACAGTGAAGAAAACTAGTATTATTATTACAATATGTCATTATGATACTTCTACATAAACATATCTAGCATAGATGTATATGCATGTAAATCTACATATGAAATCTACACAGATAAATAATTCTCTATGAAAACATTTGTTGGTGCCATTTTGTGAGTGCATAAATAAATACTGACAAAATGTATTTTCACAGAGAAATAAGAAAATCTTTATGGTTGCTGGTTAAAAAGTGTCTTATTAGCTCACCTGAACATGAAGTGCTCAAGGTGAGCTGTTGTGATCAGTCAATGTCCATCATCCGTTGTATGCCATTCGTTGTTCATCGTGCGGCGTCAACAATGACTTTAAAAGCCTACTCTTCCTACACCCCTGGGCCAATTGACTTGAAATTTGGTAGGAAGCAACAGGGTGACTTGTAGATCAAAAATAGCTAAAATCTTTCTGATCAGAACTCCAAGATGGCCCTCATGGTGGCCATCTTGAAAATCTGTTTTTCGCTTCTCCTCCTGAACCAAAGGCCAATTGACTCGGATCTTGGTAGGAAGCATCAGGTTGACTTGTAGATCAAAAATTGCTAAGATCCTTCCAATTGGAAATCCAAGATGGCGGCCATGGCTGCTATCTTGAAAATCTGTTTTTCGCTTATTATGCCCCTTTCCTGAATTATGGCCCTTTGAAAAAAAAATTGAATGAAATCTTGACAGCAAATTATCTCAAAAACTGTTGAAGCTAGAGCCTTGAAATTTGAGGATAGATTGGTAGCAATTAGTAGGTGACCTGATTAACTTTTGAATAAATTCTAGAAAAAACTTCTCAAGTTATGGCTCTTTGTCATTGTGGACATTTTTACATAGCAGACTTTATGATGCATAGCATAAGTTTTGAACTGTGCATGCTAGGGTTTTGAAATTTCATATATGGATTCCTTATGAAAAAATAGCTGATTATTTCTTATCAGGATTATGCTCTTTTCCTGAGTTATGGCCCTATGAAAAAATATGGGTGAAATCTTGTCAGCAAAATATCTAAAAAAATTGAAGCTAGAGCCTTGAAATTTGAGGAATAGATTGGTAGTGATGAGTAGATGACCTAATTAACTTTTGAATAAATTCTGAAAAATACTTCTTGAGTTATGGCCCTTTGTCATTTTGGGCATTTTTACATTGCACACTTTGATGCATAGCTTAACTTTTGAACTATGCATGCTAGAGTTTTAAAATTTCATATATGGATTCCTCATGAAAAAATAGCTGACATGTTTTTTTCTTGTCAGTTATATGCCTTTCCCGAGTTATGGCTTTTAGAAAATATATGGCTGAAATCTTGTCAGCACAGTATCTCAAAAACTATTGGCTAGAGCCTTGAAATCTAGTGAATAGATTGTTAGTGAGAAGTAGATGACCTGATTAACATTTGAATAAATACTGCCAGATACTTCTTCAGTTATGGCCCATTGTCGCTTTGGTTTTTCTTTTCTGTCGGAGTCTTCATGCTGGAGTAATGCCCCTTTTCAAACTTAGGCCAGTGAAAACCTTGTAAGCAAAATATCTAAGGACCCACTTGAGTTAGGCTCATGAAAGTTTGCAAGCAGTTTGGAACCAAGGTGTAGATGACCTGATCAAATTTTGGTCGGAGTTATGTTCCTTTTCAACTTTGACATTTTGTATCTGCAAGCATATAGTTGGGGGCATAGTGTTTTACAAACACATTTCTAGTTTTCCCTTTTGACAACAGCATTTTGTACTTTTTGCTTTAAAAACAACAGTTTGCTTTTTCAGCTTAAAAATCATAATCTTGTATTTTAGGACAATTGCATACTGTACAATAAGCCAGTAGACTGTTAACCCTTGTCATGCTGAATAAATTAAGATGCCATGCCCACTTCTAATTTTCAGCTAATCAGATTACTTTATCCAGATTATTGATATAAATTCATAAACTTAATGGCAAACAGTGCAGATCCAGATCAGTTGGCTTCTTCAGAAGCCAACTGATCTGGATCTACACTGTTTGCAAAGGCAGGGTATATCTGGGTTCAGCAGGACTAGAGTTAAGAATCTGAAGATTGTGATGCTGTTCAGGTTGATAAAGGCATTCACATATGATCCAAAAACATCATAGCTTTTGATAGGATGATTTTTTCAATCCAAAATTCGAGGGTTGAGCGCAAGACTATGGTAACTCAAACGTATTTTTGAAACCCTTGTTTAGGGGCAACTTGGACCCCTTTGTAAACAATGCAAATTTAGGTGCCATTGCTCATACGAGCAATGGCACCTAAATTTTCATTGTTTACAGAAAGAAATGTTGTAATCTTCATAACGCCTTCATGGTGAAGAGATTAGGTTTGGGGAAAAACAACCATCTGACTTACGCTAGTCTTGGGCTCAACCCTCGAAATGTATTGGTATTTTCCTTATTTCTCCACAAAAAGATGTTGTGGATACTCATTAGAAGCACCTCTTCTGATGAGTACCTACAACATGCTTTTGTGGAGAGACACGAAAATAAGAAAAATATTTACCTGATGCCCACTTTTATCTAGACCTATGTCATATCATTTTATCTATTGTTTATTTTTGCAAACAGTGAAGGCTCTAATCAGATTTATTATATTTTAGCGGATCACATTTTAAAAATTACTTATTTTTTTTCCCAGAACATAATGTCCTAAGGAGATAATCAGCATGAAATATCAACACCTATCTTTTGGGAAAGCCAGAAAAAATATCACCGTTTTGTTTTCTGATGACTACTTGTAGATTATTGTTTGTATTTAGGTTTTACTGCCTAGTCATTCCAATGGGGTCATATCATGCGCCGTCATCAGTTTACCTAGCCACATTTTTACTTGACAGCTTAGTCCTCTAAGTGGTTGACCAGCATTGTGCACATTCTTTTGCCAGAAACTGATAACTGCCCTTCTTGAATCAGCGGAAGGGGGAGATTGATTGTAGAAAATATTTCTTGATCAGTCTCCACAAAAGAATGTTACCAGCTGCGGGGATCCAACCTGCATCCTCCTTACCACCGGTCAAATGCACATCTGACTGAGCCACTGAAGCCCATAACTACCTGTAGAATATTAAAGATTAACTGACTTGTATTTTTCATGCCCAAATAGATATTGGTCCTCGATAGGAAGAATTTGCCCAGAGAATGCTTAGTTTACTTGTCTTGTATTTTTCAGGCCCTAACAGATATTGGTCTTGTTTTGGGACAACAGTTCATGGGAACCCACCATCTAGCACCCAAGGGTCAGACAACAAGTGATATTTCAATGCATGTCAGTCAACAGGCTATCTCTGAGGTCTCCTAAATCACTGCACTTGAACAGAAACTTTTAATGTATCTCACAGCTGCAACAACCATAATGGTATTGTATGGTAAATGTTCCAATTGCAAAGACAATGCCATTCTATTTTTGCCTAATTTTTGTTTTAATGCATTTATTCCTTAAAATACTTGATGAAAAGGCAAAAAGTATAGGAGCAGTCTAATCTGGGTCTGCACTGTTTGAATACGACATTTTATTCGAGAAGTTGGTGTACAGAATTTTAGGACATTTACCCATAGATTGCAAGGATTCAGTTCCTCCCACAGATTTCTGCAGTTAATTCAATATATTTGCTCGTGACAGCAGCATTGAAGATTCAGGATTGTTATAGACCAGAAGATTTTGGATATTTTATCATTTTGCACCAGGAACAAACATTTTATATGGTAATTAAATGTCCTCAACTTTTTTCCAAGCTTTTTTGGATTAAATTTTATGTTTTATGTGACTGTATCACAAATACAAGTATGTAATGGGATGGCAAAACATCACGAAAACATGCCTATGTAATTTTGACCCCCTTAAACCCCACTTTGATATAGTAAAAATGGGGTTTATAGGGGTATACATTATTTTACTTATTTCTGCTCAAAAACATAGATTGTGGGTACTCATTAGAACTGCCTCGGTGAGGCGGTTCTAACGAGTACCCACAATCTATGTTTTGAGCAGAAAAATGAAAAATATCCGAATTTTTTCTCTGAAAATTTTCATTTTTTTGTGGTAAAATTTTCAGTATATTTTGAATAGGCATGTTTTCGTAATGGTATAGACCCTGATCAGAGTGCTTCAGGAACAGGCTGATCTGGGTACCATTTTGTCAGAAATATTGGTGTATACCATATTTACAGTGTGTATTCGGACAGACAGGCCTGAGTAAACAATGTAGACCCAGATGAGACGACGCAGAATGTGGCATCTCATCAGGGTCTATACTGTTTGCCACTAATCCAGCAATTTTTAGACACATCAGGTAGTAAATTTTAGAATTAAGTATGATAAGGAGTTGAGGTGTCTGAATACTTAGGGTAAATGTTCAGCACATTTACTACATTGTCAGAATGTTTACCTAATTTGTTGCTTGACCTTGACCTGTGATAATTGTCGCATATATATAATTTATCCACACAGTACAGAAGCAGTGTCATCAGAAAGTCAGTTTTTTACACTTAACTCTTTCCCTGCTAGTAGCGACTTTTGCCATCTGCTGATAACCTTTGCAAACAGTTTGGAGCCAGATCAGGCCTGACAAAATGTCGGGCCTGATCTGGATCCAAACTATTTGACACTCTGATGATATTCCTGAAAGATTTTTTTTTTGAAAAAGTCAATTTAAAAAAAAAATCCACAGAAGCACAGAAAGCATGCAAAAGTACCCAGCATGCAAAGAGTTTAAGTACCAAGCAAAATAGTGGCAGATGACTGTCTCATAATTTTTATCCTTTTTCAGAGAAATTAAGGCTTAACATTTCATGTGAATCATCTGCTAGGCAGATGATTCATGTGAAATGCAAAACCTTATTTTGTCTAAAAAATGAAAGACAGAAATAGTACAAAAAGTTGTCTGCTGCAGTTGTGAATGACACACTTTCAGGGTTAATGAAGAAGACACAGATGAGGCAATGCCTCTTTATTCTCTGATTACATGCACAAATAATTGCACATTATAGGAAACCTCTAACCTGGCTGTAGTGTACAGATGAGCAGGCCGGTTTGGGATTTGGCAGTTTATATTGAAATGGAAAGGACTGCACTGGATTAATTTCCTGACCAGACAGATCTGAATCCTTGCACATTTTCTGTAAGATCTCATTGTGCTTGATGCAGCTGACATGTGTTTGTGTATTCTTTACAGTGACATGTGTTAACATTTAGCCTACAGTAGGCAGAACTAGTATACATGTACCATACTGACCTTACATATTGGCACATCTTAGCCCTTGTCCTGCTGAACCCAGATATACTCTGCCTTTGCAAACAGTGTAGATCCAGATCAGTTGGCTTCAGAAGCCACTGATCTGGATCTGCACTGTTTGTCATTCAGTATGTGAATTTTTATCAACAATATGGATTAAGTAATCTGATTGGCTGACAATGAGAAAAGGGTGTGGCATCTTAAATGATTCAGCATGACAAGGGCTAACCCTTTACCAAATTTTTTTCTAAGTTGAACAAGTGCATTTTGCTAACTGTTGTTTTGTCAGAACAGCACTGGATGTCTGACAAACTGTATGGACCCGAACAGATACTGCATTCTGCAGCATCTGGGCCCAGTTGTTCAAAGCGTCGTTAGCTTAACGAGCTCGTTATGGTTCATTTCGTTAACTGTTTTAGCGGATTCAATATACAGTATTCTGATATTTTTTGCTGAAAAAATGTGAGTAGCTTTTGCACTGCAAAAGCTACTCACATTTTTTCAGCAAAAAATTTCAGTATATTTGCGTATCACTTGATGTAAATTTTAACGAATCGTTAACTAACGACGTCGTTAGCTTTGAACAACTGGGCCCAGATCTGGGTCTACACTGTCTGCTCAGGCTTTTCTGTCCCAATACTTAGGGTTATTACAGTACAATAAATGAATGTGTTTTTTTTTTTTTTTTTTTTTTTTTTCTTACCCATCCCCCCAACAGCAGAGTATATCACATTTGTCAGAGCTCCAGATAAAGCAGATTTCAACTGATAAGTACTGGTACTCTTACTGGCAAAGGTTGCTCCAACAGAAAAGAAAATGAAAAAAGGTTTGGATCAAGTATCTGATTCATGTGACAGCTATGATCTCAGTCAGCATCAGAAAGACAGGTAGTATATCAGCCAGCACCTGGAAAGCCTTACAAGAAGCCTACCATCACAGTGAAAGGTCAACGACTGCAAGTGGTAGACAAGTTCACATATCTTGGAAGCACATTGTCGAGTTGTGCACATTGATGATGAAGCCAATGCTAGGATTGCCAAAGCAAGTGCAGCATTTGTCTGGCTACGTGGAAGTATTTGGGACCGAAGTGGAATCAGACTTGACACAAAGCTCGAAGTATACAGATCAATAGTGCTGCCAACACTATTATACGCATGTGAAACTTGGACAGTTTACCAACGGCATGCCAATAGACTGAACCACTTCCATACAAGCTGTCTTAGAAAACTTCTACAGATCAAGTGGCAAGACAGGATTCCAAAGAAGTCCTGAAAAGGGCAGGGATGCAGAGTGTACATACTCTTCTGAAATTTGCACAGTTAAGATGGACAGGCCATGTTACCAGAATGCCTGATGAACGTTTGCCAAAGAAAATCCGCTATGGAGAACTACAAGTTGGAAAATGCTCCCATGGTGGTCAGGAGAAGTGATACAAGGAAACCCTCAAAGCCTTCCTTAAAGACTTCAACATACCAACAGTCGTGGGAACAGATTGCACAGGACTGAACAAATTGGCGAGGCCTCATAAGAAGAGGTGCTGGTGAACACGAAGCAAAAAGAATCAAGGAAGCGGAGCAGAAACGTGCACAGCGAAAAGCCAGAGCTAAGGCATCACCAACAGAGCTTTCTTCCTCAGACCTCTTGTTCTATCTGCAACAGGCAGTTTAGAGCTAAGATTGGTCTCATCAGCCATCTTAGAACACACAAATAATAACACATCACATACTTGATTAGGATTGGTCATTGTCAGTAATGACAGATGGACGAACAACACTGATACTTCTTATTTCTCCATGAAAACAAACTTTGTTGTGGTTTCAAACTCATTGGAAGTGCCTCACTTCAAATGAGTACCCACAACATTAGTTTACATGGAGAAGTAAAAAACAAAATATTATGTGGATACCACCTCTTATCTGGAGGTTTGATTTGATCTTCAGCTTGTCACCAGTGTAGAAAGTAGTTGCTATTTTGGTTCCTTGGCAAAATATACAGAGTTGGTAGGTGGGGAGGATGTATGTTGTCTGGGGAGACCACTTCTGGTTTACATTTCATTTTCAAGTTTATCCCTCAGTCTGAACATTGTTACTAAATGCTCATGAAAACTTTCTTACACTGCTTCTAACTGACAGAAATGTGAGCTCATCCCTGCATGATGGTCAGTATGCTGCAATCTTGATTTTGGAAATTAACTAAGTGGCCAAGCTGAATAAGTTAAGAGTAAGTGGTCGAAAATCTTAGCCTGAAGTTGCTTAAAGAAAACCACAATGTTTTATCTGAAAATGAAGAGGCTGGTGTCAAAGTTTCTTTGCAGGGAAGATTAAGAAAATTCCTTTAGACCCTGATAAAGCTTAAGGGCTGATACACTACCTAAGCCTTTTCTGTTGGTATAATTATAATACACATTTTTTTCATGTTTTGTCATATATGGAGACATACTCCAGACAGAGGACTCCACCACCTCTTTATAACACTGTTGCTGGTATCCAAAGCAAAAACTGTGTTAGCTATCAGCTAACAGGATCTTATGATATAAAGTTTTGGAAATGCTGGGTTTATTTTACATGGGAAAGTTCAGGTAATGTTTTCTCTCTTCCAGCTCATTTATCTCTAAAACAACACTTTTCACATGGCAGTTTATTGTTCTATGTTATAGATATTTAGAGCTCAAAACTTTGTGCTGAGGCCAACAATCTTTCTTGCATTTCATATTTAATGTTTGTCTTTATGTCTGTATTTTTGCGGTATCAGATTTTCAGATATTTTTGTGTTCACTTAATTACCAGTATATATGTACATTGAAATGCACATTGATAATCTGTAAAGACACTGTACAAAGCATGAAAATCAGCAGTGTATGAAAACAGTAACTGTTGTAAATTTACTAAGTTTGATCATTTGTATGACTAACAGTTGTAATTTTACCCTCTTTTTAATCCAAAGAACTCTTTTATATCCTAAGAAAAATAGTCATTTACTGTGACAGTTTCAGTTCTCATCAAGAACCAAAACTGTCACAGTAAATAAAAAATGAATTCTTTTATCATATCACAATAAAAAAATTTCACTTACTGTGAGAGTTTCAGCTCTCATCAAGAACCGAAACTGTCAAAAGTAAGTGAAAATTTTTCTTGGGATATGATAAAACAATTCTTTGGATTAATATAATGTTCTATCCTGATGAACCTATTCAGTGAATAAGTTCTCTTTTCGTTCCAATATTGAATTTTTTTTCTTTTGTTTACATTGCAAAAGGTGTTTATAATTTTTTACAAGGCTTATTTTAATATAGTTTAAAAGAACTTAATTTTAATAATATATTTAAAAATCTGATTCTATTTTTTGTAGTATAATATTACAACTTTATTGAAGTATTTCTGTATAGTATATTACAACTTTATTGAAGTATTTCTGTATACTGTGTATATTTTGTATATAGACTTATTTTAGATATAGGATGTTTATACAATTTAGATACAGTTCTTTTGTTGTTGTTTTTTTCCCCACTAGATTTGCTTAGATTTTGTTCTGATTCTATGTATGAATGAAATTTCTGAATGGCTTCTTTTTACTGTTTATGCCGTTTTAGCCTAATCCTGTTTACACAAAAATAATACCTGAAAATTTGCAAAGCACCAGTCCTATACAAATTCCATACCATATAATTAAATATGAGCATCAGTTTATGTACTTCATTCCTTTCAAAATATTTTGAAAGGAATGAAGTACATAAACTGATGCTCATATTTAAAATTAGTTTACAGCACAAGACAGTTTGGGTGGGAAAAAAATAAAATAAGTTTTAAAAAATGCACTTTTTCACCACCACCCCCATACCCCACTAAAACATTTATTTATTTATTTAATTTTTTTTATGCTTAGCAAACTTTGTGATATAATTAGCAAACAAGACTCTAGATACAAGAAGAATTCTATTAACACTCAGAATAGTGGGAAAAAATTCAGCAGAAAACATTTTGAAATATTTTTTTCTTATTTTTCCCAGAAAATAGGCAATGGCATTTCATGCAAATTGTCTCCTTAGGAGAAATTTTGCATGAAATATCAAAGTCTCTATATTACTCAAATTTTTCCATCTGTGCAAGTGTTGTAAGTACTCAGTGGATCAGTTTGGCTATTCTAGTTAGTATTAATCTTTAACACTCTCCGGGTAAATTCTGCAGATGACAAATTGATGATATTTATCTTATTTTTCCCGGAAAACAGGATTTGACATTACATGCAAATTGACGCTGGAGATAATTTGCATGAAATGTCCAGTCCTGTTTTCTGGACAAAATTTGAAACATATCTCAGAATGTTTTCTACTAAAAATTTTACCCAGAGTGTTAAGCATTAAACACAAAGTACGTTTTAGCTGGGAAATTAGAGATTTAAAATTAATATTTTGAGTTTATCTAGAATTATAGGTAACCATAGCTCCAAGTAAGGTACTTAGGTGAAAATTTTAGAATTTGTTATTTTGGCATAAAAACACAGCACAAAAACATACCTATATAATATTGACCCCCTTAAACACCACTTTTATATAGTAAAGTGGGTTTACAGGGGTATTCATTATTTTTCTTAGTTCTGTTCAAAAACACAGATTTTGGGTACTTGTTATATTCGCCTCAGCAAGGCAGTTCTAACAAGTACCCACAATCTGTGTTTTGAGCAGAAATATGAAATATATCAGAATTTTTATCTGAAAACTTTCAGTTTTTCTGGTGAAATTTTCAATGTATTTGATTAGCCGTTTTTTCATAATGATAATGTGTGGGCACTCATTGGAATCGCCATGGTGAAGGGATTCCAGTGAGACACATAAGTTTTGGTAAAAAATAATAAAGAGTATCCCATATTATTACCTTATCTGCTCCTATGCTTTCTTAACCCTTGTCATGCTGAATAAAGATGTCAGACCCACTCCTAAATTTCAGCCAATCAGATTACTCGGTCCAGGCTGTTGATACAAGTTCACATTCTAAATGACAAACAGTGCAGATCCAGATCAGTTGGCTTCTTCAGAAGCCAACTGATCTGGATCTACATTGTTTGCAAAGACAGTGTATATCTGGGTTCAGCAGGAGTAGGTTTAATGTTGCCACAACCTATATTGTTTAATCAGATACAGTTATACAAGTCTTGTGGTTGTAAGCCTTTATCACGCTCTGGACAAATTCAGTAGATGACAGACTGATGATGATATTTTCTCTTATTTTTAGATATTCAGAAACTTTGCCACATTTGTCCAACACTTTGAATAAGTCTATTAGATCATTTGCTTATGTGTCTTAAAACATTGTTGGACAAGTGACCAACAGTATAGACTCTGATCAAATGCCACCTTCTGTGGCATCTCACCCTGGTCTAAACTGTTTGCTGTTGCCTTTCTATCCAAGTACTTGGGGTGTAATAGATAATTTAGGCCCTAATGAGTTTTTTATTTCTCTAAAAATAAATGTTGTGGACCCTCATTACAAGTGTGAGGCACTTCTAATGGGTACCCACAACAGGTTTTCGTGGAGAACGAAAACCATCACGAAAACACGCCTATTTGACCCCCTGAAACCCCCCTTTTATATAGTAAAACTGGGGTTTGCAGGGGTATACATTATTTTTCTTATTTCTGCTCAAAAAACAGATTGTGGGTACTCGTTAGAACCGCCTCGGCGAGGCGGTTCTAACGAGTACCACAATCTATGATTTGAGCAGAAATATGAAAAATATCAGAGATCTTTTGTCTGAAAATTTTCAGTTTTTGGAGGAGAAATTTTCTATATATTTGAATAGGCGTGTTTTCGTAATGAAAAAATTTACCCTATACTCTCCCTTATCTGGAACTATGAGTATTCATTGAGTTGTTGCAGACCCTGAACAGACTTGAATTTACAGCATGGATATAGTCTGTGGCTTTGCTGCTTGTAGGTAAAATTGTCATTCCAGGTTAAGTAGACTGTCTTAGATTGTGATATATCATTTTTGTCTGTGATAAATAAAAGATCTAAAATAGCTTAGTTTTATGTTTTGAACCTTTTTCACACCCACCTCCATCACACATACACATTGAGCTGTAGAGTGGCAGTGCTATTTAACTTAAAAATTGTAGCAAATTTAAGAAAAACAGTGAAAACCACAAAATTTTCAAACGAGGAAGAGCTCCAAGTTTTCTTAGAGTTGGCAACTCTCTTCCTCTACAACTTTTATCCAAAAACTTTTTTTTATGTAAAATGATATTTAAAAAGTTATCACAAAAATTCAATTTGAAAAAAGATAAAAAAAATCGAGTTTAGCTGAAAGACTCATCTTCAGTGTGGACGTATATTGTTTGCAAAGTTAACACGTACAGAAGCATGCAATAACAAATGCTTCCATGGGTAACCATGTTTAATGCTTTATGTCAGCAGTGAAGGCTGGCAAATTAAACAGCCATTACGGCCTTTATACCATTTCAAATGCACAATACTGTAATAACCCTAAGTATTAGGACATACAGGCCTTTGACGCAGTATGTGGCATCTGATTAGGGTCCACACTGTTTGCCATACATACAGCAATATTTTAGACACATCAAGAGGTAGTAGACTGGACTATTTCAAATTTTAGGGCAAGTATGATAAGCAGATAAGGTGTCCCAATACTTAGGATAAATACGGTATTACAATTTCAGAATTTGTGATTATGAAATGCACCATGCCAGCCAGCATGTACAGTGTATATTAACATCAGCAAAATGTAGTCTTCTATGCAATTACAACTGCTTTATAAAGACAGGAAACCTGAAGAAAAGTCCCTATTCAGACTCCATGGATATGCAGGCTGGTCTGTGAGTCTGCTGCATATTTATGAGCCAAACCACCAAAAATGGTGTCTTCAGTACTCATTCCTGCCAGCCTAGGCTATACAATGATATATAATACAGTACCTGAAGTGTCCGAGTGGCTGAGCAGTCATTGCTCCTGACAGGATCACAAGGTTCAAAACCAGCTATGGGGAAACTTCAACTCAGGACTATACATGCACTTCATTGCGTACAATCTTTCATTAACACCCTTTCATCATCTCGATGTGACAAAAAAAAAAATAAAAAAATGACGAAATTTGCCCATTAGCAATCCCAAACCAGATCTCTGCAATATCAACGTACATACTAAGTTTGGTGAAAATCCATTGATGTTTACTCAAGTTATCATCTGGAAACCAAATACGGACGGACACATGGACGTCCAACATGAAACCATTATTACGCGCCACTATCATGTGGCGGGGTATAAAAATGTGAAAGAAATGTAAAACACCAAAAAAACATCATCTATAGTATCCAGTTTCTGTATGTGAAAAGCAAAGGGTTGTATTAGCAGAAAAATTAAGGAGAAGTATTTAGTGATAATTATGGGATAATTTTCTCCAGTTCTCCATGAGGCACTTCTAATGAGTACCAACAACATGTTTTTATGGAGAAATAAGACAAAAATTATCCCAGAATTATCTTCAAATTCTCCTTAACAATTTCTCTGAAGATTGTGTGATATAGGTCTTCATTGTCCATATATGCCTTAAGGTACATTTTCTCATGGTGCAACACATACATGTTTATCCTGTTTTTGATCCTTAACCCAATTATGCCTAGTGGACTCTTCAACCTCAACTTTTTGGACCAGCCCATTTCCAACTGAAGGGCAGTCTGGTTAGTTTTTAGTATTACTATGTATTTTCCCAGAAAATAGGCTTTGACATTTCATGCAAATTGTCTCCTTACTATTTATAACTCAAAATTCTCCATCTGTGCAAGCAATTTTGATCCTTAACCCATTTATGCCTGGTGGACTTTTCTACCTCAACTCTTTGGTCCAGCCCATTTCCAATCAAAGGGGTGTCTGGTAAATTTTTATTGTCCCCCGCCTTTTCGAAGAAAAGTGGAGGGACACTGTTTTTGGTTTTCCGTGGGGCGTGGTGCGTGGTGCGTGGCGCGTGGTGCGTGGCGCGTGGCGCGTGGTGCGTGGTGCGTGGTTCCGAGTTTTTAGTGGGTACTTTGTCCCCTTAACTCCTCCCACAGTTTCTGTCCAATCCTTTTGAAACTTTACAGGTGTTTTAAGGATGGTATGAAGATATGCATGTGGTTTTTTCAGAATCCTGAAATAATTTTTTATCACTTTTTCTGCATTTTTAACTTAGACATTTTTTGAGTTCTAATATTACAGAAGTCTATAGGGAGTAGGTACCTTGTCCCCTTAACTCCTCCCACAGTTTTTGGCCGATCGTTTTGAAACTTTACATGGGCTTTTAGGATGGCCTGAAGATATGCATGTGGTTTTTTCAGAATCCTGAAATAATTTTTTATCACTTTTTCCGCATTTTTAACTTAGACATTTTTTGAGTTCTAATACTACAGAAGTGTATAGGGAGTAGGTACCTTGTCCCCTTAACTCCTCCCACAGTTTTTGGCCGATCCTTTTGAAACTTTACATGGGCTTTTAGGATGGCCTGAAGATATGCATGTGGTTTTTTCAGAATCCTGAAATAATTTTTATTACTTTTTCCGCATTTTTTACTTAGACTTTTTTTGAGTTCTAATACTACAGAAGTCTATAGGGAGTAGGTACCTTGTCCCCTTAACTCCTCCCACAGTTTTTGGCCGATTCTTTTGAAACTTTACAGGTGTTTTAAGGATGGCCTGAAGATATGCATGTGGTTTTTTCAGAATCCTGAAATAATTTTTTATTACTTTTTCCGCATTTTTAACTTAGTCATTTTTCGATTTCTAATACTACAGAAGTGTATAGGGAGTAGGTACCTTGTCCCCTTAACTCCTCCCACAGTTTTTGGCCGATCGTTTTGAAACTTTACAAGGGCTTTTAGGATGGCCTGAAGATATGCATGTGGGTTTTTCAGAATCCTGAAATAATTTTTTATTACTTTTTCCGCATTTTTAACTTAGACATTTTTTGAGTTCTAATACTACAGGAGTATATAGGGAGCAGGTACCTTGTCCCCTTAACTCCTCCCACAGTTTTTGGCCGATCCTTTTGAAACTATACAGGTACTTTAAGGATGGTCTAAAGATATGCATGTGGTTTATTCAGAATCCTGAAATTATTTTTTATCACTTTTTACACGTTTTGAACTTAGACATTTTTTGAGTTCTAATTTTACAGAAGTCTATAGGGAGTAGGTACCTTGTCCCCTTAACTCCTCCCACAGTTTTTGGCCGATCCTTTTGAAACTTTACGTGGGCTTTTAGGATGGCCTGAAAATATGCAGGTGGATTTTTCAGAATCCTGAAATATTTTTTTATTACTTTTTCTGCATTTTTAACTTAGACATTTTTTGAGTTCTAATATTGCAGAAGTATATAGGGTGCAGGCACCTTGTCCCCTTAACTCCTCCCACAGTTTTTGTCCGATCCTTTTGAAACTTTACAAGGGCTTTTAGGATGGCCTGAAGATATGCATGTGGTTTTTTTCAGAATCCTGAAATAATTTTTTACCACTTTTTCTGCATTTTTAACTTAGACATTTTTTGAGTTCTAATACTACAGAAGCGTATAGGGAGTAGGTACCTTGACCCCATAACTCCTACCACAGTTTTAAGCCGATCCTTTGAAACTTTACAGGTGCTTTAAGGATGGTCTGAAGATATGCATGTGGTTTTTTTCAGAATCTTGAAATTATTTTTTATCACTGGTTTCCTGCTTCAATACTTAGGTATTTGATACAGGACCAGTGGTCCTCTGGTTAACTTTACCATTTTTAACACCTCAAATAAAAATTAGGCGGGGGACATAAATTCCCCATGGAATTTGCTTGTTAGTACTATGTTTTATAGAAATTCCCTGTAGTTAATGCAAACAGTGTTAACCCTGATCAGACGCCACATTTTGTGGCATCTGATCTGGGTCTATACTGTTTGCCAATGTCCCATTTCTGGCACATTAGGCATAAATGGGTTAATGACTTGGCCACGTATCACATGAGAATGTCCATCAACATGGACAGCATGCTGTTTTTGTCAAGTCCATCATTTATTTCCAGTTCTGAACAAGAATTCAGCTAAGTATTGAGTGGTGGTGTTGTATGGAATTATGGAATGGATGAAAACCATAGATGTGCATGTGGTTTTGGGGTTATCCTGCCATTACCTTTTTTCAACTTTTTGCACTTTTTTAACTTAATTTTTTCCGTTGCGACACGATGATGCGGGTAGCTTGTTGACGCAACTCCTCTTACAGTTTTGTACCAAACTTTTTGAAACTTTGCAGATGTTCTTGTCATGGTCTGAAGATATGCATGTGCTTTTGGGGTTATCTTCCCATCATTTTTTATCAACTGTTTCCACTTTTTTTGACATTGTTTTTCAGGTCCGATTAGTATTAGAATAGATACCTTGTGGGTGCAACTCATCCTACAGTTTTCCACCCATCATTTTTAAACAATGTATACTTAATCTATAAGGTCTGAAGATGTGCGTGTGGTTTAAAGGTTATCCTCCCATTATTTTTTATCAACTTTTTCTACTTTTTTTACAGTCTTTTCCAGGTCCAATTAGTATTGGAATAGATACCAATCATTCTGAAATTGTGCATATTTGTTCTAAATGGTCTGAAGATGTGCGTGTGGTTTTGGGGTTATCCTCGTATTATACGGATTTAAAACTCACACTCTTTTATTAACAAAACCATGACCTTGGGGGACGCTTGCCTGCTCTGTCATTGACAATCATGCACTTTTCAGGAAATGTATACTGTCAACAGCCAATCATCCCTTATACACTGTATGTACTATTTCATAGCTAGAAACATTTGTTCAACATTGGCTTTGATTTCATGAACAGTGAATGGTTTTAGATAAGCAGTTCATTTATGAATCTGGATCATGCAGATGTCTCTTGTTTGTTACTGCTGCAGCCTAGGTTTGATTACCAGCACTGGCATATGCAGGGTAGTGGTAGCTGTCACCAATCTAAGGTCTGTGGTCTTCTCCAGGTACGCCAGTTTCTACCACTATGTACGACCTACAAATGCCAGCATCTGCACATTTGATAACACATTTACAAGTTCATAGAGCTTACTTCATAATCTGTGTATTATAACAGAAGTTCTCTGAAAATTATGAAATATCAATTTTTGTCAAGTAATACTTTTTTTTTTCAGCAGTTCTAACCAAGATTCCTTGAAACTGTAGTTTATCACACAATGTTCAAACCTCAATCATGTCATATGATGACAAAGTTTGGAGAACAGCTACATGTATCTTTGGAAAGCTATAACTTTTGAAAAAGAATTTTTTGAGCATCAAAATGCCACAGTTGTGTTCAGTGTATCAGTAAATTAACATTTACCACTCCCGTAGCTAACTCAGCAGACAACAAATTGATGACATTTATTTTAATTTTCCTAGGAAATAGGCTTTGACATTTTGTGCGAATTGTTTCCTAAGGAAACAATTTGCATGAAATTTCAAAGACTATTTTCTGGAAAAACATTAGAAAAATATTTCAAAATATCATCTGTTGAAATTTTTACCCAACATGCAGTGCATGAAATACACAGGAAAAGTTCCAAAAGGATTCCTAAAAGCTGTAGGACTAAATACCATGAAAACTGACAGACAGGTGGAGAGACAGACAGAAGCAGATCTCTGTTCCCAATGACTTATCATCAGTCATAACAAAAAATATCTTCTTAATACCCCTTAATCTGAACATATGGTGTGCATGGTTTCTGGCAAAAAGCCAACTATGTATGATATTTACCCTCTCAGTCATCTCGAGTCCAAACCCTATTTTTCCTGTAATTTCAACAATTCCACTTAACTATCTCTTAATATGTAAAAATTGCTGGATGAGTGGCAAACAGTACAGACCCACATCAGATGCCACACTCTGCAGCATCTGATATGGGTTTACACTGTTTGCTCAGGTCTATCTGTCCAAACTATTCGGAAAAGTATGGTTAGTTACAAAGAATTAATATAAATTAACAACAAAAACATTTTATTCTTATCTACAGGTTCAAAACAACTATAGCAGATTTGAGATGTTTCAAAATATGAGCCTAAAGTCATTTAATAAATAATATGAGTGATCTGGGCCCGGTTGTTCAAAGCGTCGTTAGCTTAACGAGCTCGTTAAGGGTCATTTCGTTAACTGTTTTAGCGGATTCAATACACAATATTCTGAAATTGTTTGCTGAAAAAATGTGAGTAGCTTTTGCACTGCAAAAGCTACTCACATTTTTTCAGCAAAAAATATCAGAATATTTGCATATCACTCGATGTAAATTTACGAATCGTTAACTAACGACATCGTTAGCTTTGAACAACTGGGCCCAGATTGCCACCTGGAGCTGTGAAATTCTTTATATTTTCTTATCATTGGGTTTTTTATTCTTCCACAAAGTACCCATATCACATACAGATAATAACAATCAAACACAAAAAATTCATGCGCTTTGTTAATTGGATTTTTTGTTTGCCAGCAACCATGGAATGTCAAGGTCCACAAGCCTGTTTGGTCTTCATGGCCATGGTCAGAGACTCTCTGAGCAGAATACTGTGGGGACATTAAAGAACTTCTATATCAGAGAACTTGTTAAGAAGTATTTGATGATAATTCTCTGATAATTTTCTCTGGTTCTCCATAAAAACATGGGTTGTTGATACTCATTAGAAGAGCCTCTATGAGGCGCTTCTAACGAGTACCCACAACCTATGTTTTTATGTAGAAATAAGAAAAAATATCCAAGAAATATCCCCATATACTCCTCCTTAAGTTTTCCAGTAATATATGATGCACTATGCTATAAAAGGGCTCTTATATCAAATGCAGAACAATCTCATGATCAACCCGTGCATTGGCAATCTCCTAAGTGCCTTTGTTGAAGGATACTGTAGACTATATCAACAGAGATGGTCTTGATCAGACTGGATGCCTAGGCTTATCAGGGCCTTTGCTCATAGCTGCAGATAAGACAAATATCCAGGGCCCAGTTGTTAAAAACTAATGATGTCATTAGTTAATATATTGTTAAAACTTTGATCATTAAATATGACATATATGCTAATATTTTTTCAGCAAAAACACCTGCGAATTTGGTATTGTACTTAATAGAATAGTTAACATTTTGACCACTAACGAGCTCATTAAGTTAACAAGCTTTGAACAACTGGGCCCTGATAAATATTTTTTCTTATTTCTTCACAAAAACAGACATTGTTGGGTACTCATTAGAAGTGCCTCAGTGAGTAAGTGTCCACAACATGTTTTTGATGAGAAATAAGAAAATTATCAGTAGTTTTTGGTTGAAAAAGGGCTTTATCTGGGGCCAAGCTTTGCTGTTATACAGCAGCCTCAGATAACAGGAAAATCCAGGGCCAGTTGTTCAAAGTGTCGTTAGCTTAACAAGCTCGTTAGTGGTCAAATTATTAAGTGTTCCAGTAAGCACAGTATCTAATTTACAGGTATTTTTGCTGAAAAAATGTGAGCTACTCTCAATTTTTTCAGCAAAAATATTAGCAAATATGCCATATTTAATAATCAAAGTTTTAACAATACGTTAACTAACGACATTGTTAGTTTTGAACAACTGGATAGATATTTTTCTTATTTTTCCATAAAAACGTGGGTACTAATTAGTAAAGCCTTGTTGAGGCAATTCTAATGAATACTCATGACATAAGATTTGTAGAGAAATAAGAAAACAATAGATAATTTTTTTGTTTGGATGATGAACAAGTGCTTCATCTGCAGCTATGCTTGGCTATTTGCATATTGCATAAGGCCTTTTTAATACACAACGCATCATAGAATTTGCATGTTTACACATGACAGTTTAATTTATAAATGAAGCAGCTAATTTGAAACTAAAAGATTTATTTTCACTTCGTTGACACTCTTGTTCTTTTGTTCCAACTAAAATTCGCTCCATATGATTTCTTCTTAAATGTGGGGTATTTTGGCTGTTCTATAAAGTAGTCCCATCCTGAAAAATACAGATTACAGATCATAGATTTAGATAAGAGAAATATCCAGAAAATTGTTTTATATTTCCCTTTGAAAATATATGTTATGTGTAATCACTAAATTACATCTCTAAAATTATTCTAATGATTACCCACAATTTTATTTTAATGAAGAATAAATAAGACGAAAATCGCTATAATTTTTTGGCTGAAAAGCCTGCTGATGTGAAAGGATACAGAAATGTCCACAAACAGTCCTTCTATAAAACCATAAGCCACAGCATCAAAATACAGATCATTTGGTTTTGACCTGAATGTATGTATGGTTTTAGTAAATTCATCACGGAGGATGTGATTTACAATAAGCTATCACGGAGGATGTAATTTACAATAAGCTATCAAACAGTGACCCAAAATAAAACTGACTACTGGTATGTGATGAACGGAAAACATCCAAAAACCAAAGTTCCTGACAAAATGGAATATGCAAACAGTGCAGACTGCTAAAATGTTCCAAATTTTAGGGCATTTACTATAACATCTGGTGAAATAATACCTGTAATCAGGTGATTTTTACAGACATGTTAATATGGGGCCAGTTGTTCAACACTTAATGAAGTTGTGAGCTAACATGACATTAAAATTTCTATCTTGAAATATGGTGAATACATCGACATTTTTTTCTGAAAAGAAAAAAAAATGCAAGTAGCTTTTCCATTTTTGCAGCAAAAATATCAATGTATTTGAAAATACCTCAGCTACATCAGTTACCATGTTTGTCATTAATGAATTTGTTAAGCTAACCATACTTTGAAAAATTGGGCCCTGGAGATACAAGTACATTTGGATAAAACTAAAACAAACTTATAGCCATTACAGAACATCACAAAGCACACAGAACCATTGGAATAGCTAGCTAAATTATTAAATGACATTATTAGTAAATACATTTTAGCAATAAAAAGCTGCATACATGTACAAACTAGTCAGATAAAGAAATCACAGTTCTCCTTGCAGATGGATAAATCCCAACCCTGTGGTAAATGAACTTTGGCTACAGTTAATAATGTGAGCATCAGCTATGGGAACAGTACAATTTTCAGCTCACCTCAGCATGAAGTGCTGAAGGTGAGCTATTGTGATCACCCTGTGTCTGTCGTCCGCCATCCATTGTGCGTCGATTCAATTTCCTCCAAACCTTACAGAATTATTTCACTTATGGCCCTTTACCAAAATTGCTCAAATGGTTCTGCTCCATTGAACAAGATGGCCATCAGAGCTAAAAATAAAACAAGAGGGCCATAATGGCCCTGTAACACTCTTCTGAGTATCACAGCACTTAGAGAACCTGACCTAGAACTGATCAAAGCAAACATTCTGACCAAAATTCATAATGACTATATCAACAAGTTAGACAATATAGCATGTCTTATGGACTGCGAAATAGAGGTCAAGGTCAACTATGGATGACTGCACTCAAGAGGCCATGCTAAGATGCATGCATGTGCTAAGTATCACTGGCCGTAGAAGCAATAGTTACTGAGAAATGACCTAAACACAAACACTTCACAAGTGCCAAATATCACGCTGTAGGACCAACAGTTACTGAGAAACTGACCAAAACGGAAAAACTTAAGAAAGTCACAGCACCGTGACATATACGTAAGAAGTGATCCAGTTCCAAACTTTACCTAGAAATCATCAAGACAAACATTTTGAGCAAGATTCATGATAATTACTTCAAGAATGTGATCTCTAGAGTGTCAACAAGTTTTCCTTTGATCTGGCCTGGCGGCCTAGTTTCTGACTACAAGTGATCCAGTTTTGAACTTGACCTAGAAATCATCAAGACGAATATTTTGAGCAATATTCATGATTATTATTTAAAAAATGTGACCTCTGGAGTGTTAACAAGGTTTTCCTTTGATTTTGCCTGGTGACCTAGTTTTTTATAACTTTCAAACTTGACCTAGAAATCATCAAGACAAACATTTTGAGCAAGATACACAATGATTGTTTCAAAAATGTGACCACTAGAGTGTTAACAAGGTTTTCAGTTAATTTGGCCCAGTGACCTAGTTTTGGACCCTGACCCAGTTTCAAACTTGACCTAGAAATCAAGACAAAAATTTTCAGCAAGATGTATGATGATTGCTTCAAAAATGTGACTGCTAGAGTGTTAACAAGGTTTTCCTTTGATTTTGCCAAGTGACCTAGTTTTTGATCCCAAGTATTGATTGTGTTGGGGTTTAACGACACGTCAACCCTTGAGGGTCATTTTGTGTCGTCTCCCAGAGAAAGGGAGAAAAGAGATAGAAGAGAGAGTAGAGGAGATGAAAGAGAGGGACAGGGAAGAAAGAGGAACAGGAATGAAAGTGAAGAAACAGAAGAAATAAAAACATTCCCCCTCTACCCTTACCCACTACAAGGATAGCAGGCCTTGCCCAACTGTAAGCCAATATCAGTTGGACGCCCCAGTGATGTAAGATACACAGCACCTTCGCACCACCCGACCACCCCAAGTTGATCCCAAGTAGCCCAGTTTTGAACTTGACCTAAAAATCATCAAGACAAACATTTTGAGCAATAATCATGATGATTACTTAAAAAATGTTATGTCTGGAGTGTTAACAAGGTTTTCTTTGGATTTGGCCTGGTGACCTAGTTTTTGACCCCAAGTGACCCAGTTTTGATCAAGACCTAGAAATCATCAAGACAAACATTTTGAACATAATTCATGATGATTACTTGAAAAATGTGACCTCTAGAGTGTTAACAATATTTTCCTTTGATTTGACCTGGTGACCTTGTTTTTGACCCCACGTGACTCAGTTTCAAACATGGCCTAGATTTCATAGGGGCAAACATTCTAAGCAAGTTTCGTCAAGATTGGGTACAAACTGAGACCTCTAGAGTGTTAACAAACTAATTGTTGACGACGGACGATGGACAGAAGGTGATCACAATAGCTCACCCTGAGCTTTCGCTTAAAACCGCATCTCCTCTCTGGCCAGTGGCCTGATTTCAAAATAATTTTACAGCAATGTTCCTCTTATGGCCCTCTACCAAACTTGCTAATAAACTTTCACTCGGCTGAACAAAATGGATGCCGGAGCTAAAATTAGAAAAACCTTTAAACGACATCTCCTCAACGACCAGTGACCAATTTCAAAATAATTTCATAGAAACGTTCCTCTTATGGCCCATTACCAAAATTGGTAAAATGGTTCTGCGCAGCTGAACAAAATGGCCTCCAGAGCTAAAAAATAGAAAAACCTTTAAACAACATCTCCAAGGCTAGTGGCCAAATTTCAAAATAATCTCACAGAAATGTTCCTCTTATGCCTTTTTACCAAAATTGCTAAAATGGTTCCACTCGGCTCAACAAAATTGCCCACAGAGCTAAAAATAGACAAGAGAAAAGCTCTGCAGGTTCTTCTTTCCCTGCTGGTGCTTCACAGGATCTCCTTTCCCTGCTGGTGCTTCACATGGTCTTCTTTCCATGCTGGTGCTTCACAAATGTTCAACTTTAGTTTTGCCATGGCAACCAAACAAAATGGCCACCTTTAACTGACATCGCTCAAGCCATGACATCATCACTTCCACAAGCTATCTTGAGCTCAGGTGAGTGATCCAAGGCAATATGGCTCTCTTGTTTATGCCTTTAACATGGAACCGCTGGGTTTGGAACCCATTACCTCCCTTTTCCCACAGATGTTCTACCACTCACCTATGGGGGCTGACCGAACAAATGGACAATAACTTGCAGGCCTAAGTTGCCCATGCTAAAGCAGGTGGAACAAAATGACCATAAATGGTAATTTTTCTATATAATCTACACATTTCTGTTTTGGATACAACAGTTTGGAGTCCATCTTTAAGCCTTATAATATCCAAAAACTGCCATAATGAACCCTGTTATACAGAGGGCTGTGAACCTGGCTGTGAATCTGGGAAGTTAATTTTTGCTTTAATATCCCACCGAGGGCGGCTCACTTACCATTTTTCTCACAGAAGGCAATGGCAGATTCTACTTCAGCAAATTCTACCTGGGTGTTTGATAGTGGGTCAGCTCTGAAAGAAACAACAGAAACAAGATAAGAAGCAGAAACAAAAACACCTTTTCAAGAATTACAATGAAAAATAACTCTAAAGGAATTTACCCCTAGGCCCTTATTCTTGTTCTCATAACATACTATCAACCTTTATGCAAAATATAAAAAAGATTCCTGAAATTATTTAGCACTATAAAAAGCATAAATCAAATTGCCTTTTCAAGAATTACAAAGGAAAATAACTATAAAGGAATCAATCCCTAGGCCCTTGTTTTTGTCTAACAGCAACACCACACACAATCTCAACATTTCTGCAACATATGAAAAGATTCCTTAAATTATTTAGCAAGATAAGAAGCATAACCCAAAATGTAACGAACAGACAACATGAAAACAGTATACCCCTCCTCCCCAACCCCCACAAACACAGTCTGCAGGAGAGGAGGGGGGCGGTGTGGGTTATAATAATATCTTTACAATTGGTCTTAGTATTCAAAGCTCCAGATAAAAGAGGGTATCCACATATTGTTTTCTTATTTCTCCACGAAAACATACATTGTGGTACTCATTAGAAATGCCAAACCGAGGAGCTTCTAAAATAATGATGTGAATTCATACATCAATTAACATTCAAGATATAAGGCAAAATCACTGGACCATGAAATATAGGTCAAGGTGACCTACATTTGTTATGCTGTCAATCGTGGTGTCAAACAGAACCAATATTCCAAGTATCACATTAATCCATGAAATAGTCTTCAACATATAAGGCAAAATTGCTGGAGCATGAAAATATGATCACAATGACCCTGATCTTATTACACTGAGTGTTGATGTGATAAACATGTCTAATTCCCATCCTTCTTTAAGAAGTTGTTTGTATAAACAAACTGAAACATACTACTTTACTGAGGCATTAATCCATGAAATAGGCTTCAAAATATATGTCAAAATCACTGAAGCATGAAAATAAGGTCACAATGACCTTGACCTTATTACAATGAATATTGATGTGATAAACATGTCTAATGCCCATCCTTCTTTAATAAGAGGTTGTTTGTATAAACAAACTGCAATATACTACTTTACTGGGGTGTCCTAGATTTTGACCTCCCAGGTACCCCCATACCAAATATGAAAAGTTTTTGATCAGTGGCTGCAGAGTTATAAGTAACCAAAAAACTTCGAAGTAAAACTTGGTTGTAGAAAGGGTTAACAGATGGAATCACATCCAGACAGACGGACGGAACGGACAAAAACTATATACCCCTTCGGCATACTCCGTATGCCGGGGGTATAATAAAATAAAATAAAAAATAATAAAATAAAAAATTTTCTTCCTGAACTATTTTAAACAAAGTTTTGAGGCTGACTCTTAGCATTGGACAACAGGGATACTGTCCGATAGATCTACCTTTTTTTTTCAACTGTGAATTGTTGGTATCTTTATTTCTCCATGAAACATTTGTAAGGTAAATATCCTAAAATATTGTACACCTGAAGGAGCAGTCTAATCTGAGTCTATACTGTTTGCCATTCCACTAGGAATTTTAAGAAAAAAGTGCATACAAAGCAAAATTTAAGCCCAAAAAAAAAAAAGATATGGAAACTAGATGTGTCCGAAGTACACAATGCCCCCGCCCTTTACTCTTTGCCCATACGGCAATATTTTTTTTTCCAAATGCTTAATCTGATTGTGTTATACATTCTGACCCCTAGCAAGACCCAGGGCAACTCTAGCAGAGAGTTGAAAATTTAGATCTGGGTAAGTGTACCAGATTTCAACTTCCTAGAATAAAATGTAACCAAGTTATGACCTTCGAAAGAAATGCGGATGTAAATGTCAATGAAAATTCTGATCCACTTCGAGTCATATTAACTCATAATTCATGTGTATGATGTTTAAACATCGAATACTCTTCAAGGTATCAGGCAAAATCAATGGCGCAAGAAATATAGGTCATTGAGACCTACATTTATTTTCAGCTCAAACTTTGTGTAACACCGACTCATAATCCATAAATCACGTAAATATGATCAATAAATATGATGTTTACACATTAAATAATCTTCAACATAGAAGGGACAATTACTGGACTGTGAAATGTAGGTAACTGTGACCTACATTTATTTTGAGGTCAAAGTTTGGGTCATACTAACTCATAATCCATGTTTGTACCATGAATACTCTTCAAAATATAAGGCAAAATTAATGGACCGTGAAATATGGGTCACTGTGACCTGCATTTATTTTGACTTCAGGTCATACTGACTCATAATTTATACGTATGATGTTTATACATCAAATATAGATCAAATACTCTTCAAGATGTGAAGCAAAATTTATGGTCTGTGAAATGTAGGTCACTGTGACCTACATTTATTTTTAACTCAAACTTTTGGTCATACTGACTCAAAATCCATAAGTATGATGTTTGTACATCAAATACTCTTCAAGATATAAGACAAAATAATTACTGGACCATGACATGTAGGTCACTGTGACCTACATTTATTCTGAGGTCAAACTTCAGGTCATTATGACTCACAATCCATAAGTATGATGTTTATGTATCAAATACTCAAGATATTAGGCAAAAGGCAAAATAATTACTGAACCGTGAAATGTAGGTCATTTTGACCTACATTTAAATTGAGTGCCAATGTCAGGTCTTACTGGTAATATGTAAGTATGATGTTTCTTCACCAAATACTCTAGAAGACATAAAGCAAACTTACTGAAAAGTGAAATGGAGGTAACTGTGACCTACATTTACTTTGAGGTCAAACTTTGGGTCATATAGACTCATAATCCAAACATTTGATGTTTATACATCAAATACACATCAAGATTTAAGACAAAATCACTAGACCATGAAATATAGGTCATGTCATTTCAGGTCTTACTGACTCATAATAAGAAAAGTATGAAATACTCTTCAAGATATTAGGCAAAATCACTGGATAGTGAACACTCTTCAGGATACAAGGCAAAATTTCTTGACTTTGAAATACTGATATTCACTTCATGACTTACAAGTCAATGTCACAAGGTTGACCGATGTCTGACCAAGTACCTAAGTTAATAGGGAAGTAGAAAAAAAAAACAAAAACAACTAACTTTTTACAGGTGTCCTAGATTTTGACCTTTAGCCCAAGCCCAGGGTAAAACCCTAGTCTATGTCATAAAATGAAAGCCAACCTCACGGGTATCTATGGTCTAAATATGAATGCTTTCTGATAAGAGGTTCTTGAGATAAGAACTTTTGAAAAACTTGTACATACTAGACATGTATCCTACGTACACAAATTAGCCTGTCCTTTGGACCCCTAGCTCCATCCCTGGGCATGAGCCAGAAGTAACTCTAGCACAGGGTTGAAGGATTAAGTCTGGGTATATAGCATACCAAGTTTCAACTTCCTAGCATATAAGGTACCCAAGATATGACATCCAAGAGAAATGCGTATGTAAATGTCAATGTAAATTCTGACCTGTTATACATCTGACCCTTAGCCCCACCCCAGGGCATAACCCAGAGGCCATTATAGTTGAAGGTTTAGGTCTGGGTAAGTAGCATACAAAATTTTCAATTTCCTAGCAAAAATGGCACCTAAGTTATGACCTAAGTAGCATACCAAATTCCACTTCCTGGTATAAAATGTATCAACGTTTGACCTGTTATACATTTTGACTCCTAGCTCTACCCATGGGCATGATGTAGCAAAAAGTTAGTCTTAGATCTGGGTAAGTAGCATACCAAATTTCAAATTCCTAGTGTAAAAGAATTCAAGTTATGAGCTCCAAGAGAATTGTTTGTTTGATTTGGGCTTAACGTCGCTTTCAACCTTTTTCAGTCATATCGCGACGGTGTCTGGATGTGGCAGGGAGCTCAATGCTCACTTTTAGAGTGCTGCCTCACTGAAATATCACGCCCCAGACACTTTGACATGATATTCCACCCAGTCACATTATACTGACACTGAGCTGACCAGTTCTAGCTCTACTTTCTTAATGCTGAGCGCCAAGCGAAAGAGCAGCTAGTACCATTTTTAAAGTCTTTGGTATGACCCGGCCGGGGATCGAACCCACAACCTCCCGGTCACAAAGCGGACGCTCTACCACTGAGCCACTGTGCCGGTGTGAGCTCCAAGAGAAATGCCAACGTAAATGTCAATGTATATTTGAATGTAAACTTAAACATTGACCCCTGGTCCCGCCCCAAGGCATGACCAAGAAGCAAATCTAGCACAGATTTGAATGTTTAGGCTTGGGTAAGTAGCATACCAAATTTCAACTTCCTAGCATAAAAAGTACCCAAGTTATGACTCCTGTAAGGAATGTGACAGATGCACGTACGCACATAGACGTAATATCATGACATCTGTGGGGGTGAGGTGGGGGGAGGGGGGGGAGGGGGGGGAGGGAGGGGGGCGGTATAAAAAGTTTAGACAGTTACCACAGTTTTTCTCATTAGCAAGGCCCTAGAGAAGCATTATTAATAAAGAGAACCACAACATACGAAAACTATTTACCTATATACATCTTTTATCTGGAGCTAAGCCATACGCACTTCACTGTCTACTTACAGAATTCTGGCCAACTGTATGTTACCCTGAGTATATATATTGGGACAGACAGATACTTGACCTTAATAGAGACCATGTCTCATATATAGTGAAATATGCTCCAATAGCCACTTGGATTAAAAGCAACCATTTCTTAAGAAGTCCCATTCCGCACAATACGTACTGTATTCGACCAATTACCACACTTTGAACTTGGGCTTTTCAAATTTACTGAAAAAAAAAACTTGTAGTAAAATTTCCACCTAATACAGGCACACTTTTAATAAAGATAGCTGTGTACTTCATGAGTACTTAATGAAGCTTATGCAATATTTTTTTCTGATTTCCTTTATAAAAGTATATGTAATTGGTACTGATTTGAATTGCCTGGACTTGTCAGTGGAATTCAAATGAGTACCAACAACGTATGCGTTTATAAAGAAGTGGATTAAAGTACACCAGCTGTAATCTGAAGATTCCGAAATTGTTCCACTGTGCTTATAGGGGTATGTGCATTATAATAACGTTGAATACAATAATATGACCTGTATATGACAACAACCTTTATATTAGTCAGTTTTTCTTGGTCCCAAAAAGTGGCTTCAACTGATATGAATATAGGAGTACATACGTTGAAGTCCAGCCCATGAGAGGGTTTTCCCATCTTTCTCTTGTATCAAAATCCATTCTCCATTTCCTTGTGCCAAACGTTCCACTCTGCATGGCATTTTTCGCTGGAATATAGATGCGAACACGGCGTGTTGTGATATGTTCTTCTGGGACCCCAGACACCGAAGAAACGTCCATCTGGAACAGCAACAAAAAATATTAACCCTTAAAGCGCCAAGCAAAATTTGTAGCAGACAACATCCTAATTTTTTATTTTATTTTTCAGAGAAAACAAGTCTTGACATTTTTTATTTTATTTTTTCAGAGAAAACAAGTCCTGACATTTCATAAGGATCGTCTGCCAAGCAGATGGTTCACATGAAATGTCAAGATTTGTTTTCTCTGAAAAATAATAATAATAAAAAAAAAAAATGTCGTCTGCTGCAGTTGTGATTAGCACTTTAAAATAGTAAGACAACTAGATACACTTGGTAGACACTCTGCGATTTTTGTTTTGCATGTCTCTTAGGTAGCAAAACGAAGCTACCACCTCCAGCTTGTCAGTTCCGACCTGGACTTCCTTCTGTGGTCTGCCGTCCAAAGAGCATGCAGTTCCCTGGCACCGTGTACATCTGTAGTCATAGTCCTTTGTCAAGTGCTTGAGCCCACTGCATTTCTTGTGCACCCAGTGCTTGCAGCCATTGCAGAAGATGCTGTTGCTGCCCACTCCAGTGCAACAGATGGCACATGGAAACTCGCCTGAACTCTGCAAAGGGTCAAGGCCAGTACCCTACCTTGCCCAACCGTAAGCCAATATCAGTTGGATGCCCCAATGACATAAGATACACGACATCTTCGCCACACCCGACCGCACTAACCTGCAGCACAAAAAAGACCTTGGCCTGCGCTTTTCACAGCCACCTGCTGCTGAGAGCATGTCTCTTAGGTAGCAAAAGGAAGCTACCACCTCCAGCTTGTCAGTTCCGACCTGGACTTCCTTCTGTGGTCTGCCGTCCAAGGAGCGTGCAGTTCCCTGGCACCGTGTACATCTGTAGTCATGGTCCTTTGTCAAGTGCTTGAGCCCACTGCATTTCTTGTGCACCCAGTGCTTGCAGCCGTTGCAGAAGATGCTGTTGCTGCCCACTCCAGTGCAACAGATGGCGCATGGAAACTCGCCTGAATTCTGCAAGGGGTCTAGGCCAATACCCTACCTTGCCCAACTGTAAGCCAATATCAGTTGGATGCCCCGGTGACGTAAGATACACGACACCTTTGCCACACCCAACCGCACTAATCTGTAGCACAAGAAAGACCTTGGCTTTACTGTGAAAATATCACTTTCACTCTACATATTTTCTCCTTTTGTTGTTAACTCAAATATTCTGTCTTCACCAGTGTACCTTTTAGCGTAATCTGTGCTCTGTGATAGGGAGTCTAATGTTATTATAACTTGTGTTTAATCTCTGTTTTAGTGCAATAAAATGTTTAATCTAATACTCCTGTCATTCCATCCATCCTTATCAGATTGTTCCTGGAGAAATACCATAATAACCTCAAATATTTGGACAGAAAGGCCTGAGCAAACAGCCCTTACCTCAAAATGACGCGTCAACATATAGTTTAAATGTAATTACGTGTAAAACAGCATGGCATAATACATACATGTTGATTTACTACTACTAAGCGTAAAACCACATTATTACATGTAAAGCCATGATAATCCTGTACAGGCATAGCAAAATGCATAAAATTTTACATGCATTTACACGTCGATTGTAGACTTAGAAAAAATTTACCTGGCAAAATATGGATTTATATAACTTTATCAAAAAACAGCCGGGAAAAGAAGCCAGCTCTAGACTTAGTAACTTTCAACCCTTAAAAATGTGTAAAAATAAGAACTTAGGAGTTTTTGTGTACAAGATACTGTTGTCTGATTAGACAGTTTTAAACTTTAGTATATTCAGTCTCAAAGCATGAAGTCACATGGAGCACTGGAGTTATAAACTGACACCAAAAGGCAGATTAGCTCTTGTGGTAGTTTCTTATGTACATATAGTGGGTCGAGTAGATCAGTTTTTCTTTCAATTTCATCCAAACATATTCTGCTCCTCGGTGTCAGATATAATATATTGTGTTTTCAGTTGAAAATATTAACATTTTTTTAATACTGCTTATTAATTGTTTGAAAAGCAAAAACAATAATTTATTCCAGGTATTTGGCTTGTAGTTCATTTATTTTAATTTACTCTTAAAAATTGCACACCAAAAATGTCTAAAAATAGGTTTAAGCAAATAATGTATATATCTAGATGTGGACGCTCTATTGTGCACACATGGTTTTTCAAAGATTTGACCTAGTGATCTAATCTTTGACCTGACGTGATTCAGTTTGGAACTTGACCTAAATATTGTAAAACAAACTTTATTACAAAGTTTCATGAAGATCCATTGAAAAATGAAGCCTCTTTTGTGTACACAAAGTTTATCAATGATCTGACCTGGCTCCTGTATAATTCAGTGCTCCGGATATAAACTGTAAGTGGAATTACAAAAAAATTAAAAATTTTCATTGGGGCATAGCTCTGCTGATACTTGGAGAACTGTAACCTAAGGATCCAAGCTGGCCAGAAATTAAGGGAAAAGTGACTTCTCCCTCCTGGGAAAAGAGGGAGAAGTTTGCTGCTTCTACGGAGAAGTGCTTTCGGACGGAGGACACACGACAAAAGCATGGCTATATTATAAGCTCATATGAGCCTTTGGCTGATTTGTTTTTCCTATACTTCAATATCAGACCAAACAATAACAAAACAAAAATAAACAAAAAAAAAAAAAAAAAAAAATGCTGCAAGAAAATTTTTTGTAAAGCTTTTACTTGTTTTATACAGATTTTGTTTTTGTTCTTCACGGGAGCCAACTCAGAAGAGTGTTAAAAAAAAAATAAATCCAAAAAGAATTATGTTTATAAGTTTTGATATTAATCAAGCTTCTTAATTCTGTATCATTTAATAAATGTATTTATAAAGATTTAATAATGGCAACATTCCTTGCAAATCTAATAAAGGAAGTTGTAAAAAAAAATAAATAAATATTTGCCCATATGGCCATAACTTTTCGTAGTCATTTGCAAAAAATATACCCATTATAAAACAAAATTTGCACACCATTACCTCCAAACAATACGGTATGCTGCAAAAAGTTTACACAAGCTTTCAAAGGGGCAGAACTCTGCCAATATTTGGTGCACTATAACCCTGAAATAATATGCACTGCTCCACACCATCGTGTAACTATTTATGAAGTTTCAGCTTGATCAGATGTAAACTGTAGGAGGATTTAGCCAGAAACGAAAAATTAATAGAAATTTTCAAAGGGGTTTAACTCTGCTAATATTTGGTAGACTGTAACCTTGAAACAATATGCGCTGCTCCACATCAATGGTCTAGCTACAAGTCAAGTTTCAGCTTGATCAGATGTAAACTGTAGGAGGAGTTAAGCGGAAACGAAAAGTTTACAGAAATTTTCAAAGGGGCATAACTCTGCCAATATTTGGTGCACTGTAACCTCAAAATAATATGAACTGCTCCACATCATCTTGTAACTACTGATGATGTTTCAGCTTGATCAGATGTAAACTGTAGGAGGATATAGCCAGAAACGAAAAATTAATAGAAATTTTCAAAGGGGTATAACTCTGCTAATATACATGTATGGCGGACTGTAACCTTAAAACAATATGCGATGCTCCACATCATGGTCTAATTAAAAATCAAGTTTCAGCTTGATCGGATGTAAACTGTAGGAGGATTTAGCCGGAAACGAAAAGTTCACAGAAATTTTTAAAGGTGCATAACTCTGCTAATATTTGGTGGACTGTAACCCCGAAACAATATGCACTGCTCCACATCATGGTCTAACTATATATGAAGTTTCAGCTTGATTGGATGTAAAATGTAGGAGTTAACCAGAAATGAAAAGTTTACAGAAGTTTTCAAAGGGGCATAACTCTGCGAACATTTGGTGGACTGTAACCCCGAAACAATATGCGCTGCTCCACATCATGGTGTAAATATATACCAAGTTTCAGCTTGTTCGGATGTAAACTGTAGGAGGAGTTAGCTGGAAACGAAAAAGTTTACAGACGGATGGACGCCATACCCCGTAACATAATACGTACCATTTTTCGAACAGGCGTATAAAAACAAAACTGTGTTCTACATGTTATCTTATGTCCCTTTGCATTTTTGCAGGGCTTCAAGAAAATCTCTGAAACTTTTTTCAAATTAGAAAGGGCACATGTATATGACTTAGATCACTACTGACAATGTTCAAAGGGCAGTCCAAAAGCTGGTAATTCAGAGTTAAGGTTCTTGTGTTTTGCAAACCGTATCATGGTGATATACATTTGCATAAAGTTTCAAGAAAATATATCAAACAGTTTTAGAGTTACAGAGTGGACACAAATATATGACAGAAATCACTATTTTCAAAGTTCAAAGGGCAAAAAGTAGGTTAACTGGAGTTATGGTTCTTACACCTCGTCTCATGATGCTTTACATTTGTGCAAAGTTTCATCAAAATATCTGGAACAGTTTCAACTTACAAAGGGGACAGGAGTACATAGTAGAAATGGGCGGGAGAGGGGGACGCAGAATCCTGCGTCCCGGGACGCATAAATCATGGTCCGGACTCCTAAAAATTCCCAAAGCCAAGTCCGCCGGATGCATGTTTTTTTTCCCGTGGGACTACTACTAATTATAATCGGATTATTTGACTGAAGTACTTTAGTCCGCCACGTGTTATTCGTACCGTCGGTAGCATCTTCAAAGAACAGTAGTAATCCGCCGCGTGCTTTTCACACCTTCGACAGTACCGTTATTTGCTAAGCAAGCGGTAGTTAAACAGGTGTTGGCAGTTCACACTTCAGCGATCAAGCAATTAAAGCATGCAACTGACACCGGTATGCGACCCCTTCCCTCACTGTGTATTGCTTGCACCGACCGACTGATTCATCGAAAACGCACACGCAGGTGTCATGCTTTCATCCCTTGAGGCTGGCGTTTTTTTGGGGTTTTTTGTGTGTGTGTGTGTGTTTTTGTTATTAATAGATTTTTTTTTTCCATTTCAAAATTTTCGGACGCCGAATTTGCGTCACTAACATCATAAAAGCCCGCTTAGTGTTTTCTGTTAAAAGCCGACAAGTGTACCTTATCCCTTTGCGAGATAACAGTCTGCGCATCTAAACGGTTATTCCTGCGTGTCACTAAAAAAAAATAGTTTCTAAGTCTCGTCGAATCTATCCCGTAAACCCTGTGAAGAGTCTAATAGGACTGCTCAGATGCACCCCGGACGACGGTATACAATTCGGGACTGTTCTAGTATGTTACATTTCCCATTGCTCCCGCATGAAGAAAGCGCGTGCTCGTAACGGCAGCGCGTGCTCGTAACGGTAACGTCATTTGACAGCGTGACGGGAAACCGTTTTGGGAGAAAAACGAACTATTTCCATGTTGCATTGTACAGCATTTTCTTGTCAGAAATGCATATGAATCAGACACATATTAAAATAGAACTAAATAATCAAGACTTTTTCGGCAAATCAAAGCAGTAGATCAAAATTTCAGCTAGTGAAGAAGTCCCGGACATTTTTTTCGTAGCGTGTATTGATCTCAGCACGGTGCAAATGTAAACACTGAAATGACGTTTTGCGGGAAGCTCAACAGCTGTGTCCATGATCAGAATGTGTGGATATATTGCATATATAAGTTTGGGATAGCATATAACGGAGCTTTAATTAGTTTTGATTAAAATATGTTTATTTAATATCCATAACACTCGAGATCACACTTAACAGACAGCAACGAACGGTGGGGTATTGAATTTAAGTGCGACGATCTTTACCATTTAAGTAAAATAGGTTAGGATTGTCACGTCTCCCTGATCTGCAAAGATGTCTCTATTTCCCCATGAGGGAGATATGACGTGGTCCTAATCTCTGGGCCAACTCCATTGAATTAATTAACAACATCAGGATGTGTGATAATGACTACCAGTTGGTTACACGCATTGCTCGGAATAATACATAATGCAAAGCACCATAAAAAAGTATGTGAAAAGAAGGAAACTGCAGGTCTTTATAGAATGAAGTTACCGGGGACATGCTCACTATCAAAAGAGATAATGAAAAAAAAAAAAAAAAAAAAAATGGGACTCCTATTTTGGGGGAGTGGGACTCCTACTTTTTGGCTGGGACTCCTACTTTTTATACAAGAATTCCGCGGAGGCGTCATCGCACCTGCTGGGGCAAAAGTCACAGGAGCCACAATCAGAACGTGATTATTAAATCAGTTTATTTCATTCTTAGTAGTGCTTAGTTGGATAACTGGGTTGAAAAAAATGTAGACAAAGTGCCTAGTGGGGCACATATATTCCAGGCCAGTCCCATTCCCTCTAATGGCTATATCTTCAGCACTGACTTTTTGTATCATACAGCCCAATGATAATGGAACATTGACGTAAAATGTGTAAGTCACTGGAGCATGAAATATAGGTCAAGGTCACGGGTCAAGGTACATTTGTACCTGCTAATTCAGTACATCAAGGAGAAGCACAATGCAAGGTATGGTGGTTGTAGGCCTTATAGTTGAGGAGTTATCAAACATCAACGTAAAATGTGTCAAATATAGGTCAAGGTCACCGGGTCAAGGTACCTGCCAAGCCAGTGCAATGAAGTGAAGCACTATGCAAGGTTTAGTGGTTGTAGGTCTTATATTTGAGGAGATACCGAACATCAACATAAAATGTGTCAAAGTCACTGGAGTGCACAATATAGGTCAAGGTCACCAGGTCAAGGTACCTGCCGAGTCAGTACATCGAGAAGAAGTGCTATATAAGGTTTGGTGGTTAAAGGCCTTACAGTTGAGGACATATGGAAGGGTGACGTAAAAGGTGTAAAAGTCAATGGAGTGCAAAATATAGGTCAAGGTCACCCAGTCAAGGTACCTGCGGTGTCCGTACATTGAGGAGAAGCACTATGCAAGGTTTGATGGTTGTAGGCCTTATATTGAGGAGATATTGAACGTTGACGTAAAATGTGTAAAAGGCACTGGAGCACAAAATATAGGTCAAAGTCACCGGGTCAAGATACCTGCCGAGTCAGTACATCTAGGAGAAGCACTATGCAAGGTCTGGTGGCTAGAGGTCTTACACTTGAGGAGATCTGGAATGTTGACGTAAATTATGTCAAAGTCACTGCAGCCAAAATATAGGTCAAGGTCACCAGGTCAAGGTATCTGCCAAGTCAGTACGTTGAGAAAAAGCACTTTGCATGGTTTGATGGTTGTAGGCCTTATAGTTGAGGAGATATCGAACGTTGACGCAAAATATGTCAAAGTCACTGGAGCGCAAAATATAGGTCAAGGTAACCGGGTCAAGGTACCTGCCAAGTCAGTACATCTAGGAGAAGCACTATGCAAGGTTTGGTAGTTGTACTCCTTATAGTTGAGAAGATCTGGAACGTCAACGTAAATTGTGTCAAAGTCAATGGAGCGCAAAATATAGGTCAAGGTCACTGGGTCAACATACCTGCCAAGTCAGGAGGTCAGGGAGATGTGTCATGCAAGGTATGATGGTTGTTGTAGAATTGTAGTTGATTAGAATACTAACTTTGACGTAAATGTTGAACTTCGACATAACAGAACTGTTAACAGACAGACGGACGGACGAACGGACAGACGAATGGAAAAGCGGGCATCTATGTCGCAAAGTCAGGAGGTCAGGGAGATGTTTCATACAAGGTTTGATGGTTGTTTAGTCTTGTAGTTGATTAGAATACTAACTTTGACATAAATGTCGAACTTCGACATAACAGAACTGTTAACAGACGGACAGACGGACGGACGAACAGACAGACGAATGGAAAATTGGGCACCTATTTCGTAAAGTCGGGAGGTCAGGGAGATGTTTCATGCAAGGTTTGATGGTTTTTTAGTTGATTAAAATACTAACTTTGACATAAATGTCGAACTTCGACATAAATGTTGACAGCTGGACGGACAAATGGACTGACATATGGAAAAGCGGATGCCTATGTCGCAAAGTCAGGAGGTCAGGGAGATGTTTCATGCAAGGTTTGATGGTTGTTTAGACTTGTAGTTGATTAGAATACTAACTTTGACATAAATGTCGAACGTCGACATAAATGTTGACAGACGGACGGACGGACTGACGGAGGGACGGACTGACGGACGGATGGACAGAAAATCGGACGCCTATATCGCACCCTGCTACAAGCAGGTGCGATAAAAAAGGGAGTCTCGGACTCCTACTTTTAAAATCTAGTGAGTGAAGTTTTGTGAAAATATCTCAGACAGTATCAGAGTTATGGAGCAGACACGAATGATGGAAGCCCTGACAGAAAGAAAGATGGACACTCAAAATTTTGAACTTGTAAAACCCTTGCCACTTTTTGTGGCGTGGCGTAAAAATTGATAGCTTTTAAAATTTTGTCATAAATGAAAAATTTTCGTTATAGATTTCTTCAGAGCTATGAAAGCTGTAAAGTTGAAACTTGCTACAGTGGGCTGATTTATCATGTATACAAAAATCAGGGCCAAGGGCCTATAACTCTTAGAGTTACATCCCTTGATAAGTTTTATAGTTTGCCATTAATGAAAAATGTTTGTCACACTTTTCTCAAGAACTGCAATGGTTACAAAGTTGAAACCAGGGGTGAGTTGCATAAGGAAAGCGCTTTCATGTAGCACTCTGTGGCGATTTGTCCTTGCTATGCAATGGTCTGTTTGTTTGGAGCGCTTTTTAAAATGTCTGCCAAAATGACACGATTTTCAAACTAGGAATTTCTCGTAAAAAACTTGCTTTAACGATTGGTTTTGTGTTCTATAGTCATTTCTGCACAACGTCGTCTAAGGACAATAAAATAAATAAGAAACATTTCATCTCTTAAAACGGACACTGACTACGTCGGGCACCGCCATTTTTGTTTTGTCCCGTTGCTATGCAACAGTCTGTTTCAGATAGCGAGTCAGCTCCGAACACAGTTACAAAGCACTACGAAGCGCTTTTTGGTAACATACCGTTGCATTGTGAAGCGCTACAAAGCGCTCTGTAACGCTCGCCTTATGCAACTCGTCCCTGGTGCACTCATGGATGGTGGGCTAATGTATTGTGTATACTAGAATCAGGGCCAAGAGCCCATTAGCTCTTAGAGTTAAATCCCTTGATAGGTTTTACAATTTGCCAAACAAACATACCGTTGCATTGTGAAGCGCTACAAAGCGCTCTGTAACGCTCGCCTTATGCAACTCGTCCCTGGTGCACTCATGGATGGTGGGCTAATGTATTGTGTATACTAGAATCAGGGCCAAGAGCCCATTAGCTCTTAGAGTTAAATCCCTTGATAGGTTTTACAATTTGCCATAAATGAAAAAGCAATAAAGTTGAAACTTGGTACACACATGGACATTGAGCTGTTGTATTAGTGTATACTAGAATCAGGAACAAGGGCCTATAACTCTTGAAGTTACATCCCTTGATAGGTTTTACAATTTGCCATTGATGAAAAATATTTGTCACACTTTTCTCAAGAGCTGTAAGGGTAACAAAGTTAAAACTTGGTACACACACAGACAGTTGGTTGATGTATCATGTATATCAGAATCAGGCCAGGCAGCCAATGGCCCATAACTCATGGAGTAAAATCCTCTGATAGGTTTTTTGTTGCCATGTTATCATGTCCTACAGTGATGTTATCTGGTACGCATGAATTCAAACTATTTCAACACTATGGGTATTTCTCCTCTGATAGCTCTGCAGCGGGGTTATATCGTAGTCAGATCCTCTGACAGCTCTAGTTTTCTCCAGTTCTCCCTATGTGAGTATTCATTAGAATTGCATCAGAGGCAATTGTACCCACAACATGTCTTTTTATAGAGAAATAAGAAAAATTATCCAAGAATAACAGGAAAAATGACAAGGCACTTTCACTGTGGATTCCAGATGGCCAAAAAAGGAAATAGAGTTCTCCCAAAAAATAAGCTGCCCAGCTCTAAAATAAGTGGCCGTGGGTGACTGGGCAATTGTTAGCTTTTTTCCCTGGATTATCATCAAATACTCTGAATAAACTCATGTCCTGCTGAAACTGGATATGCCTTGCATTTGCAAACAGTGTAGATATGCCTTGCCTTTGCCAACAGTGTATATCCAGATCAGTTGGCTTCTGAAGAAGCCAAATGATCTGGATCTGCACTGTTTGTCATTCAGTATGTGAATTTATATCCACACTCTGAACTGAATAATCTGACTGGATAGCAATTAAAATGGGTGTGACATCTTAATTTATTCAGCAGGACCAGGGTTAACAAGTCTTCTAGCTATCAAGACTACTTACAGGTTCATCAACAGTGATGCGATCTAACTCTGGCTCTATGTGTTCAGCACTCAGTTCTCCCTGTGAATCAAAGTCTGTATTCACACCATACCCTTGCAGTTTCAGCATGTACCTGAAATACAACAGCCCAAAATTAAAACATTTTTTTGTTTCCCTTATCTGACTGACCCTGAAAATTGGCCTCTACCCAAAAGTGATTTTTATAATTTGGGAATGAAAAATGTTTATGTTTTTTCCATTTTCCCAAACTCATGATTTGTCACTTGAACAGTTCTCTCTACTATTTTGTTATTTTTATTGTTCCTGGTATTCTAAATTGTAAAGTTCTAAATTCCACACAATTTTAAGCATTTTAAGGACATTTAGGTTTTGTTATACTTGTCTAATACATGTATGTACTTCTGGAATTTCCCCAAGAATTAAAAAAAAAAGAACTTGCTGACCAACCAACACACATTTTGACAATAGCCAAGGGTCATAAATGTATTGTATATTTGCAAAAAATTGGCGTATAATGATCCCGACCTAGATCTGGTCAACATCAAAATGCATATGTAAAATTTGGTCTAATTCCATCAATTTTCAGAAAAAATTGAGATTGAACTGAAATGATATTCTGATGGTAATCAAGTGCCAACCTAGATCTGGTTAAAGTCTACAGACCTTTCCAAACACTACATCACACAATAAACATCATTCGAAACCTCTTGGTCTTTAACGCAGAGTCTGTTCTAGCCTCGTTCCAATTGGATGGCAGAAAGTTGTTGTTTACGAGTATAACTGCCGATGTCTATTCAGAAAAATAAAGCAGTTTCATTTGTCAAGTTTTTTTTCAGAAGAGATTCTCATCAAGTGATCATTTAAATGTCATAACACAAATATTAACATATATTTTGACTATACAGTAGCTAAAACTAGGTGTAAAAATGGTCACCATAAAATAATAATATGGTTGCGCGTGTGCCTGCTGATATTGGAAATATATCATTGAAACAGTTTTATTTGTCTTAGGAAAAGCAGTCAGGTTGCTTCTTAAAGCTGTATTTTAAAACACTAGATAAAATTTACGATTAAATATTAACCAAAAGTGATTTATTTTCCAAGTAAAATTTGGTTTAAATCAATTGTTATCAATGGAACCGGAAATGTTTTTGCCATCCACAATTTTTGGTCACGTGGCATAACATTGTAATCACATGGTTAGTAGCCCGGATGAAAACAATAACATTAAAAAGGTCTATATGCATATGCAAAATTTCACAAGATATTGAGCGGACACAAAATTTTGACAATAACCAAGGGTCATTTATAAACATGTTGTATATTTTCAGAAAGTAATGTGTAACAATTCCAACGTTTATCTTGTCAATGTCAATGCATGTGCAAAATTTGGTCAAATGCCATCAAATTGAGAGGAAATGAAGTCAGAATGACAGACTGATGGATTACAGGGTTGGGTAAAGAGAACCCAACACATTTTTAGGGTCAGCCTTAGACACACATCTTTACATCTTTACTTAAGTACACAGAGGACTCAATAATGAAGAGTTAGTTGGTGATAACTCATTATTCTGGGATATCTTTTCCGATTTCTCTATAGAAACATACATGTATGTTGTGGGTACTCATTTGAAGCGCTTCACTAAGGCACTTATAATGAGTACCCACAACATGATTTTATGGAGTGTGAGGCACTGCTAATGGGTACCAAAGTTTTATGATTACTGATGAGAACCCACATCTTTATGAGAGTGAGACACTACTAATGAGTAACCATGGTTTTATAAGTAGGACACTACTAACCAGTACTCATATTTTATGGTGAGGCACTACTAATGAGTATTCATATTCTTATGGAGACACTGCTAATGAGTACCCATTTTTATGGTGAATGAGACACTACTAGTGAGTACCCACATTTTTCCAGTGCGACACTACTAAGTAGTATTTAACATTTTTATGGTGATACACTACTAACGAAAACCTTTTTATGGTGAGTAATGAGTGCCCACATTTTTATGGTGAGTGAGACACTACTAATTACATGTAGTACCCACATTTTAATGGTAAGAGACATTTCTAATTAGTACCTACATTTTTATGAGTGAGACACTAATAAGTAGTACCCACAATTTTGTGGAACAGAGGCACTTCTAATGAGCAGCAACATTTTTATGGGAAGTGGGACACTACTCATGCACCCCCATTTTTATGGTGAGTAAAACACTACTTATGAGTACCCATATTTTATGGCGAATGTGCCACTACTAATAAGTACCCAAGTTTTTTATTGTGAGTGAGGCACTACTAATGAGTACCCACATCACAGCTCTTGATAAGGCGCCTTTTTCAACCAAAAAGTATCTATATTTTTCTTATTTCTCAACAAAACACATGTTGTGGTACTTATTAGAAGTGCCTCAGTGAGAAGTGCCTCACTGAGGCACTTCTAATGAGTACCCACATATCAATGTTTGCATTGAGAAATAAGAAAATTATTTACCTGATACCCACTCTTATCTAGACCTATGCACATTTTTATGGTCAGTGATACACTTCTAATGAGTACCAACATTTTTGTGGTGAGTGAGGCTCTACAAATGCATACACATGTTTTTATAGTGAGGCACTATTAATGAATACCCAAGAGATTGTATGGTGAGCGAGACACTACAAGTGAGTTTTTGTATGGTGAGTGATGCACTACAATTTTTGTATGGTGAGTGATGTACTTCTTATGAGTACCCACATTTGTATGGTGAGTATGACACTACAAAGTATTACCAACACTTTTATGGTGAGTGGGGCACTATTTATTAGTTCCCACATTTCTATGGCGAGTGAGACACTACTAATGAATACCCACCTATTCATGGTTAGTGAGACTCTACTGCATACCTTCATTTTTATGGTGATTGAGGCACTACTAATGAGTATCCATGTTTTTTTTGATGAGTGAGACACTACTAAGCAGTACCCACATTTTTATGGTGAGAGACAGTACTATTGAGCAACCCTTTTTTATGGCAAAGGCACTACAAATAAGTACGGAACACTACAAATTGTACAATATTAAATTCTTTATATCCTGTTATCTGATTTAAATTGTAAAAAAAAAATAAAAAAAAATAAATGATTTGGCTGGAATTATAATGAAATGGAACTCTTTGGGTAAAAGAAACACTAATAAGTTATGAAATCCGCCATTTTGTCTTATTTGATGAAGGTGATAACCTTGGTTTTCTTTGCCTGTTGTAACCAAATATTAGCTGGAATACTTAAAAGGATATGTTTAGATTCATTAAATCTTAATAATGATCATAATGATGGCCTATTCCCTCTTAACAAAAGTAATTGCTGTATAAACATCTTGACAAGTTTTCAAGTTTTGTCAATCAATGAATGGTTAATCTACATCGCTAAAAACAAGGGAAGTTACCTCTGTGGAAGGAAACAATGGGGGCTGTGATGTCAGCGAATTTGTCCTTATAAGGGTTCAGGGTATGGGGTTTCATACCCGAACCCTTATTAATCCACTCAATTTGGGCCAGGTATATGTTTCTGCTGATTTTTACATGTGTTCATTCTTTCCGATGACTGTTGCTTTAAGAAAAATGCTCCCTGCAAAAGCTGTTCTCTTAAGCTATTTAGACTCCTTCAAGAGAGAAGTGAGCAAGATCAATCATTCAAGGCAGGTGTGTGGAATTATCAAATTTTATTACTTGTTCACCGACAAAATCCACTTGTCCAACCAAAATTTACTTGCCCGAAAATTGTCACTTTTTCTTATTTCTCAAAGAAAACATAATTATGTTGTAGGTACTCATTAGTAGCGCCACACTGAGGCACTTCTAATGAGTACCCACAACATATGTTTTCTTTGAGAAATAAGAAAAATATGTATCTTATAATCTGGATAATCTCCTTAGCTAAATCTATGAATTACTTGTCCCACCTAGGACAAGCAAGTTAAAATTTCATACTTGTCCTCAGGGAAATGGGACAAGATGGACAAGTCGGGCATGTTATTTCCACAGCTCTGATTCAAGGCCACAGAAGGTACATGTAATATTGTTTTTATCCTGCTTTTTATCTCTTTACTAACCACAGGCACCTGACGCATGGACAGTGGTTTTCACTGACTATTTATGTGTTCGGGGCTATCAAGTAGGCTCTTACAGAGAGTTATGTGTATGCCCAAATCTTCAATTTTAAATAAAACTATATAAAATGGCCCCATCCACTAATGACTACATTTCAAAAAGGTATGAAAGTGTTCAATCTACCATGAAGGGGGTGCGAATTTAGCATTCGCTTTACTCCAATAGACCATACTGCCTTGTTCGCAATGTGACATCCAGTTGAAACGAAAGTAGAAAAAACAATACTGATAGTGTAATGATGACTGCTTTTTGTTTGGCTAAAAGATGAATTACTTTCAAGATTTTACATTAAAATCAACCAAGGGAATACTTTTAGGCAAACAGTTTAAATGGGAATAAAATAATACCGACCAGTGGGTTTATTTTCTTACTTTTATCCTTGCAATAACCACCAGGAGCTCCAGGAGAAACAAGTGCTAGATTATTGTTACTGAAGACTAAATCCCGACATCACTCAATTTATACCCGCCATTTAGAATTGTTTGGAAAGTCTATATTTTCACTCTATAAGATAATAAATATTTAATTCTCCGATATAGGTTTCAGTAAACTTTACCCTTTATAAACAGATGTTCATATATTAAGCAGAGAATTACACAAAAGCCAGTGACTGGCATTTTTGTTGACAAAACAGCAATTGAAAATTTAAAAATAAACATACATTTGTACAATGTAATCTGGTGTTAGAAAACTTCGTATCACTGATTGATTGAATGATTGATTTGAAAACATGATATGCAGCATAAAAAGTACATTATGTTCTACTCAATGTGACAGGGTCGAGACTGATAGTTTATGGATAGTTGACAGTTATAAATATACCTGAATAAGCAACAAAGTATACAAAGACCTGTCAGCTACATTTTTACCCCTGTATCAGTCAGTAACCCAGGGTATAGTGGTCTGTCACATGGAGAGTATGCTGGAATATTGGTCAGCGACAAAGTGAACCAAGACCTGTAAGCTACACTGTACACCGGTGTGTCAGTCAGTAACCCAGTGTATAGCGGCCTGTCACCTAAAGTGTATACCGGAATATCAGTCACAAAGTATACAAAGACCTGTTAGCTACAATGTACCCCAAAGTCTGTAACTTAGGGTATAGCAGCCTCTCATCTGGACCAGAATATCAGTCAGCAACAAAGTACATGTATAGATCTGTAAGCTACACTGTACCCGGCTATAGCTGCCTGTCACCTGGAGTACATACCCGAATACTGGTCAGCAACAAAGTATATGAATACCTGTCAGCAACACTATTATCCAGTATATCAGTCTGCAGTGCTCCAGCTAGCCCTGTATGGAGTGGCGGGCCGCCTCTCTTGCCCTCTTCTGCCACCCCTCTGCCTTTCATAAGCTGCCTCTGTCTTATTCCAACTCCAGGCATAAAAACGTACATTTTGGCGAAAATTTCATGGAAATCGAAGCAAAATTAAAAAAGTTATCAATGTTTAAAGGTCACTTTTATGTGTAATCTATTTTTGAAGTATTTATCGTGGGATGGAGTTATATTTTGTAACATGTCTTGATACTAAGCACATCACATTACACATGGTGCCCGCATTCTTGTATGACCGCGCAAAAAGTGCCCTACCTGGTACCCCTCTGCCCTCACACCTAGCTGGAGCACTGATCTGTAACCTGGAGTATAGTGGCCTGTCACCTGGAGTGCTGCACCGGAATATCGGTCAGCGACAAAGTATATGCAGACCAGTAAGCTACACTGCTCCCCGGTATATCAGTCAGTGACCCGGTGTGTAGTGGCCTGTCACCTAAATTGTGAACCAGTGAATATTGGTCAGCGACAAAGTACATGTATACTAATTTAAGACTTATTAGATAAACTGTAAACCAAAGTATAAGTCTGTAACCCAGGGTATAGCGGATATTGTGTACCCCAGAGTATCATTCAGTGTATCAGTCAATGATGCAGGATATGAAAGGTCTGGAGTTTATGCTAGAGTATCAACATATTGCCTGAAACTTTGTTATTTGTGGAAAGTCATGTTTAGTGATGACTGTTTCAAAAAAAAAATCTGTGTGTTAGTTAAGAGTACTTGGATTGAATAAGATCATCATAAAAGGTCTAGATACTCAGTCAATGTTGATTCTGACAGCTGGAATGCATTTCCATCCCTCACTTCCACACACACACACACCACCACTACCACCACCAGAAAAGCTAGTTCTTGTTCAAATAAAATTTATTATTTCAATGTTGAAGACAGTTTTATTCATTTCTAAAATGGATAAAGAGGAATAGAAAGCTTCACACCAGAAATAAGTAAATTACCCATTGTTTATACTTTCCATGCACAAAGGAACAACAGCGCTTACTATCCCACCCATCAATAATGTGCCAGTTCAACTGATCAGTTAGGGTCATTCAAGAAAAGGGGAATTTTTTTTATTGTTTTAAGATTTTTTTTTTTTTTTTTTTTTTTTTTTTTATAATTTAGTCATGTTACATTTAGATTTTACAAAGCATGATGTATGGATGGCTGATTATATCATTAATTTGTGGAATCTTTATCAGTCAGGACTCAGGAGCATAACTTCTAAAGGTTAAAATTTTGAGAAGATTTATAACTTTGTTAAGTTAAAATTCAAAGTTCTATAAAGTAACCTCCCTTCCAAAGTGTAAGAGATAACTTTCCTTTGGCTGAAGGTTTTAACTTATTTAGGTTATTTCTGAAATTTGTAAATATTTTGGAAATAACCGAAGTTAAAAAGTATATTTTTTCATGAATTTCAAAGTCCCTGCATACACATTTCTAGATGATGCATACAAATTCCATTGCTTGATCATAAAGTTATGTAACAGATCTTTCATACAATATTAACCACACTTGTCCATGAAAATTGCTGTAAGTCTACAATCAGAAGGTGAAAAATGGCACAAATTAAAAATAACTGAAAAACAAGTTAAATTCACGAAGTGTAGCAAAATTGATAACTCTTTTGAGTTAAAAAAAATAAATAAATGGTAGAAGTTTTGCTCCTGATTGTTTATAGAATGTTTTGGATTTCAAGTGCAGTTCCGTACTTTCTGTTAAACCGGATGTCACGTTCGCACAAGGCATTATGATCTTCTGGAACACGAATGCATATAAAAACACATTTTCTGCAAATATTATCATAAAACTTACATGGATCGATTCATCACACTTTGATCATTCCATTCATTCTATTCAATCATGCCAGACTTCGCATAATTCTGCTATATATTATGAAAATCATCCAGCTTTGAAAATTCTGATATTGTGCCCGAAGATCTGACAGATCTGACCTCCTTTTTGTCCTTTTGTTTACTTTTTGTAAGGAGGAATTTGGTTGGCTACTTACTTCAGATTTCGGATTTATCAGTTTTCATCCCTGCGCTAATGCTGTCATGACGTTTTCCCATTATTCAGTGCGTCTATTACAAAATACGGTCTGGGTCAAAGGTCAACACTGTCATTTTCCTTCGAGCGCAATATCAGGTATCAGAATTTTCGAAGTTGGACGATTTTCATAATTAATTTAATTTACAGCAGAATTATGCGAAGTCTGACGTGACTGAATAGAATGAATCGAACACTCAAAGAGTAAATTATTGATCAATAGAAGTTTTATGACAATATCTGCAGAAAACACGATTTTATTTGCATGCTAAATTGATGATTTTAACCTTACCCAGATGGTTACCCAACCCACCCGGCAAGATCATGTACTGGACCTTTTCTTGATTTCCAACCCAACTCTTGTAACAGATGTTACAATTCTCCCTGGCCTTGGCGACCAAGACATTGTCCAAGCAGAGGTCGCCGTCAAACCCACACAGGTGAACCATAAACGCAGAAAGATTCACCTGTACAATAAGGCAGACTGGACCACTTTTAGGTCCAAACTGAAAGCATACCAGACTGAATTCCTCTGGACTGAATCAGAAAAATCAGTTGACCAGCTGTGGTCAGGCTTAACAGAAAAGCTAGACAAACTTACAGATGAATGTATCCCTTCGAAGGTCATTAAAGGCAAACCTTCGCTACCCTGGGTCTCTCATGAGATCAAACGCCTGATACGCAAAAGAGATAAATGCTACAAATCCCACAGGAAAACTGGGAATCCTCAAATGACAGAAAAGTATCTTTCTCTCAGACACACGATAAGATGGAGAATTAAGGACAGTCACAAAGCATATCTTGAAGGTATGCTTCGGCTGGATGGGAAGGGTCAACCATCTACTACCCCAGGTCAAGTGGACTGCAAGAAACTTTTTCAGTTCCTGAAAAGCTCAAGAACCAACAAGGAATCCCCCCACTAAAGAAGAATGACCAACTCTATACTGTTTGTTTGTGTTGAGGTTTTACGGCCCAGTCAACCCAATGGGGTCATGTCGAGCACGGTCAGTTTACCTAACCACACGTTTACTGGGCAGACTTTGTCCTCTAAGCGGTTAACCAGTATTGTGCACATTCTTTCGCCAGAAACTGACAACTGCCCTTCTTGAATCAGCGGAAGGGAGAGAATGACCGTAGAAAATATTTCATGATCAATCTCCACAAAAGAATGTTGCAGACTTCGGCGGGGGTCGAACCCACAACCTCCTGGTCTCCAGTCGGACGCGCATCCAACTGAGCCACCGAGGCCGGCAACTCACACAACAGAAAAGGCCAACATATTAAATGAGCAGTTTCAGTCAGTATTTACCCCGCTCTCCCCACTTTCTTTAAAAGAGTTATCTCTTATGAAAGTGCAAGACCTTGTTGACAACAAGGTCACAGAAACTGAATGTCTCCCTTAAGATTTGAGAAACCCAACCCCTGTTATGCCAGATATCCAACTTTCAACAGCTGGGATTCTGAAGTTGTTAAAAAATCACAATCCTCGAAAGGCAGCAGGCCCTGACAAGATTAAACCTGTGGTTCTGAAAGAAATCAGAGAGGAACTATTTTTTTTTTTTTTCCAGTTACTATTCAGTAACCCATTTATTCCCCCCTTCAAATGATATATCAAGGGTCGGGTAGGACCATCCCTTGATATACCTTACAATATAGTCAGCAACTGTGATGAACAAATATGGGTATGACAACTACACAGCTGTATATTATATATCGACATATTTTATCTTGATACAAATAACTTCTAGTTATCATATACATGTTTAATTTTAGTTTGTAACTGAAAAATTGTGAAACAGAAGGAGGGAAAGAGAGAAGTTATGTTTGGGGTATTGGGAACTTGCCCCTATACTGAAAATCCTCTTTGAGAGATCCCTCAAAAATGGTATTGTCCCCAGTGATTGGACATCTGCTAATGTGACACCTCTTTTCAAGAAAGGTGACAAATCCTCTGCTGCCAATTACCGACCAATCTCCCTTACATGTATCTTGTGTAAGGTAATGGAGCACATAATAGCCTCCAACTTGGTAAAACATCTCGATTCAAATGGCCTCATGTAGGAACTACAGCACGGTTTCAGTGAGAGACGCTCTTGTGAGACACAACTGGCCTCCCTTGTCGGGGATCTTGCACGCAGGTCCAGTCAGGATACACAGACTGACCTGATCCTGCTGGACTTCTCCAAGGCATTTGACAAGGTAAACCATTCGAAGCTGATCCAGAAACTGCATGCATATGGTGTAAGAGGCCCTACCTTATGTTGGATTCAGGCATTCCTAAGCAATCGTCAGCAGAGGGTTGTTGTTGATGGCGAGAATTCAGACTCTGTCCCAGTGACATCAGGGGTCCCTCAGGGCTCCGTCCTGGGTCTGGTTTTGTTCCTGGCCTACATCAATGATCTTCCCCAGGATGTAGTCTCACAGGTGCGTCTCTTCACCGACGACACTGCCATATACCTGACAACTGAGTCTCAGCATGACAGTGACTGCTTACAACGCGACTTGGACCTACTTCAGGCATGGGAATCTAAGTGGGATATGGAATTTAACCCTTCCAAGTGCCAGGTCATACGGGTAACTACTTCTAGGACCCCCTTCAATACAGAGTACATACTGCATGGCCAGGTTCTGGAGGTGGTCACCAGTGCCAGGTACTTGGGGGTAGACATATCCAGCAACCTTAGCTGGAACACTCACGTGGACAGTTACTGCTAATGCCAACTGGTCTCTCGGATTTATTAAAAGAAATGTAGACAAAGTCCCCTAAAATCCGAGAAATGGCCTATCAGACCCTTGTACGTCCCCAGCTGGAGTACGCTTCAGCTATATGGGACCCCCACACCAAACGAAACAACTATAAGGTTGAAATGGTCCAAAGACGTGCAGCCCGTTGGACTATGAATGATTACGCCAGGACAACAAGTGTCTCTTCATTGTTGCATGAGCTGGACTGGCAGACCCTTGAAGAGAGACGATCAGTGGCCCGTCAATGGGTAGTCAATGGCCTCGTGGCCGTCCCCCTTCCTGACTACATTCAGCCCCATACTCATAGGATATCCAAATATTGCCATTCCATGACATTTCGTCAGATCCACACAGGCAAGGACTCCTATAAGTACTCCTTCTTTCCACTGGCCATTGTTCAGTGGAATACCCTCCCAGAGACAGCTGTAACTTCTCCAAGTCTTGATTCATTCAAGGCAGAAATTGGAAAGTTGCAGTTCCCCAAACCCTAAACATACGTGTGCTTGCTTTTAACCTGATTTTGTTTTTAGCCCTAACCCCATATCCCACCCCGTATGGTTGATCCGTCCAAGTCATTTGTTTTTATGTCTCAACCTCCTTGTCGATCTAGATTTTAACCTATCATCTTGACAGACTCACTATCATGCTTTTCCTTTTACTTTTTCATAACACAACGCGCAGACCTGCTAAAAATGCTCGCGAGGGCGTAAGCAGTATTCGAAGATAGATAATTGGCACCCCCTTCACAATAGATGGAACACTTTCTTAACTTTTCAAAATGTAGTCATTGGTGGAAGGGGCTATTTATTATTTTTTTATTTAAAATTAAAGACTTGGGCATAAATCTCTGCAAGGCCTACTTGTTAGCCCCAAGCACATAAACAGTCAGTGAAAAACACTGTCTGTGCATCAGGACTCAGGTGCCTGTGTCTGTGATTACTAACAAACAAAACACTTTCATCTTTTTTCACTCCTCACTATCACTCTTTTAATGCTCACTATAATTTTTTAATTTTATTCTCATGCAGGCATCCCTGTGCATAATACTAAGGAATAGGGGTGACGCAGTAATGAGTATCAATAAACAGATAGATGATAGTTCTTGTAACTCTTGTTAGAATGGGTGGGTGGGGTGACGTGTAAAAACGTCCTTGACATTTATCAAATAAAATGCTCAAGCAATTACAGGAGGCACTACCTCTATAATAATCACACTCACAAATAATGAATACGATAGTTTTTGCCCATTCCTCGACTAAATATTCTTGGAAGAACATTTTGTCCCATACACAATGCTCGACTTCGCAAAGAAGCGAAAGTCGACGCCATCTTTGAAAAGTCTTTCAGTAAAACACCGCACCCGTACCGACTTCATTAAAGAAGAGAACAGAACAGAATTTTAAGATTATAACACAACAGAATTTTAAGATAAGAATAAGATTTTTTACTGGTGATATATCTAATGTCATTCATTCACCAGGACCTGTGATATGGGAAGTTAGTCCCTAGCTCTCACCAGAGAGGTAAACCTAGCCACCTAGAATCCTAGAATCTGGAAGGGCATTCAAATCTCTGATTGTTTGAGGGAAGAATGAGCCCTTGTAAATGTCAGTTCTTGCAGCTGGGGTCTGAAAAGTCAATGAGTGATGACTTCTACTGCGCCTAATTGTGTGTGGGGGAATGCTGGCAGGCCGATTAATATGAATTTAGGCACTGCCTAGAAACGGGCAAGGCAATTGCTTAATTTTCCAAGTTAGCCGAAAAGTGTTATTGTTTTTGTTGATGCAGGCTCGGACCCATCAATACCGGTATTGATGGGTCCGAGATGCAGGACAAGATCACAATCTGTAACGACGCAGACGAAAATACACTAGAATGGCTCTAATTTTTTATTACGATTCCCGCCGAATGTCACATTGATTAGCTATTCGTTTCAAATGAGCGTCCTGGACAATTCGGCGCCTAACAAACTCGATCCCTAACAAAGTCGGCCCCTTACCAACTTGGCCCCTAATATTTATTAATGATCACTTATAGATGTTTTAACATCAACATTTTATGGGTCTGCATATTTTAAATATAATATATGTATCTGTATCTATTATCTTCGGTGCTATAGTATTATTTTGAGTTAGCTCTTATATGATAGTTAATTCCTAAAATACTCTTATAAAACGTTCTGTGTATTCCGATCAATCCATCCACTAGTTATGAACATATTACGAATTAGTATATTTTAAATATAATACATTCACTTTAATTGTTCTATTACAAGGCAGGCCTGATATAATTATTTCCCCAAAATATACTTTAAAACATTTTTTTTATCCATCCATTCACCAACTCATCCATCTTAATTGACCTTAATCATTGGTCATTATGATCAATTTAGTGTTTATTGTAGAGACATGCGCAACCGCTTATTTGTGTCTTTGTAGACTCAGATGTATTTGTATCCTTAAAACGTGCATTATTAGTTCTTTTCTTACTTGAGTTGCATGTCATGAAGCGTGTACATTTTTTTTTTTTTTTTTTTTTTTTTTTTTTGCATATGCTCTATCGCCATAAAACGTGTGCATTATATGTTCTTTCAAAGCCGTGTATTGTTACGAAACGTGTGCATTATTTGAGCCAGCACATGGGATAATGGTACTTATTGCATACGGGAATATTAAATGGATGTATTTATCCGCGAATCTGAACGATCTCCCTGATCAATGAATAATATGTAAGTAACCCACAGCCTTTGCCAATCTGCATATCATCTCTGTCTTTACAAGTCTATGATATGAATACCCCTGTAAACCCCACTTTATATTGGGAAAAGTGAGTTTTACCGGGATAAACTTGAGTTTCTTATTTCTGCTCTAAAACATATATTGTGGGTACTTGTTAGAGCAACCTTCATCAAAATTTTTATCTGAAAATCGCCATTTTTACAGACACAAAAATAGTATTGTAGTTAACAAGCGTGTTATCGTAATGCACATTAAGTTTTTTTTTTTTTTTGCTAATGAAACATGGCAACAAATATGTTCATTGCTGTTATAGTACTTAGTAAACACAAAATTCACCAATTACCGTAGATCTCCAAATAGACATATGCGCAGACCTATCTGCTAACTAAATGACCCATCCATTCCAGCTCCACCGCACTATAGTCTCAGTCAATGAACGGATTTGATGACACTGTCTCATCTATAGAAATAATATGCCTATTATATAGATTGTTGATCTAAAAATGAAGTTTCCTGATATAATTTACAGTTGATTACAGGCATAGCATGTTTTAAGGACAGGGTCGAATGAAAAACAGACAAAACATTTTGTGTTTAAATACAGTGCGGCTATCCAACAAATGAAACAATATTTTAGGGGCCGAGCTGCTTACAGGCCGAGTTTGCAAGGGGCCGAGTTTGTTGGGGGTCGAGTTTGTTAGGGACCCGAGCTGTCCCAGAATCTTTTTTACGTTGACCAACACTATTGAAGTAGTCAAGAATAAATAATTATATCTTTTAAACGCGTTATGCAGTTTTGAAATTTCTGCAGTTGCTTCAATGAATAAAATGGAAGTTAAACGAGTGTAGAAAAAAAACGTGTATGAAAATAATTCCCGTAATACAGTGTCAAAATCCGACTGGTTCTATAGCGTTACGATTATCAGTAGATACTTTGAGTTAATAGTATCTTATATGCTTCTGACGAACTGAGATGAAAGCGCCAGTTGAATCATTCAAAATTAGCCGACATGTTTTTTTCACCTTTGCATTATTTAATGAAAATAATGTGTGTATATTTCTTGCCATTTAAAAACATCTTTAAAGATTTACGAAAAGAAAAAAAATCATTCCAAATAAATAACGGTTTCTCGCCAGTTTTCAATTCGCGAGATTGGTAACTTTGGCACGGAGCAGCTGAGAGACATGGACAGAATACAGTGGTGAGTTTCATGCGTGTTAACTATAGGCGTGCAGGCAAACGCTGCCTGCTGCCGTTGACGCCGGATTTCGAAGGCAACGTTGTCCATGCCCGTACTAAAACTCGGAACAGGCGGAACAGCGGAACACTTACAAATTTATTTATTTATTTTATTTTATTTTTTAATAATGATACTTTAAAATAAAACAAATCATTGATATTTCCAAGAAAAATACTTAACATTTAACTTTCTACTCTGAATACGCGTTTAATTGCTGTTCCGTTGATAACAATAGTGTTCCGTCAATTTGTTGCCTAGTGACGGACGTTCCGGACGTTACGTTATGAACGTTCTGTAATTTGCCAAAAGTTCCGTAAATCACAGGTACTATTAACGCAACGCCTGCAAATTAATTAAAGATTAACAATAAACATGTTTTTATACATCTGAAGAATACGAAACACTCTTCAGATGTATAAAACACCTTTATTCATCTATGCTATTGAGTTAGTATGTCTAAAAGTAAAATACGAACATGAGTCCCCTGGACGGAACATATAAACTAAAATCCAGAACAGTATCCTATGTTGAGTTGTTGCATTTTCCTGAAATTCGGAAATACGGAACACATTAATGAGTCTACTTTATTTATATGCAAAACACAGAGAAGCAAATAAAGTAATAGTACACTGAAGAATACAAATATTGTTGTAGTCTTTTATTTTATGTCTAAAATACGGAACACAAGTCTCCTGGACGAAACATATTCTTTTAAGTTCGGAATAGTATTTTTGATAAGTTGTTGCAATTTCCAGCGCTATACAACTTGGCACGGAAATATACCTCCCTAAGACCTATAAACCCTATAAAAACACGCTCCTGTCTGCTGCAAATTGATGGAGTTATTAGGGTATTTACGTTTTCCCGCCCAAAATTCCATAGGGTGCAATGCAAAATTGAGGACCCATTTTCAGTAGGACGCCTTGCCCCGATTCCCTTGACTACCCTTTATGTTTGTAGACATTAATGATCTGCGTATGCGCATAAATCTGCAGCACCGTGGGTGCTTTCCTTTGGCTGCTGTAGGCGTAAAACGGTTTATTTATTGAACGTTTGATGCTCATAATGCACGTGCTATTCGATTGACCGCATCCCGGATTGTGCAAGTATGTTTGTATGTATAGGCTCTACAAACGTTCCAAATTTCAGCTTAATCGGATGAACAACAGACGAGTTATTAGTGATCAAATTTCAGACATTGAGCCTAATCCGAACTCCACCGATCGAGATGAAACTGGTGCCAGACGAAAGGTCTGGACCAATAACTCACTAGGGCCAAGTGCCCAAAAATTCCTATCGCCCCTTTTTCGTTATGGCCCCTGAAAGTTGATATTTGCTAATGTTTGACACCTAATAACTTACTAACGCACAGTCCGAATTTTCTGACAAATTGCATTTTATGTACTAAGGGCAATGTTTTTGTACCAGTTTCAGTCCGATCGGTGAAGGTCACATTTTGTGCCTTTTAATCTCTTTGTTCAGCAGACGAGACCTACAGACGCATTACAAGTCCTTGTATCTTTGCTTGTACTGCATGCAGCGCTATACAATTTGGCATGGAAATGTACCTTCCTAAGACCTATAAACCCTATAAAAAGCGCACCTGTCTGTTGCAAATTGATGGAGTTATTAGGGTATTTACGTTTTCCTACCCAAAATTCCATAGGGTGCAATGCAAATTTGAGGACCCATTTTCAGTAAAAAGCCTTGCCCCGATTCCTTTGTCTACCCTTTATGTTTGTAGACATCGATGACCTGCGCATGCGCGCAAATTTGCTGCACCGGGGGTGCTTTCCTTTGACTGCTGTAAGCTTAAAACATTTTTTTTTTTTTTTTTTTTTTTTGAATGTTTGACGCCCCATAGTGCACATGCTATTCGATTGATCGCATCCCGGATTGTGCAGGAATGTTTGTATGGATAAGCTCTACAAACGTTCCAAATTTCAGCTTAATCAGGATGAAAAACAGACGAATTATTAGGGGTCAAAATTTCAGGCATTCCATACCAACTTTGGGCATGCATATTTGAGCCTAATCGGACCTTCATCGATCGGGATGAAACTGGTGCCAAACGAAAGATCTGGACTAATGACTCACTGGGGCCAAGTGCCAAAAAAGTTTTATCATCCCTTTTCGAGACCTACAGACGCAATTCAAGTCCTTATATCTTTGCTTGTACTGCATGCAGCGCTATACAATTTGTCTCGAAAATGTACATCCCTAAGAACTATAAACCCTATGAAAAGCTCACCTGTGCAAATTGATGGAGTTTCTAGGGTATTTACGTTTTCCCGCCCAAAATTCCATAGGGTGCAATGCAAACTTGAGGACCCATTTTCAGCAGAACTCCTTGCCCCGATTCCCTTGACTTCCCTTTATGTTTGTAGACATTGATGATCTGCGCATGCGCATAAATTTGCAGCAACGTGAGTGCTTTCCTTTGGCTGCTGTAGGCATAAACGGCTTATTTATCGAATGTTTGACGCACCATAGTGCACGTGCTATTCGATTGACCGCATCTCGGATTGTGCAGGTTGATGGGCTCTGCAAAACTTCTAAATTTCAGCTTAATCGGATGAAAAACATTACAGTTATTAGGGGTCAAAATTTCAGGCATTCCATACCAACTTTGGACTGCTTATCTGAGCTTAATCCGACCTTCACCGATCAGGATGAAACCGGTGCCAGACAAAAGGTCTGGGCAAATTGCCCAAAAATTATTATCGCCCTTTTTTCGAGTTATTTCCCCTGAAAGTTGATATTTTCTAATGTTTGACCCCTAATAACTTACTGATGCACAGTACGAATTTTCTGACAAATTACGTTTTATGTACTACGGTACTAGGACAATGTTTGGTACCAGTTTAAACCCGATCGGCTTTTGTGCCTTTTAATCTCTTTGTTCAGCAGACGAGACCTACAGACGCATTTCGAGTCCTTATATCTTTGCTTGTACTGCATGCAGCGCTATACAATTTAGCATCGACATGTATCTCAGTAAGACCTATAAACCCCATAAAAAGCGCGCCTGTCTGTTGCAAATTGATGGAGTTATTAGGGTATTTACGTTTTCCCGCCCAAAATTCCATGGGATGCAATGCAAATTGAGGACCCATTTTCAGCAGGACGCTTTGCCCCGATTCCCTTGACTACCCCTCATATTTGTAGACATTGATGATCTGCGCATGCGCATTAATTTTCAGCACCGTGGGTTTTTTTCCTTTGGCTGCTGTAGGCGTAAAACGGTTTATTTATTGAATGTTTGACACCCCATAGTGCACGAGCTATTCGATTGACCGCATCCGGAATTGTGCAGGTATGTTTGTATGGATGGGCTCTACATATTTTCCGAATTTCAGCTTAATCGGATGGAAAACAGACGAGTTATAAGGGGTTAAAATTTCAGACATTCCATACCAACTTTGGACTGCTTGTTTGAGCCTTATCCGATCTTCACCGATCGGGATGAAACTGGTGCCAGACGAAAGGTCTGGACCAATGACTCACTGGGGCCAAGTGCCCAAAACTTCTTATCGCCCCTTTTTTGAGTTATGGCCCCTGAAAGTTGATATTTGCTAATGTTTGTCCCCTAATAACTGACTAACGAACATACAAATACTTACAAAAATGGATGAGAAAGGTTGATCCAGTTTTCTCTGGGGCCAAGTGCTCAAAAATTCTTATCGCCCCCTTTTCGAGTTATGGGCCCTGAAAGTTGATATTTGCTAATGTTTGTCCCCTAATAACTGACTAACGAACATACAAGTCTCACAAAATTGGATGAGAGAGGTTGATCCAGTTTTCACTGGGGCCAAGTGCTCAAAAATTCTTATCGCCCCTTTTTCGATTTATGGCCCCTAAAAGTTGATATTTGCTCATGTTTGTCCCCTCATAACTGACGTATGAACATACAAATGCTTACAAAAATGGATGAGAGAGGTTGATCCAATTTTCACTGGGGCCAAGTGCTCAAAAATTCTTATCGCCCCTTTTTCGAGTTATGGCCCCTGAAAGTTGATATTTGCTAATGTTTGTCCCCTAATAACTGACGTACGAACATACAAGTGCTTACAAAAATGGATGAGAGAGGTTCATCCAGTTTTCACTGGGGCCAAGTGCTGAAAAATTCTTAACGCCCCTTTTTCGAGTTATGGGCCCTGAAAGTTGATATTTGCTAATGTTTGTCCCCTAATAACTGACTAACGAACATACAAGTGCTTACAAAAATGGATGAGAGAGGTTGATCCAGTTTTCACTGGGGCCAAGTGCTCAAAAATCTCATCGCCCCCTTTTCGAGTTATGGGCCCTGAAAGTTGATATTTGCTAATGTTTCACCCCTAATAACTTACTAACGCACAGTCCGAATTTTCTGACAAAGTGTGTTTAAGGGGTTAAAATTTCAGACATTCCATACCAACTTTGGACTGCTTATTTGAGCCTTATCCGACCTTCACCGATCGGGATGAAACTGGTGCCAGACGAAAGGTTTGGACCAATGACTCACTGGGGCCAAGTGTCCAAAACTTCGTACATTTTCTTGCCCAAACTTCCATAGGGTGCAATGCAAACTTGAGGACCCATTTTCAGCATGACGCCTTGCCCCGATTACTTTGACTACCCTTTATGTTTGTAGACATTGACGATCAGCGCATGCGCATAAATTTGCAGCACCTGGGTGCTTTTCTTTGGCTGCTGTAGGCGTAAAACGGTTTATTTATTTAATGTGTGACGCCCCATAGTGCACGTGCTGTTCGTTTGACCGCATCCCGGTTTGTGCAGGTATATTTGTATGGATAGGCTCTACAAACGTTCCAAAATTCAGCTTAATCGGATTAAAAACGAACGTGTTATTAGGGGTCAAAATTTCAGGCTTTCCATACCACCTTGGACCGCTTATTTTCGCCTAATCTGACCACCGAGTGGAATGAAACTGGTGCCAGACGAAAGGTTTGGCCCAATGACTCACTAGGGCCAAGTGAGCAAACATTCTTATCATCCCTTTTCGAGTTTTGGCCCCTGAAAATTGATATTTGCTAATGTATGACACCTAATAACTTACTAACGCACAGTCCAAATTTTTCTGACAAATTACGTTTTATATATTATGGTACTAGGGCAATGTTTAGTACCAGTTTCAGCCCGATCGTTGATTTGTTTGTGTTGGAATTTTACGGCCCAGTCAACCCAATGGGGTTATGTCGAGCGCGGACAGTTTACCTAACCACACGTTTACTGGGCAGGCTTAGTCCTCTAAGTGGTTAACCAGTATTGTGCACATTCTTTCACCAGAAACTGACAACTGCCCTTCTTGAATCAGCGGAAGGGAGAGAATGACCGTAGAAAATATTTCATGATCAATCTCTACGACAGGATGTTGCCGACCTCGGCGGGGGTTGAACCCGCGACCTCCTGGTCTCCAGTCGGATGGAGCATCTAACTGAGCCACCGAGGCCGGCATCCCGATCGGTGAAGGTCACCTTTTGTGCCTTTTAAAACTCTTTGTTCAGACGACGAGACCTACAGACGCATTTCAAGTCCTTATATCTTTGCTTTTAATGTATGCAGCGTTATAAAATTTGGCACGGAAATGTAACTCTCTAAGACCTATTAACCCTATAAAAAGCGCACTTGTCTGTTGCAAAATGATGGAGTTATTATGGTATTTACGTGTTCCCGCCCAAAATTCCATAGGATGCAATGCAAATATTAGGACTCATTTTCAGCAGGACGCCTTGTCCCGATTCCCTTGACTACCCTTTATGTTTGTAGACATTGATGATCTGCGCGTGCGCATAAATTTGCAGCACCGTGGGTGCATTCCTTTGGCTGCTTAGGTGTGTACGGTTTATTTATTGAATGTTTGACGCCCCATAGTGCACGTGCTACTCGATTGACCGCATCCGGAATTGTGCAGGTATGTTTGTATGGATGGTCTGTACAAACGTTCCAAACCTCAGCTTAATCGGACGAAAAGAAGACGAGTTATTAGGGGTCAAGATTTCAGGCATTCCATACCAACTTTGGACTGCTTATTTGAGCCTTATCCGACTATCACCGATCGAGATGAAACTGGTGCCAGACGAAAGGTCTGGACTAATGACTCACTGGGGCCAAGTGCCTAACAATTCTTATCGCCCCTTTTTCGAGTTATGGGCCCTGAAAGTTGATATTTGCTAATGTTTGTCCCCTAATAACTGACTAACGAACATACAAGTGCTTACAAAAATGGATGAGAGGTTGATCCAGTTTTCACTGGGGCCAAGTGCTCAAAAACTTATCGCCCCTTTTTCGAGTTATGGGCCCTGAAAGTTGATATTTGTTAATGTTTCACCCCTAATAACTTACTAACGCACAGTCCGAATTTTCTCACAAAGTGTGTTTTATGTACTGTGGTACTAAGGCAATGTTTGGTACCAGTTTCAGCCCGATCGGTGAAGGTCACCTTTTATGCCTTTTAATCTCTTTGTTCAGCAGACGAGACCTACAGACGCATTCCAACTTTGGACTGCTTATTTGAGCCTAATCCGACCTTCACCAATAGGGATGAAACTGGTGCCAGACGAAATGTCTGGACCAATGACTCACTGGGGCCAATTTCACCCCCCCCCCCCCCTCCTTCCCCCCCCCCCACCCCCCCCCCCCCCCCCCCCAAAAAAAAAAAAAAAAAATAAATAAATAAATAAATAAAAAAAATCGCCTCTTTTTTGAGTTATGGCCCCTGAAAGTTGATATTTGCTAATGTTTGACCCTACTAACGAACATACAAGTGCTTACCAAACTGGATGAGATCGCTTGATCCAGTTTTGAAATTCTTGGATAAATGACATTTGATTGTCAAACTAACTTGATGTTAAGAGATTCATTGAAAGTTACTTCATTAGTTTGTACAGTTTTGTGCCCACAGGTGTACTTGCGATTTGGGCAAAGGTAAGCTATACGCCGGACAGTGAAGGCCCTGTTCAGACTGCGCAATCTGCCTTCAGGACCTTCGGTGTCCGCTTACATAACCGTAGGAAAATATGGACTAAATATTGATAAATAGCAAGACCCTGGTCAAGATTATGCGGTTTCGCTGGCAGACTGCACCAGGCTATCAGTAATTAGTTTTCTTATTTCTGTACGAATACATAGGTTATGGGTAATCATTAGAAGTACCTGCACCAGTTAAGTGCAGAAAAAATGTATATTTTTATTTTGCCGAAAAACAAAATTCGTCTTATCTGCACTAAAGCATTTTGGATACTTAGTTTTGAATCGCCCCACCATCATTGGAAGAATGCATGACATATGTTTTAGTGCAGAAGTAAGAAACAATAATATACAGCAAATTTCCTCTATGAACATTACGAAAACACGCCTATTCAATCCAAAAACTGAAAATTGTCAGATAAAAAACTCTGACATTTTCATATTTCTGCTCAAAACATAGATTGTGGGTACTCGTTAGAACCGCCTCGGCGAGGCGGTTCTAACGAATACCCACAATCTATGTTTTCAAGCAAAAATAACAAAAATAATGTATACCCCTGTAAACCCCAGTATTACTATATAAAAGTTGGGTTTAAGGGGGTCAAAATTATATAGGCATGTTTTCGTGATGGACCACTCAAAATTAAAACCACTTCGCTACTGAGACCAGCTTCCGCCAGTCCTAAGTAGGGTTTTCGTGTTATTCTACATAGCTCCAGATAAGATGGGTTTCCGCATTGTATTTTTCTTATTTCTCCACAAAATATGTTATGGGTGCTCCTTAGAAGTGCCTCGGCGAGGCGCTTCTAAGGAGTACCACAACATATTTTTGTGGAGAAACAAAATACCAGTATCTGGAGCTATGTTCTACATTCAAAATAAAAACCGCTCCGCTAATTAGACCATTTTTAGGCAGTACCAAAGTTGGTCTTAATAGCGGAATTTTACGCTATATGATATTTTTGAAGAAATAAAGCATAGTCTCACAAAAGCATGTTGGATACTTTACTTGGAATCGCTACATTGAGACGATTCCAGTGAGTACATGTACCTATAAGCCATTCAAAGATCTTTATTTAAACCGATACAGTTATCAAATATCTCGATTGATGGAGATTGCTTCGGCGAGCACCACCATGTTAGTCAGTGTACATGTACATATATGTTATAACACAGTGTTGTAGATCAGATGCGTATTTTACCTCCTGCTTCAAAGCCCATTCGCAACGCGTAACTCTTAAAGCACCAAGCATAAGTGTAGCATACAACATTTTTTTTTTTTTTTTAATTTTTTGTTTCAAAGAAAATAAAGCTAGGCATTTTATTTTGTCTAAAAATGCAACAACTACAACAACAACAAAACAACCTTGAATGCATAAAGTTGTCATCGGTGTTTTAACGGTTTTTAACCCTTTCTGATCTAGTGTAATGCTGTATACTGATCACAAAAGAATCACTGTGACGGAATTTGCTTGTGTTTAAAGGATGTAAAGTTCACTGAAAAATTGTACCCCTTAAATTAGATTTCATGCTGAGATAAACAAAACCCTTAAACTGCCAAGAAAATCTGCATCTGAAAATGTCGTCTGTTTATGTCGTCTGCTGAATATTCTTGCAAACTTTTCGAACCTATTTTTGCATACAGGCAAACAGTGTGAACCCAGATCAGACTGCTCCTAGGAGCAGTCTTATCTGGATCCACACTGTTTGTAGAAATGACTTTTAAAATCACAAGCAGAAGACAAAGCAGACGACAATAGTTATGACTGGCGCTTTAAGGGTTAATGAGAATTAACCCCCTCTACTTCTGAACATAAATTTCAATGCTGATTTTCAAAACTTCACTGCTGAAATAATCTTTACTCCCTCTTATTTTGAGGTCTGATAATATTTTATGCACAACGTGGTAAAAGTCCTTTATGCCATATGCGAACAGCGAAGGTCCAGACGGCGGAGTGGGCGCATCCGTGCAGTTTTATCCGTACATTCCCTGCTCTATGGAAGCAACGAAGGCACCAAATGACCTGTATCATTCTGGTTGCAGATGTTTGCTACAAGCATCCGAACTTCCATATTTACGGTAACTTTTGGGACGGACATGCCTGTAGAAACAGTGTATACACAGATCAGACGCCACACAACGCGACGTCTGACCAGAGTTAGACTTATTGCCACTCCTCTACCCATTTGTGTTTAATGGACTCTTCTGTCCCTCACTTTGAACAGGTTCATTTCCAGTTTTAGGGTGTCTGGTTTGTTTTAAGTATTACAGTTAATGAAAAAAAATCCTCTACTTAATGCAAACAACCAGCTACAATGTAGACCCAGATCAAACGCCGTGTTCTGTAAGAAAAAAATGAAATTACAGTCGACTCTCGTTATCTCGAATTCCAAGGGACTCACTGAAACACCGTACCTCGACATATCAGAGTTTAAAGAGTGAGGAAAACAATAAATCGAAAAAAAACAACATTTAACAAATGAATATGTAAATTGACGCCTGAAAGTTAGAAATATATATAAAATAATGTGGAAAAGAGGAGAAATTGTTCCTTAGGAGCAATTTCTCCTCTTTTCCACAATATTTTGTTACCTGTTGTTAGATTTTTATGTTTAAGCAGGGACCAGATTTTCGCTTCGAGATAAGCGAGGTCGAGATAACGAGAGTCAACTGTATTTGCAATAATGCATTAAATATTTTAACTTTTTCACCACAGGGACTGCTCATAAAGAAAATAATAAATTTCCTGCTGTGCAGTGTGTTTGTAATCTGTTGTTTTTCCTAGATTCTGTTATTAACACTGGAGTTTCCTAATCAGATAGCACAGTATTCAAGCTGGTCTAGATATTTACTGTTTGCATATGACTTTTTGAGAGGTGTTTGTTTGCTCGGCTTAGTGCTTGCTTCTACTAGTGTGTTAAAAATACAGTCGACCCTCGTTATCTCGACCGCGCTTATCTCGAATTGCCGCTTATATCGAAGTGAAATTCTGGTTCTTGTTTTAACATGGCAATTTAAGAACAGGTAACAAAATATTGTGGAAAAGAGAAGAAAATGCTCCTGAGGAGCAATTTCTCCTATTTTCCACAATATTATCTAATATATCTCTAACTTCAGGAGTCAAATTACATATTCATTTGTTAAATGTGGTTGTTCGATTTATTTATTGTTTCCTCACTTCCACAACACTGATATGTCGAGGTACGGATATCTCCAAGTGTTTCAGAGGGTCCCTTGGAATTCGAGATAACGAGAGTTCACTGTATTCTAGCAACATTTATAGCGGTAAAATGACTAAACAAATGTTATTGTTTTTTTTTTTTTTTTTTTTTTTTTTTTTTTTTAAAAAACACAAGCTATATACCAACGGAAATAGTTTTAATTAGCCATCTTTGTCTTCATCATATTCTGTATTACTGTCAGTCAGGGAGGGGCTATTCATAATGCTCTTCTTGACCAGAATTCTAAACTGTCTTGCTGGCCTAGTGGTTTGCCCTCCTGACTGGTAGAGGCGTCCGGATGGGAGAGTGGCTAGCGCTTCCGAATTCTGATCACGAGGTCTCGGGATTGAATCCCGCTGGAGGCAGAATTCAGCTCATGACTGTACGGTGCTTCATTGCACAGAACATTTCATTATCATCCTTCCGTCGTCTCGATATTACATAAACAATGTTGAAAGGACGTAAAACGCCAAATTTGCCGGCCTCGGTGGCTCATTTGTATACCTGTCCGACTGGTGATCAGTAGGTTGCGGGTTCGACCCCCGCCGGGTCGGCAATATTCTTTCGTGGAGATTGATCATGAAATATTTTCAACGGTCATTCCCTCCCTTAAGGTCATTTGTCAGTTTCTGGTGAAAGAATGTGCACATTACTGATTAATAGCATTGAGGACTAAGCCTGCCCAGTAAAAGTGTTGTTAGGTAAATTGACCGTGCTTAACATGACCCCATTGGTTCGACTGGGCCGTAGAACCTCAACACAAACAAAGAAAACACCAAATCTTCATAATCGTGCTGACTTAGGACCATGCAGTCCTGATTTTCTATCCCTCTGTTAAAAATAAAAATAATAACAATAATAATAATAGACTTTATTTCAAGAGGGTGACACATTTAGCAACAACTAATCTTTCATGAGGCCCTCACTAACTACAGATATGTACATATACAGAACTTCACAAGGGCATTTAAACCTAAAACTACAACAATCAGAAAATAAAAAACAAAAATAAAATAAAATAAACATGTACCTGTCTTCCATACATGATCTCACATACCGCAAATATATGACAAACACTTGTAATTGAGAGGAAAAATATGTACCAATTCTTACATACACCATCTCTCACAAACATATGACAAACAAATGTGATGGAAAAAAAAAACAAAAAAAAAAAACATACATATTTTTACAAATAATTACATGGAAATATATATAACTCTTATGTTCAAGGCTGACTGGATGATGAACATTTCATCCATTTTATGCACTTTTTATGGAAAGAATCTACAGAGTCAGAATTGTTTAACTAGTTTGGTAGATTAATCCAAATGACTGGTCCAGAATAGATTAAACTTTGCTTGAAAATTTCTTTTTTTGGCTTTGGAGTGTGAAAATTTGATGTATTTACTGATCTAAGAGACAGAAGAGTCTCATTTATAGGTCTGAGTGAACATTGCATTAATATAAGATGGTGTGATAGATTTTGAAATTTTATACATAAATTTTGCTTTTCTTAGAAATATTCTTTCATAAATGTTCAGAATTTTAAGGTCATTCAGCTTATGACTTTAATATTATGTTGAAAGGGTCGTAAAACGCCAAATAGTCATAACCAGAATTCTGGCATTGATTCTGCATGGGCAGCATTGTTTTAACAAGGCATCAGAAACAATTCCAATTACTGGCCTCCGCATTTTCATTGAGAAACTCATAGCTCCAGATAAATCTGGTAATTCACATAAATGGTCTCTTACTCGTATTTCTCCACGAAAATATGGATACTCATTAGAAATGCCTAACTAAGGCGCGTCTATTCATTAAAAAGATATACCGAAGCGTCTTTGATGAATACATACAACACGTTTTCCAGAAAAGCAAAAACAAAAAAAAAACAAAAAAAAAAAACAAAAAAAAAAAAAAAAAAAAAAAAAAAAAAATAGTAGCTTTTTGATTGAAAAGGGTGTCTAATAAGACACGACATTTACTCTTTCGTTGAAATCGGTTCGGTAATTTCTCACGAGAAGATCTTTAAAGTTTTCTATACAGATATATAGGGAAAATAAGCCCTGCCCCCTAGCGGCCATGTTTTTTGACAAATCATAAAGGGCTTGAACAATTTGCTATTGGGTCACCAAAGAAATATTCCTGCCAAGTTATATTGAAATCGGTCCATTGGTTTATGGCGAGAACATTTTTAAAGTTTTCTATATAGATATTTAGAGAAATAAGCGCCGCCCTCTAGCGGCCATGTTTTCTGACGTATCATAGCGGCTTGATCAATCTTGGTAGAGGATCACCAACGGAATATTTTTGCAACGTTATATTTAAATCGGTCCAGTGGTTTCTGACAAGTAAATTTTTAAAGTTTTCTATATAGATATATTTTGAAAATATGTCATAACCCCCACCCCCCACCCCCAACCCCACTCCGGGCGGCCATGTTTTTTGACGAATCACAACGGCTGGAAAAATCTTGGTAGAGGGTTACCAAAGAAACATTTCTGCCAAGTTATATAGAAATTAGTCCAGTGGTTTCTTACGAGAAGATTTTTAATTTTTTCTATATTGATATAGAGGGAAAATAAGCCCCGTCCCCAAGCGGCCAGGTATTTTGACAAATCATGAAGGCTTGAACAATTTTGGTAGAGGGTCGCCAAAGAAACATTCCTGCCAAGTTATATTAAAATCGGTTCAGTGGTTTCTGACAAGATAACGTTTTCTATATAGATATATAGCGAAAATAAGCCCCATCCCTGGCGGTCATGTTTTTTGACGAATAACAAATACTTGACCAGTCTCGGTAGAGGGTCACCAAGGAAACATTTCTGCCAAGTTATATTGGAATCGGTCAAGTGGTTTCTGATAAGAAGATTCTTTAAAGTTTTCCATACAGATATGTAGGGAATATAAGCTCCGCCCCGTGGCGGCTATGTTTTCTGACGAATCTTGACGGCTTGAAAAATCTTGGTAGAGGGTTACAAAAAGTAAATTCCTGCCATGTTATATTGAAATCGGTCAATCGGTAAGCCCCGCCCCCTAGCGTCCATGTTTCTGACAAATCATGACGGCTTGAACTATTTTGGTAGAAGGTCACCATAGAAATATTCCTGCCAAGTTATATTGAAATCGGTCCAGTGGTTTTTAACAAGAAGATTTTTAAAAATTTCTATATAGATATATCGGGCAAAAAAAGCCTCATGCATGGCGGCCATGTTTTTTTGACGAATAACGAATGCTTGAACAATCTTGTTAGAGGGTCACCAAGGAAACATTTCTGCCAACTTATATTGTAATCGGTCAAGTGGTTTCTGACAAGATCATTTTTTTAAGTTTTCTATATAGATATACAGGGAAAGTAAGCACTGCCCCTAGCAGCCATGTTTTTGACGAATCACGTCCGCTTGAACAATCTTTTTTATAGGGTTACCAAAGGAACACTTCTGCTTAGTTTTATTGAAATTGACAAGAAGATTTTAAAAGTTTTCTATATAGATATAGAGAGAAAATAAGTTCCGCCCTCTAGCAGCCATGTTTTCCAAAGAATTTTGGCGGCTTGAACAATCTTGGTAGAGGCTTGCCAAAGGAACATTTCTGCCGTTATATCGAAGTTGGCCTAGTGGTTTCTTAAGAAATGATTTTTAAAGTTTTCTGTATAGATATATAGGGAAAATAAGCCCCGCACCCTAGCGGTCATATATTTTTTTGACAAATCATGACGGCTTGAACAATTTTAGTAGAGGGTTACCAAAGAAACATTCCTGCCAAGTTATATTGAAATCGGTCCAATGGTTTCTGACAAGAAGATTTTTAAAGTTTACTATATAGATATTTAGGGAAAATAAGCCCCATCCCTGGCGGCCACGTTGTTTGACGAATAACGAATGTTTGAACAATCTTGGTAGAGGGTCACCAAGGAAACATTTCTGCCAAGTTATATATTGAAATCGGTCAAGTGGTTTCCGACATGAAGATTTTTTTAAAAGTTTTCTATATAGATATGTAGGGAAAATAAGCTCCGCCCTCCACCCCAGGCTGCCATGTTTTGGACGAATCTTGACGGCTTGAGGAATCTTGGTAGAGGGTTACAAAAGGTAAATTCCTGCCGTGTTATATTGAAATCGGTCTAATGGCTTCTGACAAGACGATTTTTAAAGTTTTCTATATAGATATATAGGGAAAATAAGCCCCACCCCTAGCGGCCATGCTTTCAGACGAATCATGACGGCTTGAATAATCTTGGTAGAGTGTTACCTAGGAAACATTTCTGCAAAGTTAAATTGAAATCGGTCCAGTGGCTTCTGACAAGAAGATTTTTAAAGTTTTTTGGCGAATGACAATGGCTTGAATAGTCTTAGTAGGGAATTACCAACGAAACATTATATTGAAATCGGTCCAGTGTTTTCTGACAGGAAGAGTTTTTAAAGTTTTTTTTTTTTATATAGATATATAGGGAAAAAAAGCTCCGCCCCATGGCGGTCATGTTTTTTGACAAATAATGATTGCTGGAACAATCTTGGTAGAGGGTTACCAAAGAAACATTTCTGCAAAGTTATATTGAAATAGTCAAGTGGTTTCTGACAAGAAGATTTTTAAAAGTTTTCTAAATAGATATATAGGGAAAATAAGCCCCCTACCCCACCCCTCTAGAGGCCATGCTTTTTTTTTTTTTTTTTTTTATTGTCGAATCTTGACGGCTTGAACAGTCTTGGTAGAGGGTACAAAAGAAAACATCCTGTCATGTTATATTGAAATCCGTACAGTGGTTTCTGACAAGACGATTTTTCAAAGTTTTCTATATAGATATATAGGGACAATAAGCTCCGCCCCCTAGCGGCCATGTTTTTGATGAATCATGACGGCTTGAACAATCTTGGTATAGGGTCACCAAAGAATCATTCATGCCAGTTATATTGAAATCGGTCAAGTTATTTCTGACAAAAAGATTTTTAAAGTTTTCTATGTGGATATATAGGGAAAATAAGCCTCGCCCCCTGGCGGCCATGTTTTTGACGAATCACACTGGCTTAAACAATCTTAGTTGAGGATCACCAAAGGAACATTTCTGCAAAATTATATTGAAATCGGTCTAGTTGTTTCTGATAAGAAGAGTTTTAAAGTTTTTTTTTTTTTTTTTTTTTTTTTTTTTTTTTTTTTGTCCTTTGGTTGCCATGGTTACCAGAATTCTGCATGGATTTCAAATCTGTGTACATTCTACCGTCAGTACCACCCAAGGATCAATCCTGTAAAATTTGGTTAAAATTGGCTAATTGGTTTAAGAGGAGATGTTTAAAAATTGTGCACGGACGACGACGGACGGTGAATGATCACAACAGCTCACCTTGAGCCTTCGGCAAATAATACTCGAAAAGAAGGTTTTTTGTTATGAAGAGATAGATACATAGACCAGTCTGGATGCAGTCTGATCAGCGTTTTTGCTGTCCTCATGAAAAAAGTTTGGGTCCTTAGCTACCCATTGAGCGCACGGCGAAGACTCTGATCAGACTAGGTGGATGCCCAGGCTGATCTGAATCTTTGCTGGGCACACATCCATTTTGTTGGTTTTGAATTGAGGTGGCTTGACTGTCGTGCAACAAAATGATCCCGGTTGTGCTTTCGTCTAGCAATCAGCATAAAAGAAAGTTAAGCTAGGACTTATCGGCACTGATATTTAGCAGCAATAGTGAAAGGACTGATCCCAAAGAAAACTGACTGAATTCAGCAGCAAAAATACTAAAGACCATTCAGTTACTCAAATATACCGTTATACGAAATGCACTGAACCATATTACATATACCGTATTCGTTCTAATTACGGCACATACCCGTATAAGCGCATAGTTCAGCTAGTTTGTAATAGGTTACCGCCCTTGTAAATTCTGTATTTCTTTATAAAAGCATATGATATGGGTACTTATTTGAATGGCCTCAACAAAAACATATATTGTTGGTACTTATTGTCGCGACTTCAAATGAGTACCCACAGCATATGTTTCTTATAACGGAAAAGACAAAATAGTCATAAGCATCATCAAATACGTTCTTGATGAACACCTCTGCTGATCTTTATTTAAAGTGGGTCCTTATTAGGAGGATATCTCTACAAGCGTTTCCAGTAATTTTCATCAGGAGAACATACCTATAATAGTTTGTTTGTGTTGAGGTTTTACGGCCCAGTCAACCCAATGGGGTCATGTCGAGCGCGGTCAGTTTACCTAACCACACGTTTACTGGGCAGGCTTAGTCCTCTAAGCGGTTAACCAGTATTGTGCACATTCTTTCGCCAAAAACTGACAACTGCCCTTCTTGAATCAGCGGAAGGGAGAGAATGACAAAAGAAAATGTTTCATGATCAATCTCCACGAAGGAATGTTGCCGACCTCGGCGGGGGTTGAACCCGCGACCTCCTGGCGCTTCCAACTCGACTTTTATACAGTAACACTGGGGTTTACAGGGGTATAAATTATTTTTTCTTATTTGTGCTCTAAAACATAGATAGTGGGACCCGTTAGAACCGCCTCGGCGAGGCGGTTCTAACGAGTACCCACCATCTATGTCTTGAGCAGAAATGTGAAAAAAATATCAGATTTTGTCTCTGAAAACTTTCAGTTTTTGGTAGTGAAAATTCAATGTATTTTAATAGGTGTTTTCGTTATGAAAAAATCTCAGCACACTGTGCGGTAGCTGGGGCGAATATGGTATATTACAAGTTGTCGGATATGCAGCAATCGTTTGGGATGGATGTACAATGCAGGAGTTAAATTATCTGCAACAAGTGCAGAATGAAGCAGTGCTATTGTAATGGGGTTAACTACGGTAAATATCCTAAAATTTCGAACACTTTATTCCATACTTTTTTGGCCGGTTTGCTTTTATGCAGTTGTTTCTTAAAATACTTAGAGAAATGGCAAACAGTGTAGATCCTGATCTGACTTCTCTTTCAGGTAGTCTGATCTGGGTCTGCTCTGTTTGTGTATGCCATTTTAAAAGTCACTTTGTTATCCGAACTGTTAGGACATTTACTGTACAATTCAATTCGCCGTTTTTGTGAACATGCATTTTAGTTTCTAGTGCAAAATGTATGTAGTTTTCAATAACAAATTTACTACTTGCAAACAAAAGAAAAATATTTTGAATATTCCTCAATTTCTTCAAATTTTCCAGGTGACAGTTAGTAAATCGCCAACTATTTTCGTGTGACAGAAAACAATTTCCTAAGACGTCACGTACGCTTAACGCTGATGACGTCAAAAGTGAACAGTGACGTTATTCAAGTACTTTGCAATAATCAATTAGTAGTATAACAATGCAGAAGCAAATATAGGAAATAAAACAACTACTTTTTTAAACAAACGTAGCTACACACCTATAGTTTAATAACAGCTCTCAAACAGACGAAAGACCTGTGTCTTTAGTAAAATGAGTGGCGCCAAGCGAAAATATGTCTCCGCAAAGCGCGAAATGCAGTCAATTCATACGCGCATGCATGGAGTCTCTTTTGGGCATTTGCTCTCTACTGATACATTCTATAGTGTTCAATGATTATGTTAGCAAAAAGTGCAACTCCTGATCAGACTGCGCGGATGCGCAGGCTGATCTCGGTCTTCGCAGTCCGCAAATGCCTAAAGACACGTTTTCGCTTGGCGCAGCACATATAGAGAATGTGGTTCACAAAGAAGACGAAAGCACCAATTGTATTTTATGTATAAGATAGCTAACATTATGGCTCCCTCTTATATTCTGTTTTAAATCCCACGACTAGTTAAAGATGTATCAGACTATCCTCTGAGAAACAGAAATAATTTATCTACAGTCAACTCTCGTTATACCGATACTCAATACAATGACAAAATTCGTTATAATAACAATTTGAATGACACGAAACATTCGCTCGAGAGGTGACGGTTAATGAGAAATTACGCAGAAACATTGCATAAAATCTTCAAGCAACATATGTTTTGGATATTTGTTAGAATTGCCAAAGAGAGGCGATTCTAACAAATATCCAAAACATATGTTCTATGAGGAAATAAGAATGAAACAAGACCTTTCTTACATATTATCCTGTCCATTAAGGATTCTTTACAACAGCAAATTCATTATAATGGCAACATTTTGGGAACAAATGCTGTCGTTGTAACGAGGATACACTGTATATCCGTCACTCGTATTTTAATTTTACGGAAATCCATCACGATAGATGAAACTATACAAGAAGTTGCATGGAAATGAAGACATGTGTGAACTATCTTTAAAGAGTAATAACGCCATCAAAATTTGGTGTACTGTTACCTCAAATAGTCAAATGAATATTGTAGTTGTTAACCGGAAATAAAGTCATATCTGAACAATCCTTAAAAAGTAACTGTCCACCAAGTTTCAACCTCACGATGAAAACTGTAGGAGGATTTATCTGGAAACTGAAGTAATGGTCTTACAGTGATATCTATCAAACTTTGGTGTACTTCAACCTCAAAACAATATACAATGTAATAGGCGCTGTATCATCTTATGGTCTAACTATCCACCAAGTTTCAACTCAATCTTATATGTAAGGTTCAGGGAGATCTGATCAAAATTGAAGCAGTTAAAAATATGATGGCTGATGGCAAGGTCAAAAATAGGCGGTTTCAGCAATCACGTGGGCGTAACTCTTAAATAATAAACTGGTCTCAACCGTTTTCGAATTCGTCCAAGAATTTATCCATGTTCACCTTATCTGCAAGTTTCAGGATGATCCGATCAGAACTGAACGAACTATGCTGATGATAAAGTCAAAATTATGCTCTTTCAATAATCAAGAGGACGGAATTCTAAGACAAATGATTCGACTTTACCAGGTTTTGAACTCGTCCGAGAGTCCATCTATGTCCACTTTATCTGTAAGTTTCTGGAAGATCGAATCAAAACTGAATGTGTTATGCTCATTACAAAATCAAATAGAGGCTTTTTTCAACAATCAAGAGGACATAACTTTAAGATTAACAATTTGATCTGACCAGTTTTTAAACTTTTTCGACTATTTGCCATTCTGTCCACATCTTTTGGTCATACCTGTACATCGGAAAAACACACACTGTTCATTTTTGGATAATTACAGCATTTTTTCATATGTACGAATCCTGACGAATTTTACGGTATTTCATTTTACCTACTTCATCTGTTTATTTGTCTTTTCAAGTCTATAAAACACGCACTTAATAAAGAGTGAGCAGTTACTGAATTTTTCTTTAAGAATAGCATCGGAAAACAAACTATGTTTTAGTATTCTAGTCATCATTGAAATATAAATATTCCGTTTATGAATTTCACAAGATACACATTTTGACACCAAAAAACTAATCCTGGCAGGAAATTAAAAAAAAAAAAAAAAAAAAAAAAAAAAAAAAAAACTAATAATAAATGATTGTATCCAAATTCTAAATATTTATTTACACACAGTATATTGTGCAATCACACAATCTGAATTTTCTTAAACACACTTATTTCTTCAAAATAATCTATATATGTACAGTGAAGATTCAGATCAGCCTGCGCATTATGCCACAAATCTTCTCTTTTTCAAAAAAATAAAAATAAATATTATCTATCTTACTAATTTTCTGAATTTGATCCCATCACGAAAACACTCCTATATAGTTTTGACCCCCTTATCATAGTTCGTCTGTCATTACTGACAATGATCAATCCTAATCAACTGTGTTATGTGTTATTATTTGTATATTCTAAGATGGCTGATGAGACCAATCTTAGCTCTAAACTGCCTGTTGTAGATAGAACAAGAGGTCTGAGGAAGAAAGCTCTGTGGGTGATGCCTTAGCTCTGGCTTTCCGCTGTGCACGTTTCTGCTCGGTTTCGCTGATTATTTTTGCTTCGTATTCACCAGCTCCCCTTCTTATGAGGCCTCGCCACTTTGTTCGATCCTGTGCAATCTGTTCCCACGACTCTGTTGGTATGTTGAAATCTTTAAGGGAGGCTTTGAGGGTGTCCTTGTATCGCTTCTTCTGACTACCATGGGAGCGTTTTCCAACTTGTAGTTCTCCATAGAGGATTTTCTTTGGCGAACGTTCATCAGGCATTCTGGTAACATGGCCTGTCCATCTTAACTGTGCCAATTTCAGAAGAGTATGTACACTCTGCATCCCTGCCCTTTTCAGGACTTCTGTGTCTGGAATCCTGTCTTGCCACTAAAACCCAACTGTTATACAGTAAAACTGGGGTTAACAGAGGTATACATTATTTTTATTATTTCTGCACAAAAACATAGATTGTGGGTACTCGTTAGAACCGCCTTGCCAAGGCGATTCTACATGTATCCACAATCTATGTTTATAGTAAAAATGTGACAACTACCAGAATTTTTCGTTTGAAAGTTTTCATTTTTCTGGTCGTAAAATTCTTAATATATATTTGAATAGGCGTGTTTTCGTAATGCAGTGAAGCAGATAAAGAGGGAATTTGATGATAAATAAGCATATAGGCGCAATAGGTATCTGTATTTCTCCATGAAACATTTTGTGGGTTTTCATTAGAACTGCCTTGGTAAGGCGTTTGTAATGAATGACAACCTGATATATTTTATGGAATAATGTGAAAAAAATCATCACCAAATTACCAACTTTATCTGTTTCTCTGTCTTCATCATAAATAGTACTGATATAAAATCTAATTTCACCTTATCTGGTCCCTGCATAAGTCGCCAGGGATTTCTTATCTCTGATCTGATAACACTCATGAAGGTATTTATCTGTTTTTAACCTTTACAGCATCAATCACAACTACTTCAGATGATATTTTGTTTTTTGATTTATCTAATTTGTTTTATTTTTCAGAGAAAACAAGTCTTGACTTTTCATATGAATCGTCCGCCAAGCAAACGATTAATATAAAACGTCAGGACTTATTTTCTATGAAACAAATGTTAAAATGTCATGAGCTATAAATTTTGCTTGACGCGATAAAGGTTAAATTAACTGCGATAAGATCCTTTTTGCAGTTGTCATGAAGAACTCGATCCAACGCCCATATAGGAATCAACTATTCTGTTTGCGAACAGCGAAGGCCCTAATCAGACTGCGCAGATGCGCAGTCTGAACAGGGCCTTCGCTGTTCACATATGCCTGAGGACATATTTTCATATGGCGCGGCCCATTAACTTCCGTGTATTATTTATCGTTATTTTGCAAATCACAGAAATACTGTCTCACAGAGTTTCAAGCTGTTCAAAGCTCTAACATTCATAAAAAAAAACGTTTCAGAACAAAAGTCCATTAATGCATTTTAACGATAAAATCTTGCACACTGTACTTATGAAGTAGTGCATTATTCCACCTTATCAATTTGATCACTCATGAGGATTAACTGGTTTTTAGCTCATCTGAGCCGAAGTCTCAGGATGAGCATTTGCGATCACTTCCCGTCCGTCATCCTTCCATTTGTTTATCGTCCGTCGTCCGTCCACATAATTGAACGAACTAGCCTCTGAAACCCCCGGGCTATTTTTCTTGTAATTTCTTGTGAAGCCATCTGTTAATGGGGGATAAAAATTAATACAAATGGTCACGGTTCGTTAATTAAGATGGCCGCCATATATGCCAATATATGGCTTAAACACTTAAAAATCTTCTTCTGCAGAACCAATAAAACTTACAGGCTGAATGTTGGTATAGAGCACCGGGGACTCGAGGTCTACAAAGTTTGTTCAATGATGATCTTAGTGACCTTTGATATTTTCATGGCAAGGTCAAATTTGCATTCCAATACATTTGTATAGGGAAAATGTTGAAACTCATTTTTCTCAAAACGCATTAAGCATTGATGGCTGAAATTTAAAATTTGTGATGAATGCGGTTGCAATAATTTTGTCCCCCCCCCCCCCTCGGGCTCTATATATGTATAAAATTGTGTAAGCTTTAAACATCTCTGAAACCGCATCGCCCGTTTTCCTCCAGATTTCACATAGGGCCTTGTGTCAGTGGAGTATTAACAATTAGTTAAAATGTTTCCGCACCACTGAACAAGATGGTCGTCATGCCCATATATAGTAAAAAACCCAAAGAACCTTAAAACTCTTCTTCTCCAGAACCAAGAAAGCGTTGCGGCCGAATGTTGATTTCTAGTATCCATGGTATCGGTGACTCAAGATCGTGGGCTGACCTTTGACCTTTTTACGGCAAGATTAAATTTGCGTTCCCATACATTGGAATGGGGAAAATGTTGAGAGAAAGAAAACAACAACAACAACAAAAAAAAAAAAAAAAAAAAAAAAAAAAAAACATTTTTCTTAAAATTCCTTAAATACTAATGGCTTAAACTTACAAAGAATGATTAAAATAATTAATATATGATTAAAATAATTCCCATCAGATTTCACATGGCGCCTTTTGTTGAATGGGTATTGACAATTTGTTCAAATGGGTACACACCATTGGCCGCCGTGCCCATATATGGTAAAAACAAAAAAACAAAATACATAAAAAATAACAACATAAAACAGACTTAAAAATTGTCTCCAAAACCAAGAGAGCTTTGAGGCTGAATCTTGGTATATACTGTTGTGGGCTCAAGGTCTACCAAATTTATTCTAATGATCTTTTGATGAACTTTGATCTTTTTTTACAGCAAGGCCAAATCTGTGTCCTAGCTGCTCGGGCAATACAGGAAGAATGTTGCATGGCATCTGCAGGTATGCAATGACTGTTTTACTCAGGTGAGCGAATCGCACCCAGTGAGCTTCTTCTTTTTATAATGGTCTCATTCGTTGAAGACAATTCAGACGCATCCCAGTGGGCACAGTGCGATTAATACTATCGAATAAGGCTGCGAGGGAAGTCAGCAAAAAAGGTAAGAGAAAAGTTAAGGGAGTGCCACAATCACAAACCGCAGCCCTTCCCAGACCCTAAGAGGAAGAGGAAACCGACAAATCTAAACAAGCACAAACCTTACAAACGTACGAAAAGCACTAAGATTAGCTCTCTCTTCCCCAAGCGAGGTAATCGCAATACTAAAAGGACTGAAAAACCCAAGAACAAAATGACACATGGAAAGACATACAACAAATTGCCTCGTAGAATAAACCACAAAGCAACAAAGAGTAAGACCAACACCGGGACCACCGCCTTAGAACGGTCGGTAGAGCAAACCACCGGGGGGTTTAAAGCACTTTTACAGCTAGCTAACTTCACCCTGGGTCCCGATGCTACTCTTAATACAGAAATACATAAAAATTCGGTTCGCATAAAGGCTCCCAACTCAGTCAATGCATCAAAGCGAAAACATAAAAATCAAATCAAGACAGTCATCGTGCCAGGTATAAACAAATTAAAAACGTAAACGTTACAACTGTGCATATTCTGAATATACTCCAAAATGGGCACATGCATGGCTTTAAACAACGTAACAGTAACGTCGATACAACGTCAAGATGTTGTAGCGGACATAGTCGTGACGTTGCATCGAAGTTTACGTGTCGTTGCATTAACGTCAGGACGTTGATGTTGCAATGATGTTGTTGAGGCGTAGTATATAGAGGATATTCAAATGTTTGTCGTGAATATGACTTTTATTTCATCAAGTGAAGTGAAAAAATGTATATTTCATGAGTGCCGAAGGCACGAATGAAATATACATTTTTTTCACTTCACGAGTTGAAATAAAAGTCATATTCACGACAAACAATTGAATTTTCTTTTTATTATATACATCACTTTCGATAGACGAGATGCAAATCTTGCATTTGCAAGGGGAAGTCTGACACGTAGTTTTGTCCCTTGGCAGTGACATATAAGAACCGCATAACATTAGTTAGAATGTAAGGAACATGTTGGTATCAACATTATTTTGATTTGCCGAAACTTTCTGTTTTTTGTTTTCTCCAGCGTTTTACATGTTAAGCACTGAGCGTCGACGGCATTACGTTCATATTTTGTTTGGTGACGTTAGTTATGACGTCAGAAACGCGCATTGGCGTGTAAACAATAAAATAAAAAGAAAATTTACTCTTTTTCAGTGAATACCATAAAAATTTTCATCTCGTGTAATGAAAACGTTCAAATTTTCACTCGTGCATAATGACCATTAATGTAAATTAGAAAAAAAGTAGTTCCAGATCTTATATTTTTTCACTGCTCAGAGGAGTGAAAATATAAGTTTTATATTTTCACTAGTGAAAATATAACTTTTTCGAAATATGCATTTTCATCACGAAAACATGCCTATATAATTGTGACCCCCTTAAACCCCACTTTTGTATAGTAAAACTAGGGTTTACAGGGGTATACATTATTTTTCTTATTTCTGCTCAAAGACATAGATTGTGGGTACTCATTAGAACCGCCTCATCGAGGCGGTTCTAACGAGTACCTACCATCTATGTTTTGAACAGAAATAAGAAAAATATCAGAGTTTTTCATCTGAAAATTTTCATTTTTCGGTGGTAAAATTCTCAATATATTTGAATAAGCGTGTTTTCGTAATGATTTTATTAATAATTCTCTGTATTTCATTACTTTGTATATAATAAAAATGGCATATGCGCACCGAGTCACTTTGAATATTTCTAGATTTACATTAATTTACCTATTTATTTTATTTGGTAAATACTTTTGATATTTGTCTGCAAGAGACATTAGATATTCCGATTCATCGTCATTGTTTGTTTGGGGAGATGAGGAATATAGACAGTGGAGATTTTCTATACCCAACTGTTGCATTAGCATGCCTCCAGTAACTGTTAAAGACACGAGAACTACATTTGGATTTGGAGACGTGTGTAGATCTTCAAACAACCCGTCATATAATATAACATTTCTGATACCTACCCTTAGGTTAGCCATATATATTTTTTTCTGATTTACTCCAAAACAGCTTTGTTATTGAGCATGGTTGCAGTAGAACCATTCATAGTAATTAATAGTAATTAATACAGTTGATTCGTTATCTCGACCTCGCATATCTCGAATAACCGCTTATCTCGAAGTGAAAATCTGGTCCCTGTTTTAACACAGAGATCTACCAACAGGCAAGAAAATATTGTGGAAAAGAGGAGAAATTGCTCCTAGGCGCAATTTCTCCTCTTTTCTACAATATTTTCAATACATCTCTAACTTAGGAGTCAAATTACATATTCATTCTGTTAAAGGTGGTTGTTTGATTAATTTTCCTCAGTTCCGCAAATCTGATGTGTCGAAGTACGGATATCTCGAAGTGTTTCATAGAGTCCCTTGGATTTCGAGATAACGAGAGTCGACTGTAATTATTATAGCGTCACACATCAAAATAAAACATTACATACACATAAATAAAACAACAGCATTTGACGTCCAGCCAGATATCCCTTATGAGACACTTTCACATACATCAACATAATCACACATAAAATAGCTCATTTATGGCTTTGAAATTCTTGTGACTGTTATAGCCACCTTATTATAAACGGACAGAGTGCAATATTCAAAATACGTACAGAAGTATTTACACTTAATGCTTTGCATGCTGGGCAAACATTTCAGAAGACGGCATTTTGAAACATCCCACCTATGCCTCCTAGAAAACAGGATCAACAAACCGCACGAAGTGCCATATCTCACCCGCAAGGAAGAAAAAGAAAACTATCATCAGTTTGTCGTCACTAGATCCGCCCATAGCGTGGTAAGTGTTACGACTACAGTAACACCAAAAGTGTCCAAGTTTTTTTTTTTTTTTTGTTTTGTTTTTTTTTAAGATATCGCTGTTCTTTGTAATTTAGGGCACATTTTACGTTTCATGGTGACTAGAAAGAACCCTGGGGGACAAAACAGGTGCATCAAACACTGGTCTGTGTTCGATGCAAGAGTTTTGTTTGACTACAGTTTTGCATTATATGTGTTGATACTGTTACGAGCGTAACGAGAAAGAAATGAAAGTGAAACCAGCAACAAGCTTTAAATTATTAACAATATTTATTCACAAAAAATAAGACAAGATTCAAAGCAAAATAATGTAAGTAAACGGTACCTTTCAAGGTTATGTCACAAAGTCCCTAAAAAATAATCCTCAAGAATTTATAAAACAAATCCTTTGAATAGCAGTTTCTGATCCCACAATTTAAAGTTTCTGAATTCAGAATTTAAGTCCAGAATGAATAAAATATTAAAGCAATCTAGTATAGAATAATTTCCGATGAAAGTATACAAAGATGCCCACATGAAAATCTTCTCCCCTTATATAACATCAAAGAGCGTTCTAGAAAAATAGTTTACTACAGACATCTCTTATTTTCTAGATTCAGTCAAGAAATTTCTAAATATTCTATATATTAATTCTATATAATAATTTCCAAAAATAACTCAGTCTAGACTCAAGAACATAAACAACATGTTATTGTAAACATGTTGTTCCATAAAGTTATTTATGGAAACATAGTAAATAAAGTTATTTATGGAAACATAGTAAACATGATGCTTAAAATAACTGAACACCTTATATATAATAATACTGCTTATGATACATACTGTACAAATTAGAAATTAAAAGAAGCAGTACAAATAATTTGTACTTCTAGGGGCATTCTACGAGGGTGGATCAAAAAATACGTGAACTTTCTTTACAGTAATTTTGTTTTTACAGATAATGAGATCAAATATACATAGTAATTATATATCGGCATTTTTCTATATGTCTGTTAACTTTGGGTACGATAGGTCCAGTGGGTCTCCCATAGCAACCATTCTTAAATGGTTAGTGTAGTGGTACCGGCACACGGTAACGACGTCAAGATGACGTTTCGACGTTGACTACTTACGTTGCAAGTCAGCCCTTTTCAAAGTACTCGCCTCTACACTCAACACACTTCCTGTGTCGCTCCACCCACTTGCTAAACACCTTCTGATACCACGCTGAGTCGAACTGACGAATGATGCCATGTGTTGAGTATGTAAGCTCCTCCAGCGACGTAAATCTTCGTCCCTTGAGCTGTGCTTTAATTTCCGGGAAAACGGCAAAGTCCATGGGACCCAGGTCCGGGGAATAAGGGCTGTGGTCGATAGTCTTTAATCCCATCAGGTCGAGTTCAAGCCGGGTGGTGTCCGCCCTGTGTGCCGGGGCATTATCCTGGTGAAGAATATATCTCTCGATCGGAATGCCGGGCCTCTTCTTCTGCAGTGCGTGTATCAGGTCACGTCTGAGAACCTGAAAAACATGAAATCGAATACCCAGATTTATTCATTTGAAAACAAACCTGCCGGCCCTGAAAAGAAGAACATTTATTAGAAATGTTAAATGTTTTAATTATAGTTCATTTGTTAATAAAAATAGTAAGGAAAAGGTTTTTTACCTTAGAATAGTAGTCGGCATTCACCGTCTGGTCCTTAGGCACGGAATGGCACAGCAGCATACCCCGTCTGTCCATAAACATGATAAACATGTACTTCCCTCCGGACCGGCTGACCCTGGCCTTCTGTGGGGGTGGGGATGAATTTCTCTTCCACACAGAGGACTGCTGCTTCGTCTCTGGGTCGTAAAACCAGAGCCACGTCTCGTCTGTAGTTATAATTCTGTCGAGGAAAGCGTCTCCGTGCCTCTCATACTGCCGTAGGAAAGACAGAGAATCTTGAACACGTCGTTCCTTTTCTGCATTTTTTAGTAATCTCGGCACCCAGCGCGCATGAACCTTTGACATCTTCAGCTGGTTTCTCAAAATCGAGTGGACGCTGCCATAACTAACGCCTACTTTTGTTGAAATGTCACTAACAGTCAATCTACGGTCCTCCTCGATAAGGCTCTTCACTGCCGCTACTGTCCCAGCGTTCACGATTCGTTTCCGTCCTCTCCCAGTGTCGTCTTTTAGAGACTCCCTACCCTCCGAAAATCTTTTATGCCACTTAAAAACAAGAGATCTGCTTACATTTGAAGATCGATTAGCATCCTTCATCATTTTCATCGTCTCTGTTGGTGTTTTTCCTAGGTCCACACAAAACTTTATTATTGCACGGGTCTCTTCCTGCGCCGGTGCCGCCATTTTGACCTTACGATTTCCACGTACGCCTTAAGTTTACTGGCTGTATATTCTAAAGTACCCAACGGATGACGCTCAAATTTGCAACGACGTTAAATATGACGTCAACACATAAGCAGACGACGTTTAGTATAGTTTGGCGCTAATTTAGGGAGTCAAGAGAGATATTAACACTACGCAGTGCAGTCAAGAAATGGGTTGCGCCGGGGGTACCTACCCAGGACTATTAAAACTTGAATTTTGTTAAACACAAGTATAATACATCAATGTAAACCCTATGATCCTTTTAACATTTAATTGTTTAATACGTGTGCAAAATTTTATCGATTTACGTTGAGTAGTTTTAAAGTTATAATAAAAGTCCACGTATTTTTTGATACACCCTCGTATATAAATAAAATATTGATTTACTTCATATAATCACAATCTAATCGCCAGGCCCCTAAGGCACACAAAACCCCCGACTTGCACAGCCACCGCTATTGCATCCGCATACGTCTTTAATCTGTAATGTGTTCCTTGTTTTTTGACGTTTATTTTACTAAACTGCAGCTGGTGTTAGTGTCGTGTGGCGGCCGTAAAATGTCTCTCCGTACTTTACAACAGTGCAAATTGTATTTCCTGTGGGATCATTGGGCCCATTGTAGTATCTTTGAAAATGGAGTTCCGCTCATGTATACGCTAGAGGGCGTAAACAGTGTTGCAAACTTCATTTGTGCCTTTGAAGCGTCTCAATCAAACCGAGAATCTCATTTTCTAATCTGTAGTGTGTCCTTGTTTCCAAAGACAATTTATTTTTGACGTTTAGCTTGAACATTGAAAGGTGCAAATGCAGCAGCAATGACTATTCAAAGCAAAAAGCTAGCCTCTTTTAGAAAGGCTCAGCGGCTGAAACGCCGGGTACGATAAGCCGCGTCTATGTGAAATAAAGGACCAGTTGCAACATAGTTGGTTTTATGCACACGATAGATCTGAATGAAACTCATGTGCATTAAAGATAGATGGATGGTAGTCAATATGCGCACGATGTTAAGTTAACGGCAGCAGATGATGTCACGTGACTGCCGGTTCAATGCAAGTAAAGTAATAGCCATAGTATGGTAGTTTAAGCCAAGAAAACAGACTAACACGTAAAAACACGGTCATGGATTCATCTGTTTTACGCTATGCATAGGTTTTATTGATATGAACATATCAGTATAAATAAATCTGCCAATTTAATCACATGACTCAATAATTGCTTCATACCAAATGTGATAATTAAAATTTCTTAAAGTTTATTATTCAAATTAATGATTGACGTCAGTTATTGTCTGAAAGGAATGTAAAACTACTGATATTGATAATATCCCTTAAAAATGGAAAACGCGTTTTGACAATTAGCTTTGCGAATACGCATGTATCAAGCTCGTAATATGCACGCGTAACTGAAACAAACATTTTAATGAATTCAAACAGTGAAAAGCCTTTTAAAGACAAGCAAATGTCAAAGGCCAACCAAAGATTACAAAAACAAACAAACAAACAAACAAAAAAAAAAAATAAAAATAAATAAATAAATAAAATAAATGAAAAAAAAAAAAAAAATGAAAATTCAATGTTTTACTTTGATCTGTAATAGCCGAATTCTGTCTTCGGTTGCAATACTTTATTCTGTACAAGATATGTCAAATATAGCATGCTACTATGAGAAAAAGGGAAAACCTGGAGGCATATTTTATAGTTCAGTTTAAGAAGAAAATGGTAAGAATTGTGTATCCCATGAAAATAGGCATCAGATTGTCGTTTTGAATTTAATATGTTAATGTGCCAAAATCCATTTCATAAATGTTAATGATCAACAAACAAATAAAATATCAATTCATCCATTGATATCACCCGGTTATTCATTTAGAAGACAGAAAGGTTGCACCTACTCTTTTGATATCTCTGAAAAACAACAATTCGTATTTTTAACACCGTATTATTATTTTTATTATTAATTTGTTTAAAAAAAATCTGTAAACACATTCCCTTTGATCAAACTAGTGGTTTTAAAAGTAAAGCAAAACAGTGAAAGGATTAATGTTGTTTTCAAACGTCAGACTAATCAGCAGCTACATCATTGAGACGGGACTTAAGCTACGTCATTGAGACGGGACTTTGTTTTTCATCCACTTGCTAATTGCTGAAATCTAAAAGGACACATCTTGATTGCACTTTTCATGTACAACACAAGTCTTCTAATATAACAAAAAAGTCGCAATGACAGATGTGAGGGATTATAATTTCATTTTATCAAATGCGCTAATCTGATTACCATACAATATTTCGAGTCAGTTGGCCTTACGGTTTAAAGAAGAAGTTCAATATATTTTCAAAATGGTGGCCATAAGAACCATCTTGGAATTCATTCGAAACGCTTTTAGCTATCTTTGAGTCACCTCAATACTTCCAATGAAGGTTTGAACCAATTTGTCTTTCGGGTAAGGAGAAAAAAATCAATATAGATTTTCAACATGGCTGCAGTGGCGGTCATCTTGGATTTCCCATTGGAATGATTTTTACCTGGTTTTGATCATCAAGTGACCCCTATACTTCCCTTTCGAGTCTATTGGACTTATGGTTTAAAGAGACCAATTTCGAAATAGATGTTCAAGATGGCAGCCGTGGCAGCTATATTGGATTTCCGATCGAAACGATTTTACCTAGTTTTGATCTCCAAGTCACCCTAATGCTTTCTACCAAGTTCCTAGTCAATTGGACTTTTCGGGTTCAGGAAGAAAAGTTCAAAATAGATTTTTTAACATGGCGGCTATGGTGTTTCGGTTTAGAAGTTCAAAATAGCTTTTCAAGATTGCGGCCACGGCGGAAACGATTTTACTTACCTGAAATTAATAGTTAGAAAAAGGAAATCGACAGATACAAAGTAGAGATATTGAGGACCCGTTTGGTAATATTCATAGGTTTGTTCACCTTCGAAAAATTGCTTTTCTATAGGCATATCGCAATACAAAGTTGCAACTAGTCCTATGTTAATTGTATATTTATGTAAGAAATCTTTAGAAAGTTTGTTCAGGTTATGAAGGTGCATACCTCTAAACATTAAAAGCAAAGATGATGCTAGTTTTCTTTGAAGATCAGAATTTTGCATAAGAAAACTGAATTTCTCTCCAGTTGTCAAGTACATAAAATTTCTATTTTACATATTGGCGCACTGAAATGAGTGGTATCTAATATCATTATAAAATTTGCAATCAATGAGGAAATGTCTTTCATCTTTCACTTCTGCACTCTCACAAAACTTGCATAAGCGGTCGTTTGGCTTAGTATATCTACTAGTTTCTATTGTGGGAGGTAAATTACATCTTCTAAATTTGGTCAGAACACGGTGGTGATAACGTCTTGTTCGGGAGTAAAATAAATTTTAAATGTTCTATATGTTTTCAACTTATTACCATTCTCAGAACCATTCCTGTCATTAAATAATTCGTTTTGCCAATTATGCTTATCAATAGCAGTTAACTTATCACTAGACATTTTCAAGCACGTTTCCTCTGAAGGGCTCTGTGCTAACATAGCGTCTCGCATTCTAAGCGCTTCTAAACTTTTTAACATTCGTTTTTCCCAGGAGTTGCTGGTAATGAAGGATTCATATGGATTTTCCGAGTTGTTCTGTCTACTGGCATAATGCAAATAAAAACCTAAAAAACGTTGCCTTTGGAAACAAAGAACACATTACAGCTAGTTTTATTGAGACTCTGCATAAGCTGTCATGAACAGCTTACGCCCTCTAGCGTATACAAGAGCAGAACTCCATTTCAAAGATACAATAATGGGCCCAATGATCCCAAAGGAAACGAAAATATAAACTGCACTCTGGTAAAGTACGGGGAGACATCTACGGACGCCACACGGCATTAACACAAGCTGAAGTGAGATAAAACAATCTAAAAGGTTGCCTTCGGAAACAAAGAACACGTTACAGATAGAAAAATGGAGTCTTGGTTTTATTGAGACTCTTCATAAGGAGTTATTAAATATGCTACACTGCTTACGCCCCCTAGCGTATAATGAGCAGAACTCCCTTTCCAAAGATACAACAATTGGCCAAGTAATTCCAAAGGAATGGACAATATAATCTGCACTATCAAAGCCTACACCAGACATGAATTGTTTCTAACTTTTGTTTCACCTTTGCAGATACCAAACTCCTGTCACCTTTACTAGACAAATAAGGTGCATTTTACTGACTCCAAGAAAATAACAAAATACTTTATTGTCCCCCGTTGTTAGTCGAAAGGGACTATTAAAATGGGCTCGTCCGTCCGTCCGAGATTCCGGCTGGCCGTAGACACAACGGGAAGGGTAGTTTGTGGACGCAACTCCTCTTACAGTTTTTTTTTTTTTTTTTTTTTTTTTTTTTTTTTGAAACTTTGCAGGTATTCTTGTCATGGTCTGAAGGTGTGCATGTGGTTTATGGGTTATCTTTCCGTTATTTTTGTATCAACTTTTACCATTTTTTCAAATTACTTTTTTTTCCAGGTCAGATTACAATTCGAATACATAACTTGTGAGCGCAACTCCTCCTAGAATTTTTCACCGATCATTTTGAAACTATGCATAATTGTTCTACATTATCTGTAAATGTGCATGTGGTTTTGGGGTTATCCTCACATTATTATTTTATCATTTTTTTCTACGTTTTCGACAGTTTTTTCATGTTCCATTAGTATTAGAATAGAGACCTTGTGTGCGCAACTCCTCCTAGAGAATTCCACCGATCATTTTAAAACTGTGCTTACTTTTTTTACTTAGTTTTGGTGTTATCCATTCATCATTTTTATCAACTTTTTCTACGTTTTCGACTTAGTTTTTTCCAGGTTTGCCATATTTTTTTAACTTTTTGCACCTTTTCAACGTTGTGATACGATGACGTTGGCGGTTTTTTTTTTTTTTTTGCGCAACTTCTCTTACAGTTTTATAGGTTATATTTCTACTTTTTTTGTATCAACTTTTAACACTTTTTCAAACTATTTTTTCCAGGTCAGATTAGAATAGATACCTTGTGGGCGCGACGCCTCCTAGAGTTTTCCACCGATCATTTAGAAACTATGCATATTTGTTCTACATAGTCTGAAAATGTGCATGTGGTCTTGGAGTTAACCTGCCATTATCTTCTTTGTTTTACTGTTTGCTCTTTTTCAACTTAGTTTTTTCAGGTTGTGATACGATGACGTTGGTAGCTTGTGGGCGCAACTCTTCTTACAGTTTTATACCAAACGTTTTTTTAAAACTTTGCAGGTGTTTTTGTCATGGTCTGAAGATGAGCATATGCTTTTGGGGTTATCCTCCTATAATTTTTCTTATTTTTTTTCCACTTTTTCAAGTCCGATTAGTATTAGAATAGATACTTTGTGGGCTAAAGTCATCCTACAGGTTTCCTACCATCATTTTTTAACTTTGCATGGTCTGAAGATGTGAGTGTGATCTTGGGATTATCCTTCTATTATTTTTATCGACTTTTTCCACTTCTATAACTTAGCTTTTTCCAGCTCCAATTAGTATTAGAATAGATACCTTGTGCGCGCAACTACTCCTAGAATTTTCTACCGATCATTTCGAAACTATGCATATTTTTCTACATGGTCTGAAGATTTGCGTGTGGTTTTGTGGTTTTGTAATTATCCTCCTATAATACGGTTTTAAACTCACAATTCTCTACTAACAAAGCCATTACGTCGGGGGATGCTTGCCCACAACGGAATTTTATTTATAACACTTTCGACCTTTGGAAATATCTTTTCCCCAGACGCCAGCACAGTAGAATAAAACATGTCAACAACTGATCAAATCAAGTTTTTGTAAACACCATATGCCATACCTCCTGCGAAATAATACTTCATGTAAACAGCGCCATGCGTGCGGCTAGCAGACTTTTCCATGTCTATAATGCATCGAACCAGAATCAAAGGTACTATTGCACTTGAGGTATTCGATAGTTCTATTTCCACATATAAACAGAAAATTGGAACATACAGGGGTATACATTATTTTTCTTATTTCTGCTCAAAAACGTTGATTGTGGATATTCATTAGAATCGCCTCGGAGAGGCGGTTCGAACGAGCAGAGGAGGTTCTAATGAGTACCAACAATGTAAGTTTTGAGCATAAATATGAAAAATATCAAAATTTTTATCTGAAAATTTTCAGTTTTTGGTGACGAAATTTTCAATATATTTGAATAGTTTTCGAAATGCTGTGTTGGTTCCGTTGAACAAGTTAGCACGTTAAATGGACAAGATAACTTGCTATTTCAGCTGTAAATAAGCATAGCTTCATAACAGAATGTGATCGTGCTGTAAATCATCTGAATAACCAGTTAACAGTACAACAGCGAAAATGAATCCTACAGAATGACAAGTTAACGAGACAACATAGTAAATGACGCATACAAAAGGTTCAAATAAATAGACAATACGAAAGATGAAGCTAACAAAGTGATGAGTTAACAGGACAACATGATGAATTAAGTCAGCAGAATGTCGATCTAACAGGGCAACAGGCAAACAAACAAGATAAAATGAAAATGCACATCACATAATGTTTGTCAAGAGGATACTATGTTATGACGAGACAGCATGGTAAATAAAGCTAAAAGAATTTTCAGTTAACAAGACAATACGACAACTGAAGCTATCAAAATTGCCAGTTAACAGGACAGCATGATAAATGAAGCCAACAGAAGTCCGTCTTAACAGGGTAACAGGCAAGCAAACAAGACATAATGCATATAAACATCACATTATGTTTGTCAACAGAATACTATAATGTTATAACGAGACAACATGGTAATCAAAGCCAACACAATGTTCAGTTAACAAGACAATACGACAAATGAAGCTGACAGAATGACAAGTTAACAGGAGAATATCATACATAAAGCTGACAGAATTACTAGTTAAAAAGACAATACTACCAATGAAGCTAACAAAATGGCAGGCTAGCAAACAACATGGCAAACAAACAAGACATAATGAATATTTACATCACATAATGGCTGTCAACAGAACATACTGTCATATCATGATGTAAGACAGCTATAGCGTTCCATACACGTGCATAGACTGTCGCATGGAATGGCTATACTAAACAATATAATCAGAATGTTCGCGTCTGATTACAGAAAACACGCAGTACAATCAGGACTTTTGCTGTCTGATTACAGGATGATTGAATACAATTAATTACCTGATCAGCCTTGCATCGACGCCCCATTGTGCCCGGCCTTTTGCACAATCTGATGTAACTTTTATGCAATCTGACCTGGCTTGAGGAGATATTCATAACGAAATATATATATTGAAAATTTTACAACCAAAGAAAGGAAAATTTTCAGATAAAAAAAATCTGATATTTTCATATTTCTGCTCAAAACATAGATTGGGTTTTAGCAAAAAAAGGAAAAATAATGTATACCCCTGTAAACCCCAGGGGGTCAAATTATATAGGCACGTTTTCGTGATGTGCGAATTTTCTATCCATTGTATCCAGACCCATTAGCCAATCTTTGTCGAGTGTACTCTTCTACCTTAAATCTTTGGACAAGTCCATTTCCTTGGATGAAAAATGTCTTTTTTTTTTTTTTAGGAATATGGAGCCTTTAAGAATTCAACTGTGCCGATCAAACAGTCGGATTTTGGATTCATTACATCACAAAAATGGGTACTCAATCGTTGATTTTGATTAGGGGACCGAATACACTTGAACGATCTTCTGCTATTTGTCGCCGACGTTAGTCGAAGGGGATTATTAAAATGGGTTCTTCCGGCCGGCCGTCCGAGATTCCATCCGTCCAAGACACAATGAGATGGGTAGCTTGTGAGCGCAACTCCTCTTACAGTTTTTAACAGACCGTTTTGGAATTTTACAGGTGTTTTTGTCATGGTCTGAAGATGTGCATGTGGTTTTTGGGTTATTTTTTATCAACTTTTCTTAGACTTAGTTTTTTCCAGGTCCGATTAATATTACAATACATACCTTGTGGGCACAAGTTCGCCTAGAGTTTTCCACCCACTATGCATACTTATTCTACATTGTCAGTACATGTGCATATCGTTATCCTACTGTCATTTTAATCAACTTTTTTCCACTTTTTCGACCAGGTCCGATTACTTTTAGGATAGATACCTTGTGGGCGCAACCCATCATAAAATTCACCGATCATTTTGAAACTGTGCATACTTGTTCTACATGCCTATAGATGTGCATTTTATTTTGGGGTTATCCTCCCATTATTTTTCATCAAACTTTTCTAATTTTTCGACTTGGTCTTTTCCAGGTCCGATTAAGATACCTTGTGGGCGCAACTTATCCTAGTTTTCCACCGATCATTTTGAAACTACGTATACTTTAACATAGACTGAAAATGTGCATGTGGTATTGGGGTAATCCCCTGTTTTTCTTTTTTCAGGTTCGATAAGTATTAGGATAGATATCTTGTGGGCGCACCTCCTCCTAGACTTTTCCACTGATCATTTGGAAACTATTCATACTTGTTTAAAATGGTCTGGTGTGTATATGTTTTGGGGTTATCCTTCCATTATCTTTTTCGCAACTTTGTACATTTTTTTTAGGTATGGTACGATGATATGGGTAGCTTGTTGGCGCAACTCCTAATGCAGTTTTACACCAAACTTTTGAAACTTTGCAAATGTTTTAGTCATGGTCTTAAGATGTACATGTGCTTTTTAGACTATCATCCCATTATTTTATTTTTCAACTCTTTTCCACTATTTTGACTTGTTTTCTTTTATCCTTCTAGTATTAGAATAGATACTTTGTGGGCGCAACTAATCCTACAGTTTGTTTGTTTTTTTCACCACTCATTTTTAAACTATGCATATTTGTTCTACATGGTCTGAAGATGTGCATGTGGTTTTGGGATTAGCTTCGTATTATACGGATTGAAACTCACAACCCTTTACTAACAAAGCTGACGTCGGGGGCGCTTGCCCGCAACGAGCTTTTATTTCACAAGGGAAACAACGTTTGTGACTGCCTGTTTGCTTTGCTGCATACATAGTCCCTTCTAAAAATGGTTCTATTATAAAAAGAAAACAAGTCTCTCAATTTGTTTTTCAGGAGGAAGCAAAAGCAATTTTGACATAGCTGACTCTTTTTAAAAGTGTTTTCATTTGCCTTCAGTGCACTGGATGCTCTCGGTAGGTTTGCTTTTGTCCAAACAAAACATTTTTCTCATGGTTTCATGCCTAATTAACTTTTACCAAAATACAGTACCTGCAGAACACCTGCTATGTTTTGACGTGGACATCATGGATTAGTTGCAAGTGATTTTTGCCACCTAAACACCAATTGTCAGCATGTCGTTTGCTATTATATACGCAGTCATGATATCGACCTGGCTTTGTAAACAGCGTATACCTCGCTTTATATGTATAGATTTATATAATAGTTCGCCCGCAGAAGACTTCCCCATCGCACCGTTAGATCAACTTTGAAAACATATAAATTATATATAAGTACTATGTGGAAACCAGAAATGAGTTAATAAAACACTATGTGCCGGACTATAGGCTTGCCCATACAGAATGCCAAAGTATCCCGATCATTTTGCGTTTTCATTTCGCTGCAACTCCGAAGCAGGACACAGGTGAATTAACTAGTTTATGACCCACGTTATAAAACTTTTTTCATGCTCAACTCAACTGAGCATGACATTTTCTCTGCTAATAAAAATGAAAATGCCAGCATAGTTTTCATATTTATTAACAGAGAAATTTTCATGCTCAGCTATGTATAGCAAGAAAGAATTGGTTATTGTTAGTAATTTGAGATATATAAGGAAACATTTCATGCTCAGCTGGGTTAATCGTGACAAAAGTTTTATAACCTCGAGGCCTGACCCACCGTCATGCAGTAAAGTTAACTGGATATACTTGGTAGATCCACTTAACCTATTTATGCCTGATTATATTCCATAAACGCTCCTATCATGAACTTTGAAAGGGTCAGTTATACATTCAAAGGGGTCTTATATAGTAATTGTCATAGTTGCTTTTATTCTTCTTTTTTCTTTATTGTTAGGGGTATTGTAAGCTTCTTGAGTAGCTTGTTGACTCCGTCTATACTATAACGTGCTTTGTCGCTTCCAGTTTAATGTCTAGTAAACTTTAGCCTGCCCGAATCTGTCTGGCTGCATTGCCTTATCCAGTCTTTTATTATTGACACATCCTTATGTAATTAGCGTTATGGGGCATCTGATCTAGGTATACACTGTTAGCCAATGTCCTTTTTATGGGACTATAGGCATAAATGGTTTAACGAAGTTGCGTAAAAGCAGCAACGTAAGTAAACGTACTTTTTGACATGTGCGCCTATACAAGACTCTAATCAGACTGTATGAAGGAAGTTTGCATCCTTTCCTATCCAAATGCGTTCAATGAGGATTCCGATCAGACTGCGTGAATGTGCAAGCTGATCTGAATCTCTGCTGGGAGCACATGTCCGAAGGTACGTTTTCTGAAGTTGTGGTTCATTTGCACCAAAGACACCTTTTCCCATGTTCCGGACAAATTCATTTCAGCACAAATACAGTATCTACAAGGCCCGTTAAACTCCTGCTATGTCGTGACGTGAATATACCACATGATTTTTGGCGCCTTAACACTGTTTATCAGCATGTCTGCTACTGTAATCCATGAAACTGGCGCTAGTATTGTTATACCTCTTTGTCCGTACGTTCACACGTACACATCGTGACAAGGTCGTACCTTTTGAAGGGAATTGATAAGTCTATTGAGAATATATATCATTAAACAAAGTACAGTGGGGCATTTGCGAACTATTGCAAACTTTCAGTTGAGCTGTGACATATTTCGGCAGACGGTAGCAAGTATCCGCGAACTATACCTCGACATGTTTTTTCTTTTTTTTTTTTTTTTTTTCTTTTTTTTTGCGCAACCAAACTGGCGATGATTTAAGGAACGAAGTATCAGTTAGGTGTGTGAGGACTGGAACCAGCAACAAGTATGTCAAGGGCTATATTTGATAAACAACTTGATTCTAATTGCACAATATTAAATAAGACTGTTTTAATTTATGTCAGTTCACACAAAAATATATTTCATTTAATTGCAGACCAACTTTAAATTTGTCAGCGGTATTTGTAATGTTACATTGCCTGGTAAACTTTGTTTTGTTTAACATTAACCAAATAAGGGCACATGTGTTTAAGGACAGAAAGGTGCTAAAACATGCCAACAGACCCACTTTGTCAGTGTTTGGATAACATTGAACTTGAGATCAATTTGGAAGTCAAAGAGTATTGTGAGGGTCAGAATTTAGCCTTATGTTAAGCTGGGAGTCTATGGAAAAGTAATTCGACTCCTTGTCCCTTTACCGTTTTGGTGTTATTTATTTTGTCATAGATGTAAAATGAATCTTTATTGATATAATTAGTTTGATCAAACATTTAAAAATATACGGCCTGAAGAAATCATTAATCATTGATCATTTTCCCATCGTCAGGCTATGAGACATTTCGGTTCACAAGGAAACCAAACAAAATGACCGATCGGAATTATTTTAGCAAATATCGATTTGCACTTATGAAGCATAATTTCTTAACCTCTTAAGTTCAAATTGCTTTAGCGGTTTAGAAAGGTATTTATTCTGAATGTATGGAAGTACGGACCGACGACGAAACACATACAAATTTTACCCTTCTAATACTAACTTTAAACAACATGTCTCTCGGAAAAGTCATATAAAACAGAACATAAGTCGAGGGTTGAGCCCAAGACTAGCGTAACTCAGATGGTTGTTTTTCCCCAAACCTAATCTCCTCACCATGAAGGCATTATGAAGATTACAAAATTTCTTTCTGTAAACAATGAAAATTTAGGTGCCATTGCTCGTATGAGCAATGGCACCTAAATTTGCATTGTTTACAAAGGGGTCCAAGTTGCCCCTAAACAAGGGTTTCAAAAATATGTTTGAGTTACCATAGTCTTGCGCTCAACCCTCGAAGTACTCTGATGTACAATGATAACTTTATTTACACTCAGTCCATATAGCATATGATAAAAGAGGCGCAGCGAAAATAATAAATGTTATATATGCGTACATCTATAAATGAATTTCAATACTCATGAGGCGTAAAAAAAAAGCAGCTGTGTTTCCGCTAACCCGACCGACCCTGTTTCAAACACCCGACTGTGCTACTTTTTATCAGTAAAATGCAAAATAAAAAAGTAAAGCACCGACCTCAACAAAATACCTTATGTTCATAAAATTACAGGCCCGACCCTGTTCTTTTCTGTTGACAAAAAAAAAAAAAAAAAAATAGAAAATCAAAAATTAAAAAAAAAAATCTCCTACCTACCGACCAATTTGTTTTCAGCATGTTAGCGGAAACACAACTATTTTTTTACACCTGATGATATAATCTCACACCAAAACTACTACCATATTCAGACGACAAATTGATCATATTTTATCAAGAAATTGGGCTTTGACATTCCATGCAAATTGTATCCTAACGTCTATTTTCTGGGAGAAATAGAAACAAAAGTTGTCTGTGAAATTTTCATGCAACATGCTAAGCGTTTACTACATTCTTGAACTGAAATCTATACACTACTTTTTGGGTCGATTGTTCATTGGCAAATGAAATCAAACGGCGTGTTAGACGGACCGACCAGTCGTTCACGATATGAAACCCTCAAACTGTTGTCTCCAAACCGAATTCTAATCCCAAAATGGAACGTTTTGGGGTTGAGAGAGCTAATCTTAGTGCTTTTCGTACGTTTGTTCGGTTTGTGCTTGTTTAGAGTTGTCGGTTTCCTCTTCCTCTTGGGGTCTGGGAAGGGCTGCGGTTTGTGATTGTGGCACTCCCTGGACTTTTCTCTTACCTTTTTTGATTGTTATCAATCAACCCATAGTTACTAAAGAATATATCGTTGTTGTCCACGTGACTATCACTGACCGATAAAGTTGATCCACGCAAATAACGTGTTTACGTAATCAGGGTAATGATTATTTATAGCCGCGCTATTCTTGTCGCTGTGATGACAGAATGCTGTGTAAAGAGTGTTATCTGTAAAACCTCGACTTGGCTTGGTGCCGGGACATTGGCATACAGTGCATGGTTTCTACAACACAGGAAGTGTTAAAGAAACAGTCATAAGTCCCATTCAAGACTCTTTTCGCAGCACACACTCAGAGACAATGGACCCCACCAGTGCTATCAGTGCTTTGATTTGTTTAACAGCAATGCAAACAGAAAGACACGAAAGTTGTTTCCCTTGTACAATGACCTAATGTATTAATAGCTGATCTTTTTCAAAGGCGAATGGATACCCATTACGGAAACAAGCCTATTAAACTATACTGAAAAGTTTACCACCCAAACATGAAAAATAAAATTTCAGATAAAAATTCGGATATTTTTCATTTTCTGCTCAAAACATAGATTGTGGGTACTCAGTGAGGCGGTTCTAACGAGTACCCACAATCTATGTTCTTGAGCAGAAATAAGAAGAATAATGTATACCCCTGTAATTCCCAGTTTTACTATATAAAAAAGGGTTTAAGGGGGTCAACATTATATAGGCATGTTTTCGTGATGGTTTCTGGGGAGGCAGTTGTCAAATTTGTTGCATCCCTTTCGAAAAAGTTTTACTCCAAAAGGTGAGCATTTGCTCTCCTTAGGAGCAAAACATTTCTTTGTTAGTATATCCCTTTTCGAACGGAGATTGGTGAGCAACAAAGCAAACAAAAAATTGTCACAAAACTGGTCACACTTTTCCAAAATGAAGCCAAACTCTAACAAGTGAAATGGAATGATTCCCCCCCAAAAAAACAGTCAGAACCATAACATTTTCATTGCTCCAAAAGTCTGACGAGGGGATGTGAGAAACGGAAGCATAAAATATACAAAATACATAAACACACGCAAACAAAAAATTCCATATAATTTCTCTTCCTCTCCCCTATAATTCCCCTTTTAATTTAAAGTGATGAAATAGGTTGGGGCCTGTATGAATTCTTATGGTTGTACTTAAGAACTCAGAAAAAAAAATGGAAACATTTTATTTACTTAATTACCCACTGAAAAGATGTGAAGCCTCATTTCGCAGAGGCACACTAAACAGTTCCTGAAGTTGAAAGCTTAAACTTTAACCTGCCGACTATAAACAAAGGATTACGCTTAACATATTTTCATATTTCTTATACAAAATACGACAGATATCTCTGATTTCATGCAATGATTTAGCTTACAGACTGCATAAGTGTAAAACGTACAGCGGGTCAAACATCTTTTATTCAAGACATGGTTAGTTCGAGCCACTGAGGGTTAATCTAAACACCAGGTCAAGAGACAAACAGGGATAATTTAGGAATGTCTTTTCGATCTTTCGTTAAATAATGGTATGTAGAGTGTTCTCATTTAAAGCTTCCCCAACGAGACGATTCTAATGACACACAACATGCATTTTCATCATAAAATAAGAAAACCCTTAAATATCTCTAGATAGTTTTAACTAACACATAGACTCTAACAACCTTAGGCTTTTTCGTACAACTTTTTTTTTTTTTTTTTTTTTTTTTTTTTTTGTTTGTTTGTTTTTTAGATATACTATTTACAGCATATAATCACAATGACATACAACAATAAAACACCTGTTATTCTCTTTAAGTCGGTCTCCTTAGAGAACACAGCACGATCGGAGGCTGTAAGCGTCTAGAATTCGATTAAGCTGCCTCGGTTAATCGATTGTTTGAACGACTAGTATAATCTCAACCAAGTGCAGAGACCTCTACTGGCCAATGCGAAGAGAATGCCCTTCCGCCTCAACACGTTTTAATCATATGAAGTTATTTGGGCCCGTTTTGCGGTGCACTTGGATGTTCGAATTCAATTACTATTATTTATGTTTTCTAATATTCTCTGTAAGCCTTAAAGCTCACTATGATCAAAATCTCGCATAGCCTTATGGCTCACATTTGTCAATTTTCTCTGTTAGCCTTATGGGTAACTTTTTTTATTTTCTCGATGGTGTAATACTTAAATCTGACTTGTCACAGGACGTAGTCAGCAGTAAACCATGGACCATAGGACCATCTTTGAAGAGCTATTGAAATGATCCCAATAGAGATCCTGCTACGACTGCACAAACTGCACAGAGAATAGAGTGTCTTTAAAACTCTGACCGTTGTCTGATTGCCCTTTCATTAAAACATTTGCGGTAGGTTTATATATTATAGTAAAAGTGTATGCGTGGATTTCCTGAGTTATGCTTTACGTTTTGTGTGGGATAAGCAGACTGTGCGGGATACAAGCAAATTAACCTATTTAAAATTGCGTAATACTTAGTGAATGTAGAAAAGCACTTATGGGGACGAAAAGGTACCTTACACAATAAATAAAGGAGGTCAGCCTGTACTGTGTCCTGTTCCGTGTCGTAACAAACCCATTTCTTCAGAAAAAATCAATGTTCACTGCAACAACATAGTAACAGCCAACACATTTACAGCTGGTGGCATAACTATGTACAAGTGCAACTGAATCTGCACGAATTACCTACTAAGGTAACCCGAGCCCATATTGTCTTGACCACGTATTCAAATTGCCCTAACCACATATAGCTTGATTACTATTACTAAATAATACATGCAGTTTTGATGGTAATTCCCTTGTGGCGGTTACAGCTCTTTGAGACGGTGTATTTATTACGCATCAGGTTTCACTCCCTTTATGAAGTCTAACTCGATTTACAGAACCTTGTTACGTCGCCAAAAGAACTCAGTCACATCTATCAAAACATGCCAGGTTTTTCTCTTAGATAATTTGACCCCCACATTCCCAAGTAATACTATATCAAAGTCGAACTAGTACGGTATAACATTTCCATATGTTTCTTGAGGCTGAGTCCATAAAATTCTGCACAGATGTCAATAAAACGATGCTCTGTTTCGCGATTAGTTAAGTAATACTGATAAGAAAGTTAACTAGAAACCCACACGAAAAATTCTTAAATATAAAACACAATAATGCAGCTCAAAACCGATTCAAAAATTAACAATTGCATAAAAAGTTAACCAAATTACACGTTTAAAATGGTTTTCTACTTTAAAAATATAGAGACTTTAAGATTATATTACAATACAGGAACCAGTGTTATCAGAGAAAGGTAGCCCCCCCTCACCCCCACCCCAAGGTAAATCTGGTAATACCGCCTGTTGTGAAAAGATTCATTAGTATACGAGAGTTGAGGGCGGTAGCTATAAAATATCTGGTTACATGCTTTTTGCCATTTGTTTTTCTAAGAGACAAATTTGTCATGATTTTTTTTTTCTAATTCCCAAATGACCAGCCATCAATGATTTATGATCCAGTTTCAACACCTTTTCTCGATAACGACTTGAGATAATGAGTTGTACTGACACATCATAACCCTGCGTGTATACTGCCTGTATAACAAGTCCCTTCTCTTTATTATCTTAGTTTCACCTTCATTCAAACCACAGCTCTTTGTAACGATCCCCGAGTTGGTCTTATATCTTATCTTTTTCTAATTTGGGATCGGACATTTGAGCGTCCTGAAATGCTTGTTAGTTCTCACTCAGAATCTGGTCAGGGACCTTACGTTTCTGATATGCTTTCTCATCTTGCCTAGCCTGGGCTCTTGTAACTACACCCACTGAAAAACGTACATATCTGGTAACTTAGAACCATTAATGTTGCCAATAACCAAGTAATACAAAGCGTAATCATTGTACTACGCCTCAGTTTGACCCTTAAAAAATAGGCTATCGGCATTTATGACTGCCAAAGGATGTCTTTGCGTAGTTTTATCTATCGGAGTTACTGTTGACTCTTTACCAGTCAACTTATTCTGCGAAACCAAGTTTTTTCTTACGACCATACGACCTCAGCACAACAAGTGTCCCTCAGGACTACAACTTTCTGACCATCAACGGTACCTGGAGCTGTTGGTAACCGTGACTTTAAAAAGTAGCAAACTCCTTCTTTGTTATTCACATCTGAACGTAAAAAAAAAAATACTTAACACGGTGACAAAATGGTCTCTTTATCATCACTGGAGCCCTTATATCCCTTTATTTTGCAAACGTTAAACTAACGGCCTTCCCCTGCTGCATTTTTAAACTTATTACCAACGCCTCTACCATGACCGCGGTTATTTCCTCTACCAAAGCCTTGACCTTGATTATTATCACGGCCCCTGTTAAACGTATTATCTCCCTAAAACTGAGTACCATTTAGTCTCCGCACGAGAGGCAGTCACCAGCCACCTCCGTCGCTAGCTATATCTGCGCATTAATGCTACCTTCCAATTAGGATTGTTCCAACATTTATAAGTTAAATGTGGTTTCCTACAAATCCTGCACTTAACCCATTTGTGCCTAGCGTCCCATAAATGGGACATTGACAAAAAGTGTAAACCCCGATCTGACTCCGCAGAACGCGGTGTCTAATCGGGATCTACACTGTTTGCATTAATTACAGGCATTCCTATAACACATGGAAATATTAACTGACCAGACACCCCTTAAACTGTAAATGGACTGGTCCACAGAGTTCAGGTAGAAGAGTCCACTCGGCATAAATGGGTTAATTCCTGGCTTATTGTCCGATCTATTTGGTTCACTCCAGCTGGTACTCTTACTATCACTATTCTCGCGTTGCCCTTTCGTTACGCAGCTAGATACGCCCCCGTGCTTCAGCGATTAAGTCTTCTCTATCCATCGCTTCTTAATTCTTAAATGACGGACGTCAAATGAACATATAATTCTCAATTACACGAATCCAAAAATTGGTCACGTGTCATGAAATCACGGACCGATTCGTACGTTTTTTTCCACTGTCGCCATCGCTAGCCATTTATTTAAATAACTGAGTATTTAGCCTACTACTGAACTGAATAAAAGTCTCCGACTTCTCAGGCCTACTACAACGAAATTTCTTGCGAAACCCTCTCTGTCATATCATTTTGTTTAAATGCCTCTTTCAATTATTTCATAATTGGCCGCATCTTCATTTGATAACCTACGTCTAAGGCTCGCTCTTTTAATAATGCGCTCAAATATGCCGCCCATAAAGTCGTATCTCAGTTGTTAGCTGTTGTGTAATTCTCAAACCGGGTCAAATAATGGTCTATTTTGTCTTTACCGTCATCGAATTACGCAACTTAGGATCGCGAGCATGTGCTGTAGGGTCTTTAGATTTTGCATGCTCCATATCAGCCTGATGCAGTTCTACCTGACGGGCTAGTTCTATTTTTTCTAAATCCTGCCGCATTTTCTCTAATTCTAATTCTTTATAGGCCCCAACTTTTACTTTCTTGTCCTCTGCCTCGGCTTTGGCCTTCCCGAACCCGATCTTGACTCTTCTCGCACTTCGCCTCAATTCTAGCCGTCTGTGTCTCTGCGTAGGCTTTGGCCTTTTCGGCCTCGGCCTTGCCTGACCTTCTCGGCCTCTTCCTCGGCTCAATCATTTTTGGCTATATATATATGTAACAGGTGAAAACAATGGAATTCATATTTTTTCCCGTCTGATTGCCCTCTCATTGAAATATTTACGGTAGGTTTATATATAGTAAAGGTGTATCCGTGGATTTCCTGATCTGTGCTTTAAGCGTAATGTGTGGGATAAGCAGAATGTGCGGGATACAAGCAGTTTAACCTATTTAAAAATACTAAGTGTATGTAGATAAAGCTCTTACGGGGACGAAAAGATATTCTACACAATAAAAAATGAGGTCAACCTGCACTTTGTCCTGTTCCGTTTCGTAACAGTTAGCTATCTCAAAATTGTTTTTCATCTCTTCTGAAATTGAGTCTACCCTTAAAAGCTACAGACTAGCTTTATTTTTTTCATTTTTTTTTTTTTTTTTTTTTTTTTTTTTTTTTTAATATTTTATATACTTTTTGTAAATGTTCTACAACCCTCAACTTAGTATTTTAAGTTCAAAATGTCAATACTTGGTATTTTCCTGTCAGCAGTCCCTTTAAATTTCTCAAAGCAAGAAACATAATGGTAGGTTAAGTGTCATGTGACATCAGCTTTCGCATCTTCAAAGACACTGATACAAATCATGTGTGAGGTGATCTCTTTTCAGAAGAGAGACACGGTCAACCCTCTTTATAACGACACTCGATACCACGACAAAATTCGTTATAATGACGATTTGAATGTCACGAAACCTTCGCTCAAGAGGTGACAGATAATGAGAAATTATGCAAGAATATTGCATTATATTTCAAGCAACATACGTTTTGAATATTTGTTAGAATCGCCTCACTGAGGCGATTCTAACAAATATCCAAAACATATGTTCTATTGAGAAGTAAGAATAAAACAAGGTATTTCTTACATATCATTCTGTTCATTAAGAATTCTTTATAACAGCAAATTCATTTTAATGGCTAATGATTTTTGTGATTAAATGCTATCGTTGTAACGAGGGTTCACTGTAAAACAATCCTGACAGATTTGTTTCCCCCAGAAAATGTGTCAGCTCCCCATAAAACGAAAAACTAAATGATGCCCACACATCCACCCAAAGGATAAAAATTCACACTTTCATCCATTATGAAAGCAACAAATGCGCAGAGAAGCCAGCACATTAAGACTCTCAGATTTGGGACTGCATAATCAACGGATAATGTTGACTATATAGACGAATAGAAAATGTCGTGACAAGACTGTGGGAATGTTCAAACTGATCTGGTTGTTCTCTATTCGCATATGGCATAAGAGCCCATTTCTTGCGCTGTTTGATACTTCTTTATACACAACTTTCGACACGATTTTTCCAGGAAATAAATGTGGAGAACCCTCGTTACAACGACAGTATTTATTCACAAAGATGTTGCCATTAAAATGAATTTGCTGTTGTAAAGAATCCTTAATGGACAGAATGATACGAGTATATAAAAAGAGACGACCTTGCTTTATTCTTCTTTCCTCATAGAACATATGTTTTGGATATTTGTTAGAATCGCCTCGTTGAGGCGATTCTAACAAATATCCAAAAGATATGTTTCTTGAATTTTAATGCAATACTCTTGCATCATGTCTCCTTAACTGTCACCTCTTGAGCGAAGGTTTCGTGACATTCAAATTGTCATTATAACGAATTTTGTCGTTGTATCGAATGTCGGTAAAGAGGGTTGACTGTAAAAGAAAACCTATGACGTGTTACATTTTAGCTTCAGCGTTAGAAAACGTCCCTTCGCACATGTGCGCCGAGCGAATATTCATATCAGTCTGCGCAGAGAATCCTTACTGGACGCATTTTGGATAGCCAAGGATGAAAAAGTGTCTTCATGCGGACAATGAAGATTCTGATCAGACTGCGCGAATGCGCAGGTGGATTTGAGTCTTTGTTGAATGCACCAGTCAGAAGGATCGTTTTCGCGGGTTTGGCACGTTTATGTTTACATGTAGTTTTAGAATTCACTCTTCCGTCTAGCTGAAAATGTTTGGTTGCCGTCGGTCTTGATGGTAAAACTTGTCGACTGAAGTACATAAACCGACGACGATTTTTGTCCGTCACTGTTTACAGAATTGCCTGTAGGTAGATCACTTTGTGGAACAACCCTCCTGTTCATGCATTTCATTATTGACGTTTTCATTCTCCAAAACATACTTTTAAGTTCTTTCCTGAAAAGTGACCCACTAAGACAATACAAAATAAAGTTTATAGCATTATTAGAGTACATTAGGATACTGACAACTGCCCAAGCAAGCCGCCGTTTGGATATGTCCCTTGCCGACGTACCAACGAAGATATATGACTCGACAATTAGAAATATGCATGTCGGGAGAGAAATAGCGGTGAAGACCGAACATACCACGATGAGCATTCGTGTGACTGATTTAAATTCTTTCCGCTGATTGCTGGAATATACGGAGGTATGTCGTGCTCCGGGTAAAACAGTATTACGTTTAATTAGCTCATTTGCAATGATGATATTGCAGATGATAAGACATCCTAGGGGAATGAAGCTGTACAAAATTAGTATCATCACTGGCCATATCTTTTGCCAAAACTTCATGTACTGCAGTGTGTTTGGTAGGCATTGTATGTCTAAAACAACTGTAGTATTGTTTGCTGGCACTTGTATTTCCGTTCTATATAGATACCCGAGTATATGTGAATTCACCATGAACATGACGGCCGTGACAGTTAGACTGACCACAAGAGCCGTTTTCTGACTACAATTGGATTTCGCCCAAAGAGGGCGTTTTATACTTACTAGTCGATCAATAGTTAGAACAGCCAAAAGCCAGCCCGACAAAGCAGTAACATTTAATGTTAGCCAGTAATGAATTCTGCATGTCGCATCGCTCAGTTCCCGTACATCTAGATTCGTTGCATAGTAGACGAGTTCACGGAGATTACCGATAATGAGTACCAAGGTGTCTACAACGGCCAGAAACCGAAGGTAAAGTGAAGTGGTGGAATTGCGCATGCGTTTTCTGGAGAGAACAGCAATTGAAAGTAGGTTTCCGCCAACTCCAACTACCAGGAAAAGAGGTGCGAATATCTTCCACAGCAATACGGCAAGATGACATTCATAAAAATTAAAATATTCACAAGGTCCCGGAGGGGCCCTTTCCGTAGACATAGTGTTGTTTGACATCTGTCAATATCCCCAGCTGGAAAAGAAAACGGAAGAACTATAGCAACGATAACACTTTCATCCCAAGCTTTTTAAGTAGACTCCCAGTTTTGAATTAGGGCACATTACATGTTTCTATATTTATTTATTTTTATTTATTTATTTTTTATAACAAAACATTTCTCCTTAATTTATTTCTTTGTGTATAAACATTTACATTGCATGTTCTGTGATATGTCGTTTTTATTTATTTTTGCATGCCATGTAATAATATGTTTTTTTTAATTGTTTACCTTTACACTTTTTGTCGAAATACAAAATAGAAGGGAAGGCAATGATGAGGAAGAGCTAGCTTAGAGTGCGGGTTATATTAAAACATACCAAATGCAAGTAGTAAAAAATGTCCATAAACACAAGCATGGAATATACTGAAAATTTACAACCAAAAAAGGAAACTTTTCAGATAAAAAAAGTCTGATATTTTTCATATACTCAAAACATACATTGTGGTTACTCGATAGAACCGCCTCGGCGAGGCGGTTCTGAGTACCCACAATCTATGTTTTTAGCAAAATAAGAAAAATAATGTTTACTCCTGTAAACCCCAGTTTTACTATATAAAAGTGAGATAGAAGGCGGTCAAAATTATATAGGCGTGTTACGTGATGTAAATGGTTTTTCACTGGTACAAAATCTTTATCCTGTGTTCAAATGTTGTAGATTTAGAATACAAAAAAAAAAAAAAAAAAAAAAAAAAAAATCTATCGACTCACATTGTGGTACCCAATTTCATTTAGTGAAACATAAAACATAGAACAATAATAGAGTAAAACCTCAATGGTTCGGACAACTTACGATAATTGTATAGAAAATGAAAAAGACTTCCCTAGATTTTTATTATTTGCTTCCTGACTTGGCGTCATGGTTAACCCTCAGTGGCTCGAACTACCTATGTCAGTAGTATAGGGTGCACCCTATACTACTCATGTCTAAAAAAATCCATGGTCCCAAAAGTGTTCGAGCCATTGAGATTTTACTGTTAATCTCTGCGATGAAATAAAGAATAAAGGTTCGTGGGAAGCTCCTAAGACACAGAGCATCAGAGCTAAATACATATAATAGTACAGAAAATACCCAGAATTACCAATGTTCTAACTACAGGGCCCCAACGAACCATCAACCCTCTAATGAAAGGGTTACTGTCCTTTCGACATCTCTCGGAAAGACGTTTTTTGCTTGGCGTTTTATCTTAAATGAAACTATTTTGTTCTGATAGACCATATCTTATCAGAAACCAGTTTCTGTTTCTGTGTTTTGTTCTCAAATATGTGCTCTAAAATTAAATTTATCGCCAAAAATTGGTCTGACCTATGCAATTTCTATAGTAAAGTGACTTTTTGAATTTTTGTCTAAGAAATTATTTTTTCTTTGCTGAATTTGAATTGTTGATGTTACACAACAATATTGAGAAAATTTCAGAAGAATTGAACAAGCAGAACTTGTTGAAATTCTGACTCCAAGTTTTCTACCCTTCAAATTTCTGCATAATTTGCATTCATTTAATTTGATGTTTTAAAAATCATTGACTAGAATAAAACGAATAAAACTTTTTTTTGCATAGGTAGTTACGACAAATGATTTTGCATTAAATCATGACAAAAGTTTGCAAATATACTCTTTCCGTATAAAGCGCCAAGCAAAAAAAACGACTTTCTGAAAGATGTCGAAAGCACAGTAGTTTGGCACTGTCAAAGAGTCTGAACCCTAACATTCCGTCGTGCAAATCAAAGAGGAAAGCATAGCTATCAACCCATTATGGCAGCTATATAATTTTGACCCCCTTGAACCCCATTTTTATATAGTAAAACTGGGGTTTACAAGGGTATACATTATTTTTCTAATTACTGCTCAACAACATAGATTTGAGTAGAAATATGAAAAATATCAGAAAGTTTTATCTGAAAATTTTTCATTTTTTTTTGGTGTTGAAATTTTCAATATATTTGAATAGGCGTGTTTTCGTAATGCGTGATTAAGTTAAAACTAAGCAGTCAGTCTGTCGCATAGCATAGCATATGTATATATCCTATCCTTTTAAAACGGTTAATATTTTTTTGAATGTTCAAAAAATAAAGCCCCCAACATTTGTTTTTCTACATTTATAAACTAGGTTACTATACATCACGAAAGCATACCTATAAAATTTTGACCCCCCTTATAGTAAAATTGGGGTTTACAGGGGTATACAGTATTTTTTTCTTACTTCTGCTCAAAAACATAGACTGTGGGTACTTGTTAGAACCGCCTCGGAGAAGCGGTTCTAACGAGTACATGTACCCACAATATATGTTTTGAGCAGAAATATGAAAAATATCAGAATTTTCATTTGAAAACTTTCAGTTTTTGGTGGTGAAATTTTCAATATATTTGAATAGGTGTGTTTGTGTAATGAAATTTGTTACCGATAATCCTTGCTGTAGAAGCGTTTAAAGCTAACATCTATCTATCTATCTATCTATCTATCTATCTATATATATATATATATATATATATATATATATATATATATATATATATATATACAAAAATCGGTGTTTCATCGATAAAACTTTAAAAACGCTTTACGGAGTTTATGATTCCGATAGTTTTGTGTAAGGAGTTGAGCAGTCGGGACTTTATTCCGATTGTTAGAATTACATGAGAAGACATCCTTGCGAAAGAGTAAGCTGATATATAAGTCAAAATCCAAATCATCAGTGTACCATTTGGGTTAGACTGGCTCCAGCCGTTTCTACAATTGTTTTCTTTTTGTCATTCCTTATCACTTCTTGTAGCTGGATTTGTCTCTTCAATCCCATTTCACTGTTTTACTATCTTTTCCACTAAAGGACATAACTTATCAAATCTTTATAAGCTGTACTAGATTGTATACCTTTGAAAAGAAAAGAGAAAATGGTAGAAAAAATAGAGTCTGGAGTCATACTGCATTTTGGTTTATGCTGCAGATATTTTTTCGTAGGGAGTTAAGCAATTAGGACTTTATTCCGACTGCTTATATCATTTGTATGACAAGATACCTTTTGAGGTCTGTCGAGAATGTTCATTATCTAGAAAAGATGTTAACCCTTTCAATAGAAAGGAAGGCAATGATCAGGAATCGATACAATTATCTAACAGCCTCCGTTCAAAGACACCAAAGGGAAAGAGGGAGGCACTTAAAGTAACGGCACCACAATCAAAACACTACAAGCAGAAAGCCAAAAGGACAGTTTCTTCCCAATAAATGGCCAGACGGCTATCCAAAATAAAACATTTCAAACAGAGTTTATAAAATAGACTCTTCCATCTCTGCATATGCCGTTGCTTCACAAAGGGTGCCAAATGTAAATCAAGAAGAACAGACCAACAAACAGTGTAGATGCTAATTAGATGACTCATGATGACCGTCTCATCTGGATCTACACTGTTTGCGAACGTGTCCGTCTTGGTCTACAGGGCTGAACGGGTAACAATGTCAAAATCAAAACCATCACGTTTGTCGTATTTGTTTTGAAGTCATTAACCAATTACGTCATTTTATATCAATAAATACTTATTCAGAAAAAGGGTACTTCGGTATCAGAAGACGATAGTTTTATTTAATCGAGCTCAGTGGAATAAACCTCATCAAACCTTTGCCCAAAAATTCACAAAGCTTCTTTTGATTTTTTCATCCAGTTTTTTCTCAAGTTTATTTTGCAGGCAGCCCTTTCAGATATTTATTTAACTTCATTGCAGCTAGTGTTAAATGCCATGTGGTGGCCTTAAACGTCTCCCCATACTTCACCATAGTGCAGATTATTTTTTTATTTCCTTTGAGATCAATGAGCCTATTCTGGTTACTTTTAAAATCGAATACCGCATAAGCCGGCGCTAGGGGGCGTATACAGCCTCGCATACTACATTGTTACGTATGATTAGACTGAATAAAACCGAGTCCTAATTTCGTTCTTTGGTGTGTTCTTTCGTGGCTTAATCTACTGATCGTTCAAAGGCGATTTGTTTCAGTCTTGCCTTGTGTTATTTTGTTCTTGTGTTTTTCAGTCCTTTAAGCACTACGATTACCTCGCTTGGGGAAGAGAGAGCTAATCTTAGTGCTCTTCGTAAATTTGTTCGTTTTGCGCTTTTTTGGTTCTGTCTGTTTACTCTTCCTCTTGGTGTTTGAGATGGGCTGCAGCTTGTGATTGTGGCATTCCCTGGACTTTTCTCTTACCTTTTTTGATTATGGGGTCAATGCTTTAAGTACGCCCTTCTTTTACTTTTGTGTCTTGGACGGAAGGTGTTAGGTAATTGTATCGATTCCTGATTATTGCCTTCCTTTCTATTTATTCCGATTGTTAGAATTATTTACACGAGAAGATACCCTTGCAAAAGCAAATTAACTGATATGTTTATGTCAAAATTAAAATTATCAGTGTACGGTTTGAGTTTATGCTGCCGATAAGTTTTTGTAGAGAATTAAGCAAGCAGGGCCCAGTTGTTCAAAGCGTCGTTAGCTTAACGAGCTCGTTAAGGGTCATTTCGTTAACTGTTTCAGCAGATTCAATACACAATATTCTGATATTTTTTGCTGAAAAAATGTGAGTAGCTTTTCACATTTTTTCAGCAAAACATTCCAGCATACTTACATATCACTGGATGTAAATTTTAACGAATCGTTAACTAACGATGTCGTTAGCTTTGAACAACTGGACTACTAAAATCATTTATATGACGAGATACATTTGCAAAACGAATAAGCTGGCATATTTATACTCGATATGAGGTATATCGAGAAATATCACCATCTAGAAAAGGGATATAAACAATGTCAATATCAAAACCATAACGTTTCTCGTAACTGTTTTGAAGTAATCAATTGGCCGCGCCAAGCGAAAAGATGTCTTCGAACACACACAACATGCTCAGATTCAGATCATTTTGCGCATGCGAAAAGTACCATCTGCGTGTTTGCTCTTCACTCATACATTATGTAGTATACATTGGTATTATTCCAAGGCAGTGAAGACCCTGATCAGACTATGCGCATGCGCGGGCTGATCTGGGTCATCTCTCTCTATGTATATGTCCGAAGACACGTTTTCACATGGAGCCGCAAAATAACGATATCAACAAATCCAAATTCAAAAAAGGTATTTCGGTATTAGGAGACGACAGTTTTATTTAATTGAGTTTTAATTGGACAGACCACGCCAAACGTTTGTTCAAAATAAGGATTATCAATTTTTAGCAAATCATTTAATCTCGATTTTTTATTTGTTTTCAAACGGGACTTTCTATGTAACTTTTGATTTACGTTTTTTTTTTTTTTTTTTTGTTTTTTATTATTATTATTATTATTATTTTCCGTATTTTCCAAATCTCTGTTCAAACTGATAGGCATGGTGGGCAAAGCGTGCTTACCAAGTAATGCTTGCTTTCCATGCCTGATTACATCCCATTCATATATCTAGTAATGCTTGCTTTCCACGCCTGATTACACCCCATTCATATATCTATACCCCTGAAGGCCACATAGACCCTAAAGAAAAACATTCTCTTGAAATCATACAGCTATACCAGGAGTGTACTGAGTGGAATCATACATCAGTATTCACAACACTACATCACAAAAACACGCCTATATCATTTTGACCCCCTTAAACCCCACTTTTATATAGTAAAACTGGGTTTTACAGGGGTATACATTAATTTTCTCATTTCTGCTTAAAAACATAGATTGTGGGTACTCGTTAGAACCGCCTCGTCGAGGCAGTTCTAACAAGTACCCACAATCTACGTTTCGATCAGAAATATGAAAAATCTTTGAATTTTTTTATCTGAAAAGTTTCAATTTTTGGTGGTAAAATTTCCAGCATATTTGAATAGGCGTGTTTTTGTAATGAGAAAAACATTCTCTTGAAATCATACAGCTATACCAGGAGTGTATTGAGTGGAATCATAGATCAGTATTCACAATACTAAACAATACTAAACACTGACAAAGTGACGTTTGTAGTGCAAAGATAGGTAAAAATATTATCCTTGTTGCGGGAACGTCCCCACCCAACAAATGTTAGAACGTAGGAGTTTTCTCGTACATTCTCTACGTAATCTATATTCTGGATGATTTGCCTTACGTGTATTGATAGTAATGTATGTATGCATGTATGCTAACAAGTTGTATCTCGTTTATTTGAGACATGAAAGCATAGACTCGGAATGAAATAAATCCAAATTCAGAAAAAGAGGGCACAGAGGGCGCTAATTCGCTCACCTGAGTGTCATTGTCTCTAGTATATTCTAAAAGACTATGATTTCTCTTCATAGGACTATGTATGTTTAACATTTGTTGAAAATGAATTTTTTCGGATGACAGGCTGCGAGGTGCTGGACAGAAGCATGATCGCAGGGTGCCTTATTGCTGAATAGGCATGTGAACTAGATGAAGCTATGTAACCAAATATCAAAGGCCAAGACCTTCTGGTTTCAGACAAAAAGATTTTTAAAGGTACGAGGGGAGTTCAATAAGTTCGTAGAACTCGGTATTTTTCTATACAATTCAAGATTTCTTTTTTCATTTTTGTGCAGTGTAAACCTTTGTCAGTTGAACGATAACAGCCGTTCAGTCAATACGTACATTTGTTGCTCATACTTTTTGTTTGAAAACCTATACCCATAGGCAAAAATGGAAAGTCAGAATATTGAGTTCAGAGTAGTCATAAAGTTCCTCACTAAGGAGGGTGCAAAGGCCAAAGAAATCCATCGGCGCATGGCTGATGTGTATGGTGATAGTAGCCCAAAGTATTCCACAGTGGCAAATTGGTCAGCAGAATTTAAACGTGGGTGAGACTCCTTAGAAGATGACCCAAGGCCAGGTCGCCCTGCTGATGTCATCAGCCAGGAGATGATCGACCGTGTTGAGAGACTTGTGCTAAACAATCGCCGAATCAAAGTTGCCGAACTTGCTTCAGAATGTGGTATTTCTAATGGAAGTGTTTACACTATAATCCATGAACATTTAGGCATGTCAAAAGTATCTGCCAGGTGGGTACCCAGAAACCTGAACATGCAAGATTGTCCGCAAAGGGTGGAGTCAAGTCAAGAACTTCTGGAAGTGTACAATGCCAATCCAGAAGACTTTCTCACTCGTCTTGTAACAGGAGATGAAACTTGGCTTCACCACTGGGAATCAGATACTAAAAAAGAGTCCATGCAATGGAAACGCCCTGGCTCACCCCCACCTAAGAAATTTCGTACCCAACCATCAGCCAGTAAGGTAATGACCACGGTGTTTTGGGACTCCAAAGGGATTATATTGATAGATTACAAGCCTGCTGGTATTTCAATTACAAGAGAATACTATGCAAATGTCATTAAACAATTAAGGTTTGCTATTAAAGGAAAACGAAGGGGAAAGCTAGCTGCTGGTGTCGTTTTCTTGCATAATAATGCCCCTGTGCACAAGTCCAGAGATGCACAAGCGGCTATTCATGAGTGCAAGTTCGAGCAGTTAAATCACCCGCCATACAGTCCAGACCTGGCCCAAAGTGATTATTATCTGTTTCGAAATTTGAAGTGCCACTTGCGTGAAACGAGACGTTGGGACGATGATGAGCTCAAGGCTGCTACAGAGGCTTGGTTTGAGGACCAAATAGATGACTTTTATTTCAAAGGCATATACTGCTTAAAAGAAAAGTGGGCCAAATGCATTGAAGTAAAGGGGGATTATATTGAAAAATAATTTTGAAACCATCTTCCAATCTGTGAGTTAAACCCCGAGTTCTACGAACTTATTGAACTCCCCTCGTATATAAGTATATATAAAACAAGATGATGGCCATGGCGGCCATCTTGGATTTCCAATAGGGACGATTTTAGCTATTTTTGATCTACAAGTCACCCCGATGCTTCCTACCAAGTTTAAAGTCAATAAGCCTTTCGATTCAGGAGAAGAAGCGCCATGGCAGACATCTTGGATTTCCGATCAGAAAGATTTTAGCTATTTTTGACCTATAAGTCAACCCGATGCTTCCTACCAAGTTTCGATTCAATTGGCTTTATTTCAGTTTAGGGGAAGAAGCGAAAAATAGATTTTCAAGATGGCCGCCAAGACAGCCATCTTGGATTTCCAATCGGGACGATTTTAGCTATTTTTGATCTACAAGTCATCCTAATACTTCCTGCTAAGTTTCCAGTCATTTGGCTTTTCAGTTCAGAAGGAGAAGCGAAAAATTGATTTTCAAGATGGCCGACATACATGACGGCCATCTTGGATTTCTGATAGCAACAATTTTAGCTATTTTTGATCTATAAGTCACCCCGATGCTTCCTACCAAGTTTAGAGTCAACTGGCTTTTGGGTTTAGAAGAAGAAGCGAAACATAGATTTTCAAGAAGGCGGCCATCTTGGATTTCCGATCGGCACGATTTTAGCTATTTTTGATTTACAAGTCACCCCGGTGCTTCCTACCAAGTTTGGAGTCAATTGGCCTTTCGGTTCAGGAGAAGAAGCGAAAAATAGATTTTCAAGATGGCGGCCATGGCAGCCATCCTGGATTTCCGATCGGAACGATTTTAGCTATTTTTGATGTACAAGTCACCCCGATGCTTCCTACCAAGTATCGGGTCAAGTGGCCTAGGGGTGTAGGATTTTAAAGCAATTGTTGACGCCGCACGACACACGACGGACGACGGACATTGACTGACCACAACAGCTCACCATGAGCACTTCGTGCTCAGGTGAGCTAAAAAGTATTTCGGTATCAGAAGACAATTAGCTTTTTTATCAAAGTTCAAAGGGATATACCTCATCAAACTTTTGTTAAAAATAAAGATTATTAACTCTTTCATCCCTGCAGACCAGATACCTTTGCAAACAGTGTAGATCCAGATGAGACGGCTCGTAATGATCTGGATGTACACTGATACCATTTAGTTTTGATTTTAGGCTGACACCCCAGTTTTCAACAATGTGTATGTCCAAACTAAACAATGGAAGAGTTCACTTCTTAAATACAGGAATGAAAGGTTAACGCAAGTCATCTAAATTTGATGTTGTTATTATTATTTTTTTAAATGGAATTTTCGCCGTTACTATTTATTAATGTAAAAAAAAGTAAGAGAAACGTCCAGGGAGTGCCACAATCACAAACCGGAGCCCTTCACAGACACCAAGAGGAAGAGAAAACAGACAACAACCAAACAAGCGCAAACTGAGCAAACGTACGAAAAGCACTAAGATTAGCTCTCTCTTCCCGTAGCGAGGTAATTGCAATACTAAAAGGACTGAAAAACACAAGAACAAAATAGCACAAGGTAAGACATAAAATAAATCGCCTCGTAGAATAAACCACAAAGCAACAAAGAGTAAGTTATAATAAGTACAATCTTGGATAAAAGTTGTAGAACAGGCGCCGATATCTCAACAGCTTCGTATCCATATGCATGTACTTCACGACTACCAAATCAGCCGGGTTACAGCAGTTCTAACAAGAGTGCATGCGCACGCAACAAGGACTTCGCGTTCTTAGGATAGCTACGGACTCTAATTATCTTCATACGGCTAGCGAAGACTCTGATCAGATTGTTCATCAGGGCAGACTGTTCGGAGTATTCGCAGGGCGCACATGTAAACTTGTAGGAATTGCTGTGCCGCGATTCAAATGCCATCTCGAATAACCCCATAAACGTGAAAAATTATTTATACGTAAAATACGACTATTCAATTTAACTGGAGATTATCACTACTCAGCTTCCATAGTGGTAAAAACATATATTTGTTGGGGCCGTGTGGAGATCATGAATCATTACGGGCAACGAAAAAATCACAGGTAAAGCCTATAATGAAGAAAAAACGAGGAATTAACAGAAACAACGTGTTGAGACATTTGGCGATCCATGGGTTGTCAAACAACACCACTGGAAAACTTAGGAAAAGAAAACCACCAGGCAAACCCCGGTGAGTCGAAAAACAGACATGAAAAGTTCCGGCCCAGACCAACTAATGAACAGTTTTAGGTGGGGTCACCATAGTCTGAACCCGACACACTGTCGTGCAATTAAAGAGGTAAGCAAAGTGACCAACCGTGATTTTATAACCGCTTAGCAAGCAGACTGTTAATTACAACAATGTTATACATATGACAATCTTACTAAACTGATCAGAAAATTAAGGATTTCCTATAATTTTTCTAAACTTATACTAAGTCACCATAAAATTCAGATTCCGATAAAACAATAAAATTTACTAAATATAAAATAAATGAATTAAATCAGAAAAGGAGTGAAATCGCCAACGAAAAAGCAGTTAAACAGCACAGATTTCATCCGATGCTTAATACTAGAAATAATGGATATGAGACGCACAGGAATAAAAATATAAGTGAAAATACCCAAAGAATCTGACAATCACGAAGAACAGCCCTCCGAGGTACCGAAACAAGGAGAGTTGCAGCACAAGCAATGATAAAACAAATGCCGCATAAATGCCAATGATAAAACAAATGCGCATATGAAACCACAGGCGCACAAAGAACTGCAACAGAGAGGCCGCCTTGGAACGGTCAGTGCAAAATCTACTTGGGGCTTAAACCAGATACGCGCAAAATTTCACCCTTGTCTGATGCAGCTCCAAATTACAAACATCTGTTTGATTTGTATAGTGGTCCTCTAGCTCACCTGTTAAACATCATAGTGAAACACTTATTAAGCCGCCTCAGGACAAAATCAGCAAAATGGCATGTGCGCCCAGCGAAGACTTAGATCAGCCTGGGCATCGGCCCAGTCAAATCAGTCTTCTCTGTGCGAACAGTGGGTAGCTAAGGACCTAAGCTTCCTTCATACGGACAGCGAAGACTCTGATCAGACTGGGCAGATGCCTTGGCTGATCTGAGTCTTCTCTGGGCGCACATGCCATTGTTTGGTTTTATCATGAGGCGGCTCATGTTACTAACACGAAGACATAGGAAAGCAAACGGCTCACTCGCGATCGCAAACAAGACCACGATGGGCCCGACCATAGACAGTCAGAGTTAAACCGCAATTATTGCATAAAAAGCAGTGTCGCACGTTATCAACAGCCGTGCATTAACCGACGAAAAGCCGTGTATTAACAAGGCAATTCACGCGCTGTTAATGCACGGCGACGCAACTTTCAATATGCACGTAACGGGACCACAGATTTGCTGCCGTTATGAGATATGCACTGCCCGGCCCTAGTACGAGCATAGTCCGTGGAAATTGCGTTCACGCGACATCGGTGAAAAGGCAAAACAAAATGGTGCAAGAAATAACGCCAAATGTAGCAAATGTTTTGAGCTTTTATGCAATACGATTAATAGCGATCGAACATGGTTTTTCAATGCATTAACATTCGCCAGGTCCCTTGGGAGTGTTGAAAACCGCGGCCTCCGGCCTCGGTTTTCAACACCTCCCTCGGGACCTGGCGAATGTTAATGCATGAAAAACCATGTTTGATCCCTATAACAACACACGTACAGATGACGTAATAATGTGCATAGCTTGATACAGACTACCACTGATTTTTTTCTTCTATATTACATGACACTATTACACAGATACAGATTTATTTTATTCGCAAAAGGCCTATCGAGAAGAAAACAGTACAATACAGACATGACACGAAAAGATATTCGTATAAATGACATTTAGCTATACACATCAATAACAGCAGGCCTATCGGCCAATGAGCCACACTCGAGAAGAAAGCAGTATAATGCAGACATGACATGAAAAGATATTCGTATAAATGGCATTCAGCTATATACATCAATAGCACCAGGCCTATCAACACTCGAGAAGAAAGCAGTACAATGCAGACATGACATGAAAAGATATTCATGTAAATGGCATTTAGTTATACATATAAATAGCATCAATGTAACACGTATAAGGGTATGCATCGTCATACTATAAAACAAAGGAAAAGAAAAGTCCAGGGAGTAACACAATCACAAACCGCAGCCCTTCCCAGGCACCAAGAGGAAGAGAAAACAGACAAAACCAAACAAGCGCAAATCGAACAAACGTACGAAAAGCACTAAGATTAGCTGTCTGTTCCCCAAGCGCAGTAATCGCAATGCAAGGGGGTACTGAAAAACACAAGAACAAAATAGCACAAGGCAAAATTTAAAACAAATTGCCTCGTAGAATAAACCACAAGGCAACAAAGAGCAAGACTAACACCAGGACAACTGCCTTAGCACGGTCAGTAGAATAAACCACCGGGGGCGGGGGTGCGGGGGCTTTAAAGCACTTTTACAGCCGACTAACTTCACCCTTGGTCCCGGTGCTACTCTTAATCACAACTAATAAAACAGAAAGCGAAATGGGCAGCTGTTGAAGGTGACCAAAATGCTAGCAACACAACACAACTAGTAAAGTCTACAATACTGATGTCAGAGAAATCATCCTCAGCCTTCCAGATATTCCCACTGTGTGTTTTCATCCGTCAAGCTCAGAGACACATCATCACTAGGATTCCGGCTGACCAGATATTAAAGAATCACTACTGAACAGTCCTCACTGGTTGTCAAGAAGAGGAAGACTGAGTCGAAGTTAGGTCCGCATGTAATGTGGGACTTACTCCCTGTGGTTTCTCCCCTTAGTCGATAGTCGTCGGCTTGAAATATCAACAACTTCAGAGCAAACTTCGCTTGGGCTACAGCTGAGGGAAGACCATGACGTTTCTTCAGATGTGTAGTCAAGTAATCTCGGCGAAGGAAAATCGCAGTCCAGTCTTGCTCTGGGCAGATAATGTAGCATGCGTCTTACTATGTACCTCCGTTCGCATCTCTTCTTGTTAGTATTGCTGTTGAAAGTATTTAGGCAAGTTCAACACCTCATGTAACATGCAGAAAAAAAATCTCTTGTAATCCCTAGGTAGTCATTAATCGGTTGTCCACACTACGCTGGACATAACAGCTGCTTCTGTAAATGTATATGCTCCATTCGTGAGGGCTCCGTTGACTGGTTATGCTCCCGTAAACGTTGTCCATGCTTAGCTGTACATAATAGCGGCTCCTGTGAATGTCCATGCTTCGCTGGACACAGCTCCGTTGACATTTTGGACGCATGTTTAGTCATCATATGATCATTCGACGATGGTTTTATTTCTGTCACGTTTACCAAGGCAGGGTCGGGATACTTACAATTTTCCGGATTAGGAAAAGTCACTGTTTTATTGGTTTGTGTGGCAGCGTGGAACCAGTGAATGTTTCTGGACCAGTATTGCTTGCCTTTCTATTTGATATTGTCTCAATGGGCGGTTAATTCTGGGCATGCTGGAGATTGAAAAGAACGACACTTGTCGGTAACAACCAAAAAGGACAGTTTCTTCCCAACAAATGGCAAAGGCAAACATGCAAAGATATACAATGGCATATATAGTAAACCACAGGAGAAGCACTGCCTTGAAACGGCCAGTAAAATAGTACTTGGGGTGGTGGGGGAGCTCAAATCGATTTTACAAGGCCACAACCCTCGCCTTCAGTTTTGCCGTGGTATACACAAGACATTTGTTCAGTCCTCGTGAAGGGTTCCTAACTCATCAGTGCAACATCTCCTAGAACATAAAAATCAATCGAATACAGAGATGAAACAATGACGAGGACTCGACAGCAAGAAATAACATAAATGCTGGAGCAAAACAAAACCAACAGTAGGACACGGTGGGCCTGACCAGAGCCAGAAGACATCGGAAAATAAGTTTCGGAGGAAATACTAGACAGACTTGCCGAGATATACACAGAAGCATTTCCCGACAAATCTACTACGGCGACAGAATGCAGCTCAGCAGCTGCTACGGCAGAGACCCAGAACACCTACCATAGCCATCATCCAGCGCATCTACGGAGCTACATGAGACTAGTGAATCGACGAAGAGAAAGTCACAGATCCGACCAGTGCACTGCCTCGGGTATCTCTCAGGGGTATACTACCTCAGTGAATCCAGAAGGTATTATCCCCAAGCTCTTTTTCAACTTCAGTCAGGGAGTATATTTTATTTATATGAGTCGGAACTATTACCTGCAGAAACAGCGACTTGTGATTTTATTTTATTATATTGGTGAAAACTATGACATTGTATTATTTTGAAAGTCAAACAGAAGTGCTATTTGATGAAATCATTTAATTGCTCAAATTCATATAAGTTTAACACATTGGACGAAATTTCCATAACTGATTGAATCTGTTTTGATGTACTGTTATTATTATTATCTCTGTTCGACTTTCAGGCTGCACCATCCTGCCACGACACAGAATAGTGAAAGCTCGGTCCAGGGGAAGGGCTCTGTAGCGAAATGAGCTACATGTGAATTATTCCCTTCGATTTCCGCTCATACTCCGAAGAAGCCCAACTGAAGTGGTACACACTACAATTCACCACCAACTCCCTTCATATAGGAGGAATCTGACCAGAGCTCCTGTCAGAGTATATAGAGCGCGGCTTCTGAATGTTAGGCAGAGATATTTGATGTGAAATCAGACAGAAAACATCGAGGTGTAACGGCTGAAATATATGTGCCGTTGTTCTTTTCTGTCTTAATTTTCACACGGGTCCTTTTTGGGGGTGTTTGGCTCTTGAAAACGCTATATATATACATATATACATGTACAATGTTTAATCCTTTGCAGCGCTACATAAGTAAATTATATGTGTAAATGTATAAAAATTCCTTCCTTAAAGCAAACTTTTTTTGAACAAAACATGCTAATGTTTGAAAAGTAAGTGTGTTACCTGATGTCATTAACTCAACAGATTTAATCATATTTAGTCGTTTGCAAAATCTTCTCTTTATTTACTCAAAACCAAAGGTCACTTTTTTTTTGCAATGAGTAATTTTACTTCTACTACGATTTGGTTGTGACAAAATTAGTTGATCGTTTATAACAGAATTCAAGAGAGATCATTCGTGTAAATGATTCCAGTCTCAAGTTGCCTGGATTTTTATCAAAAACAGTTGTTGTTTTTATCAAAACCAGTATTTTAACATTTCAAAAACAAAACATTTACAACACAGAATGTAAAATACCATTGTTTGTTGATAAAATTCCCTGCAAAAAAAAAAAAAAAAAAAAAAAAAAAAAAAAAAAGAAAGAAAAACAATCTGTTCCATCTGGCTAATTAATGGCAATTACTCAAAGTGGCTTTACGTTGAAATTATCTCCCTTGCAATTAAAACGAAAGTAAACTCTCGTCGCTCTTAAAAGCCGTAACTCCAATATTTTTGGATGCTTTTAACGGCGATTTGTTTGGACCTCTACAGAGAGTGTATGACCAGAAAAACATGCATAAGTTCTTATGATGTCAAAAGAAAAATGGATGACAATTTCCATTACAAACATTGTTAAGTTTGATCAAACGGTCTTCTCCATAAAAATCGACACGTTCAGTAATTGCGCAATAGATGATGCAGACTTTTAAATAATTTAAGAACAATTTTCAATACATACTTATCGAATAAAGCGTTTTTGCCAGAAGTAAACTAGTATTTACGATAAAGTGACCTTTCGAAGGTGAATTTATATCTTAACGTTTGATTTTGACCCCTTTTCTTTTGAGAGAGACCCTTTTAATTATCTGTACGACAGGAAGGATTCAATAAATGTTTATCATGTGTACAAATAACTGTTCTTTAGGATCGTTAAAAATTTTTGAATTTCACTTAGCAAATGTCAGTAAAGCGTATTAATATAAGCTGTAAAAAAACTTTTGGTTTTCAGTACATATTTACCTCTATAATCATTATATATTGGCCATTCCAATATGAAATGGACCTCATCTCCTAAGTTATTGCAGAAAAAAAGTCTTTCATTTAGTGGTTTTCCTTTATGTCTAGTCCAGCGATTAGAATCTACTAAACGATGAGAAAATGTTCTCAATCTACTAAATGCAATCTTATATAAGTACATTTAAAACATATATATTTATTGTTATTTGAATTACATATTTTATCCAAAAATTAACCATATGGCAATCCTGACCAACAAGTGTATAAGTCCGACCCAACTCACGATACAAAACATTCTGTGTACATTGTTTTACTCTCAACAGGTTTTTGCAAATTTGTAAATGTATTCTTTCGATAATCATGGACTGTGAGAAACCCCAAACCTCGGCACTGTAGTTCAAGACGAATAAGTTTAATAAATCCAAAACATACTTTGGCTTTAAACTGACAAATTTTCCATATACTTATTTAGGGTGAAAATAGCTTTAAGAGCCTGGCCTGATGAGGCTTGTTGAGCTTCCGTAAAAGCATCTCCGGTAATGAAAACGATGCCAAGATCAGGAAGCTTACTTACTATTTCGAAATCAAAATTGCCGTAACGAAATTGTGTATATCTTTTAAATACTCTTACTTTTCGAAAGATAATTATTATTGTTGTTTGAGTATTTGCCATCAATTTCCATTTTTGACAATAATAAAAAAAGACAATTTAATCTATTTTGCAAACCGTCGGCCGTTTCAGAAAACAGCACACTGTCGTCTGTATACAGGAGCAGAAACAATTTAATATAACCGAACTCTAGACCCTCGACATTTTTTAAAAAAATAATTCTTCCTCTGATCATTTATCAACATTGAAAATAAAAATGGTGACAAGCATTCACCTTTACGGACACCAGTATGACAAACAAAATCTTCATAATAATATTCAAAATTTTGCTTCGTATTTCCAGCTTGATCAATTTATACCAAAGATTGTCCGTTACAAAATAGTCAAAAGCCTTTGAGAAATCAACGATTGCGATATTTTTTATTATTATTCAAAAAAAAAAAAAAAAAAAATGCGAGTTCTATAACTGTTCTGAAGCCAATAGATTTTTTTTTGTAAAAGCTTTCATACTTGCCTTACAGCAGTCCCCGTAAAATTCGAAAACCAGACTTGATGTGAGAAGTTTTGTGACATGTAAGAAGCTTATGTGTCTTTGAATTGACTTCTGTCATTTAGTTATCAAGCCACGACCGATGTAAAAGCAGCATGTTCTCCAAACTCAGTTTCAAAGCAACCATGCAAGACCATATCTAGGGCAGAACTGTCTGAATTCTAAATTTTGACCTAGTCTTGCATCAAAACATGTAATGAAGACATAGGAAGTAAGGAACCATTCAAGAACTATTTGGGTCGCACCAAGCGAAAAAGTATCTTCGAGTATGCACAAAACGTGAGGATTAGAAAAATATATGTTTGCAATGATTTCAGTACCCAATTTCGTAAAATCGTTCTTCGATATAAAAAGATTGGGTACAACATAAATGTTATACGACAGACTGCATGCATGGTTGTTAACCCAATATCACGGTTAATAACTTTGCTTCCCTCTTTAATTGCACACCGGCGTGTTAGGCCTCAGATTCTATGATGGTTCCAGCGTAAAGGCTTACTTGAAATTTAATTTTGGGTAATGTTGGTTGGTACTTGATGCTCTATCTGGTTTTCTTTTGCTCCAGCTTTTCAGTTGTTTCGTGCTGTCAAGTCCTCATCGATGTTTCATCTCTGTAATTAGTTGATTTTTTGTGTTCCCGGAGATGTAGCACTGATGAGTTAGGAAGCCTTCATGCGGAATGAACAAATTATGTGTCTAAACCTCGGCAGAAGTAAGGGCGAGGATTGTGGCCACGTAAAATCGATTTAAGCCCCCAAGTGGAATACTTTTCACTGACCGTTCCAAGGCGGTTCTTCTGTCGTGGTTTATTTTTGTTATAGTTCGTTTTTGAATGTGTGTGTCGCTTACATATTTTTGTTTTTGATAGCCATTTGGCCACTTTGTGGGAAAGTAACTGTCCGTTTGGCTTTCTGCTAGTAATGTTTCCATTAGGGTCTAGTTATTTCGTGTTTGTGTTTCTTTCCCTTTGATGTCTCTGATGGGAGGTGTGGGATAATTGTATCGATTCCTGTTCTATTTTTCACATCATCCCGTGCTTGCGCAAGGTCTCATACGGTCCTTACGTCCCCATTGATACATTCTTTGGTATGTGATGATTCTGGCAGCGGACAGTGAAGCCCTGATCCGACTTCGCCTAGGCTGATCTGGGCCATCGCTGTCTGCATATGCCAAAAGGTACGTTTTCGCATGGCAAGGCCAATTTATCGTGAAACTACATTCTTGAACCATAATCGGTGTATTATACAACTGTAATATGTGCTCTGTGAGTTTAGTAGTCCTTAACCTCAAGAGGTAATGCAAACGGTGATCGGCCTCGGAAAGGTCTGTAATGAGAGTTTGGATTTGTTTTTTTGTTTTTACAATATTGATATTATGACAACGACTCAGAATCTGACTCTGATACCATAGCTAGGAAATTATTTAATCACTTTTGTACTAAGAAAATACCAAACAACGCATTATAATATTAAGAAAAACACATAAATAAAACAAAAAAAATGTCACAAAGGTGATCAGCTGTGATACAAGAAAGAGCTCCCAATAATGTGATACCATAGCTAGGAAATGATTTAATCACTTTTGTACTGAGAAAATACCAAACAACGCATTATAATATTAAGAAAAACGCATAAATAAAACAAAATAATGTTACAAAGGTGATCAGCTGTGATACAAGAAAGAGAACTCCCAACAAGACTCCTCATCACAGCTGTTGGGAATAGAATATACGGTTTGAAACAATTTGCATGCATTGTCAAAATCTATTTTCCTAGTATAATGAAACTGGATGCATGGCAAACAGCTTAGACCCTGTTCAGAAGCCTTGTTCTGTGGCGCCTGATCGGGTATACACTGCTACGGCCTGTCTGTCCGAATACTTAGTATAAATACAGTAGTCAAGGGAACTTGATACACTTGGTAGAATATCTGTCATTTGTTACCATGGAGACAACCATTTGGACTTCCTGATTGCTTTATTGCGTACCAAGTCCCTTCTGAAAACAGATCTACTCTAAAAGAAAAGGGATCTACTGTAGAAGTAAAGAATTTGCTCCCCTAGGGAGCAAATTCTTTACTTCTACAGTAGATCCCTTTATTGACTATATCCCTAAAAACGGATATACTCTAAAAGAGAATTGCTCCCATTGGTTTATCCCTTTCCAGAAGGGAGGTAATATAACTGACGAAGTTTCTTCATCCCCATACCCACCCGTCCACTTGTCCCTTCCCCCTCCCCACCTCCAACGACAGTGCATATCTTCCCTTTAACAAATAATAATAAAAATGATAATAATAACAATTATAATAATACATACTGCTGGTACTATATGACACTCCTGGTAATGTCTGATGATAACTGGATGTAACAGAACACCTGGGTGCATCTACAGCGTCATTTCCATAATGCATCTAGCTTTATCGATACCGTTATGTTTTATACGACCGCAGCAAACTCCCTGGTATCCGCTATCTATTTATTTTACTACACTTTAAATAGAAGTCATATTTTACCATAATTACTGTTATAGTGCGACTTTACAAAATACTTTACTACAATTTCAATGGCAGTCATATCTACCATATTACTGATGAAGGAAGACTAAAAATACTTCTCTACAATTTCAAAGGCAGTCATATTTTATCATTATTACTGATAACGGACGACTACAAAATACTTTACAACAATTTCAATAACAGTCATATTTACCATAATTACTGATAAAGGTCGACTAACAATATTTTACTACTCGAAAGCAATCATCTTTAGCCACAATTACTAACACAGTGCGACTATATAAAATATTTTAGCACAATTTCAAGAGAAGTTAAAGTTTACAATGTACCATAATAACTGATATTGTGCGACTCAATAAAACGATTTGCTACATTTTCAATAACAGTCATATTTACCATAATTACTGATACAGTACTACTCGATACAATATTTTACTACAATTTCAATACGAGTCATTTCTACCAAAATTACTGATATAGTGCGACTCGATAAAATACTTAATTACAATTTTAATAGCAGCCATTTTCACCGTAATTACTACTATAGTGCGGCTCGATAAAATACTTTACTAAAATTTCAATAGCAGTCAATTTTACCTCAATTACTGATATAATGTGACTCGATAAGATACTCTACAACAATTTCAATGGCAATAATATTTTACCATAATTACTGATATAGAGCGATAAACTACTTTACTACAATTTCAATAGCAATAATCTTTAACCATAATAACTACTGTGCTTTCGACATCTTTCAGAAAGTCGTTTTTTGCTTGGCGCTTTACACGGAAGAAATAAATCTGCAAACTTTTGTCATGATTAAATGCAAAACCATTTGTCGTAACTTCCTATGCACGAAAACATTTATTCTTGTCATTGGTTTTTAAAAATCACTTTTCCCACAGTAAAAATGAATGCAAATTATGCAGAAATGTGTAGGGTAGGTAACCTGGAGGCAGATTTTCAACAAGTTCCGCTTGTTTAATTTTTCTGAAATTTTCACAACATTGTTTTGAAACATCAATAATTTAGATTAGACAACGAAAAGTAAAAATTTTTTTCTAAGACAAAAATTCCAAAAATTCACTTTACTATAGAAATTGCATAGGTTAGACCAATTTTGGCTATGAATTTAATTTTAGGGTAAATATTTGAGAACAAAACACAGAAACAGAAGAGACAATTGGTTTCTGATAAGATATGGTCAGTCAGAACAAAATATTATCATTTAAAATAAAACTCCAAGCAAAAACGTCTTTCCAAGTGATGTCAAAAGGACATTAATGTAGTGCGACTGCATAAAATGCTTTATTACAATTTCAATAGCTTCATTTTTACTTTAACTACTGTAAACGAACGACTTTTTTACGAAAACATGCCTATTCAAATATACTGAAAATTTTACCATCAAGAAATGAAAATTTTCCGATAAAAAATTCTCATATTTTTCATATTTCTGCTCAAAACATAGATTGTGGGTACTCGTTAGAACCGCCTCGGTGAGGCGGTTCTAACGAGTACCCACAATCTATGTTTTTGAGCAGAAATAAGAAAAATAATGTATACCCCTGTAAACCCCAGTTTTACTATATAAAAGTGGGGTTTAAGGGGGTCAAAATTATAAAGGAGTATTTTCGTGATGTTTTTTTTAAAATACTTTACAATAATTTCAATAGCAGTCATTTTTTTTTTTTTTTTTTTTTTTTTAATTTCAATAGCTGTTAGTTTTACCATAATTACCAGTAAAAAACGATTTTATAAAATATAGAACAGAATTTTATTAGAATTTAAATAGCAATCATTTTTTACAATAATTGTTGATATAGAGCGACTCGATATAATATTTTACTACAATGTCAACTGCAGTCATCTTTAACAATAATTACTGACATAGTGCGATTCGATAAAATACTTTATTTCAATTTTAATAGCAATCATTGTTACCATAATTTCTGATACAGAACGACTCGATAAATAGTTTACTAAAATTTCAGTAGCAGTCATTTCAACATAATAACTGTCTTAGTTTGACTAGATAAAATATTTAACTAAAAATTCAATAATAGCAATTTTAGCACAGATACTGATATAGTGTGACTCGATAAAATACTTTACTAAAATTTCAATGGCAGCCATTGTTAAAATAATTATTGATATAGTGCAACTTGATAAAACATTTTATTAAACTTTCAATAGCAGTCATTTATAACACATCACAAAAACACGCCTATATAGTTTTGACCCCCATAAACCCCACTTTTATATGGTAAAACTGGGGTTTACAGGGGTATACATTAATTTTCTTATTTCTGCTCAAAACGTAGATTATAGGTACTCATAAGAACCGCCTCGCCGTTGCGGTTCTAACAAGTACCCACAATCTATGTTTTAAGCAGAAATACGAAAACTACCAGAATCTTTCATCTAAAAGTTTTCATTCTTGGTGGTAAAATTCTCAATATTATAAATAGACGTGTTTTAGTAATGAGGAATCATTACTGATATAGTGCGACATCGATAAAATACACAATAAAAGAGATCATTTCTTAATAATTTTAACCCATTTATGCTGAGTGGACTCTTCTAACTTAACTCTTTGGACTGGTCAATGTACACTACTACGGGGTGTCTGGTTATTTTTATTATTGCCATGTTTTATAGAAATTCATCCATTAAATGCAAACATTGTAGACCCTGATCAGACGCCGCGTTCTGTGGCGTCTGATCTGGGTCTGCACTGTTTGCCAATGTCCTTTTCTTGGGACGCTAGGTATTAAGGGGTTAGCAGTAACGTTACGAAAACACGCCTATTCCAATATACTGAAAATTTTACCATCAAAAAAATGAAAATTTTCAGATAAAAAATTCTGATATTTTTCATACGTCTGCACAAACACATAGATTGTGGGTACTCGTTAGAACCGCCTCGACGAGGCGGTTCTAACGAGTACCCACAATCTATGTTTTGAGCAGAAATAAGAAAAATAATGTATACCCCTGTAAACCCCAGTTTTACTATATAAATGTGGGGTTTAAGGGGGTCAAATTTATATAGGCATGTTTTCGTGATGCGGCGTTTACGTTTGATAAGAGAGTCAAATAGCTTATTTCAGAAATTTACACAAAACTTAGTTCCCAGATTCCTGCATTGTTGTTCTTGTGCAGATTGAAACGCTACCAGGCACCCGGGGCACACTGAGGCAGTGACGAACTGTGGGTTGTGCATGTGTTTGTGTTTGTACAGAATGGCTTTCATGGATCATCCATGCACACTTGGTGTCGCTGCCTATCATCGTGCATACGTTTCCACTTGATACTCAAGCCAGAGTTAGTCGACTATGAGCTGGGTATACTGATGGTCCGAAAATGTTCCCGACCAGAGCTGGGTTCGAACCTCCGACCTTCCGCTTGCAGTTAGACCAACCAATCCACATTCCTGGTCAATGTATCAATGTATTTGTCGAAGTATAAAGGATTGTTTGCTCTCGACCAATCAAACTGCGCAAAACTAGTGTCAGCCAGTTGAGTTTCGATGTGGTTTACGTATTCTGGAGAAATATATGTAGTTGTCCAAAGTATTCGGACAGGCAGGCCTGAGCAAATAGTGTAGACCCAGAGCAGAGCTGCAGAACTCGGTGTCCATTACGAAAACAAGCCTATTCATATATACTCAAATTTTACCACCAACAATGAAAATTTTCAGATAAAATTCTAATATTTTCATATTTTTGCTCAAAACATAGATTGTGGGTACTCGTTAGAACCGCCTCGACGAGGTGGTTCTAACGAGTACCCACAATCTATGTTTTGGAGCAGAAATAAAACAAAATAATGTATACCCTTGTAAACCCCAGTTTTACTATATAAAAGTTGGGTTTAAGTGGGTCAACATTATATAGGCATGTTTTCGTGATGCTGATAAGAGTTTACACTGTTTGCCCCTCATTCAGCATTTTTAGACATACGTATCTAACTGGCAGCAACAGAATGGACGTTTTCAAGCTTTACGACAAGTACGGTATGGAATTTCAATTTGTTCGAATACTTATGGTAAATACGGAAACTGGATTTTGTTTGTAGACACAGAATAGATTTACGAACAAATGTAGCTGCGAATATTGTCTCATATAATTCTGGTATCACATACAATATGCGTGTGAGACTCTCAGGTGAGACTCGTTAATGGGATTAATTATTTTAAATTGTGTGTTATTGTATTTCACCAGCTTATTCTAAACACACCTCAAAGTACTCGTACAATCGAACTGCCTTTAGTGATACATTCGCTATTAAGTTACAATGATTCAATTTACAAAAACGCAATAATACAAAAAGCTATTTTCTCGCCCGTAACGTAAGAAAATGTACCTTGCATAATGTGCTTACAACGTAGATTATCACGTGCATCCGCGCAATCTGATCAGAGTCTTCGCTAGTCTCTATTTGGATAGCCAAGGATACAAGTGGTTTTCATGCGGACTGCGAAGACGGATCAGACTGCACGGGTGCGCTGGGTGATCTGAAACTTTGGTGGCAGCACACATCCGAAGGTTCGTTTTCTTCATTGAGACCAAATTGATTTCAAAACAGGAAATATACTCCGTATGAAATATTAGTACATATACGAATATATAACGCTATGCATGCTGGTTAAAAATCATCACGAAAACATACCTATATAATTTTGACCCCCTTAAACCCCACTTTTATAGAGTAAAACTGGGGTTTACAGGAGGTATACATTATTTTTTCTTATTTCTACTAAAAACATAGATTGTGGGTACTCGTTAGAACCGCCTCGCCGAGGCGGTTCTAACGAGTACCCACAATCTATGTTTTGAGCAGAAATATGAAAAAAAATATCAGAATTTTTATCTGAAAATCTTCATTTTTTGGTGGTAAAATTTTCTGTATATTTGAATAGGCTTATTTTTGTAATGTTGAGACCGAATTGATTTCAGAACAGTAAAATATACTCCGTATGAAATATTAGTACATATGTGAATATCTAACGCTTAACATGCTGGGTAAAAAATATCAGCAGACCACATTTTGAAATATTTTCTTATTTTTCCAAGCAAAATAGGCTTTGACATATCATGCAAATTGACAACTTGCAACCTGACAACTTGCATGAATGCAAAAGACTGGTGTCTGGGAAAATTAGAAACATATCAATTCGTCTTCTGCTGAATTTGTCCATAGAGTGGTAAAGGTGACAATGACATAACAGTTTTCTTGATCAGTGCACATTTATTAACGTAATCGTAAAAAACTAACGTCTTACTAGCTACACTATCGTTCGGTGCGTATAGAAAACTTCCCTTTAATTTGAAGCGTATTTGAAGCAAAAAAAAAAAAAAAAAAATGATACACGCCAACTAATGTGTGTCTTTAATATAGCAAAAGTGCATACGTGGAACCAGACAGAGTTCCAAAATATTACATTTCGGCCATTGTTCATTGCGCATGCGCATCACCTACGAAAGTGTCATTAAGTGTAAGTAGCATATAATATCTTTCGTCTCATACATGTTTTAAAAGATTTAAATCTCTCCAGGCTTAATCATTGGACCTAGGATTTGTGATATTTTTCTTATTTTTCACAGAATAGAAGTCTTAAAATTTCATTCAGTTATTTTCTCATCCGGAGATGATTTGAATAGAAAGCCAACCTCTGTTTTGTGTCCAAAATAAGAATAATGTTTTTAAATGACGCTTGCTGTTACTTTTTATCAGCAGGTTAAACCTTATGTTTAAACTTCGGAACTTCTCGAATGTGCTTGTCCAAAAATTAGGCTTCGCCCCTTTTCAGCTGGCGGTTTAATAAACCAAACCGTTTTGTTAATTAGTTCTGAGATTTTAAAAACAACCACGAAAAGAAATGTTTCATCGATTCAGAATTCAGGCTTACATGTATGAGGAAGTCCATTATTGTATGACAATTTATTATGAGGAAGTTCATTACTGTATGACAATCAAAGTCCTTCATAATGCAATAGTTAATGCCTAATCACATTGTATGCCGACTGGACAAATACATGTAATAACATTACATGGTTTGCAAGATCTGTTTGCTTACAGGGTCGCTCGCCTTAACTCCACTGTGTCCATCATTTAAGAAATGAAGGTAATATTTAATCGTTCATTGAAGTATGGAAACATCGAGTCACAAGCAATGTAATATAAGTTAACTCAATATTGTTCGTACCTCAATGAACGTTGAATAAATTTACTTTATTACTTTTACGTATATTATTTTCCATCCATTATTTGACAAAAATATATGGATGAGGATTAAAATTGAAGAAAAAAATAAAACAATTGCACGCAGTTTTCCTCTTAACAGCGGAACAGCATCGTTGACGTGATAACGTCGTCATCCTCCAATCATATTGGAGAAAACCATGGTTTATTTTGGCATCACTTAATGATCATGTGACGTCACGTGAGTCAATGTATTCATTAAGGTATGAACAACAATACGTCCCAAATAGTTTGTTTCTGTTAAGGCATTGAGAATGTAAATATATAAACTTGAAAGAAAAACGCGTGTAACAGCGAAATATACCCTAGGTTTTAGAAATACACCACGATTAGATTTGCATGTTTAGACGATATATTTTATACATTTCTAGGAGGTTTTTATATAATAATTAGTATAATGTTCAAGACTACAACTCTAAGGCTGTCTTTTGATCTACCAACTGGTTCATTAAAAACGGATGCGAGAAACTCCGACTTCAGGTATATCATTATCTTAGTTCCATCCACATGAAAGCATCCTGTCAAATGCATCCTTATGTATATTAAAACTTCAATGACTCGAACACTGATGGCTCGTTTATCATGGCTGATTCGAACAAGTTTTTTAGTCCTAAGGAAATTCTTCCGATAGCTCAAGAAAATATTTTAGCAGGAAATTTCTACTATCTCTTCTATCTCTTTTCTCCCTTTCTCTGGGAGACGACACAAAATGACCCACAAGGGTTGATGTGTCGTTAAACCCCAACACAATTAAATCTTATTTTAGCATGAAATTGTGTGTTGTGTGTACTCATCAGAATCGCCTCATCGAGGCGATTCTGATGAGTACACTCAACATACCATTATCCTAAAGAAACTGAATCAGCGAAAGAACAGCCCAAAATTATCATCACTTGCCTCTTGACCTGGAGCTATGATTAAACCTAAGTGTCTCGAACTACCCAGTTTTAGAACAAATGCCCATGGTCACAAAACTGTTTGAATGTACATATCTCAACGTGCCCTTGTGTCGCAAAATGTGACATCATCAAACAAAAAATACACGACATGGTAGGAAGACAGTGAAGAAGGGAAAGGAAGGTGCGACTATCTCATAAAACTACACGAACTTGATTGGACGATTGTAGTTAAGGGAAAGGAAGGCATACTTTTCTCATTAAACTTACATTAACTCGATATACGGGAAAAGAAGGCGTAATTTTCTCATAAAACTGACTTGACCTCAGTAGAGATAATGACATTACGAAAACACGCCTACGCAAATATGTAGAAAATTTCACCTCCAAAAACTGAAATTTTTCAGATAAAAACCTCTGATATTTTTCATATTTCTGCTCAAAACATAGATTGTAGGTACTCGTTAGAACCGCCTCGGCGAGGCGGTTCTAACGAGTATCACAATCTATGTTTTTGAGCAGAAATAAGAAAAATAATGTATACCCCTGTAAACCCCAGTTTTACTATATAAAAGTGGGGTTTAAGGGGATCAAAATTATATAGGCATGTTTTCGTGATGATAAAGGAAATTGAAGGCGTTACTTTCTCGTAGAAATTACATGAACTTGGGAAGAAGACATGATAAAAAGAAATTGAAAGCGTATTTTTTCCCAATAACATTTGAACTTAGTTGGAAGACGGTGTTAAAGGAAATAAAAGGCGTACTTTTCTTATAAAATATATGAACTTGGTAGAAACACGGGGATAAAGAGAATGAAAGGTGTACTTTTTTCTGATAAAAAATACATAAATTTGGTAGGATTACGTTGATATAGGGAATAAAAGTCGTTATGTTCTCAAAAGAATTAAGTTCACGTGGAAGGAAGACGCTGATAAAGGGGGTGAAAGGTGTTATTATCTCGTAAAAAATGCATTAACTTGGTAGGGAGACGGTGATAAAGGGAAAAGAAGTCTTATTTTTCTCATAAAAATACATAATTTGGTAGGACGACGATGAGAAAGAGAAGGAAAGTAGGCGGTAATTTTCTCATAAAAATTACATAACTTTGTTAAGAAGACAGTGATAAAGTGAAAAAGGCGTCATGTTCTCAATGAAATTACATAATAAATTCACATGACCTTGGTAAGCAGATAGTGGTAAAAAGAAAAGAAGGCGCAATTTTCTCATAAAAAATACATGAGCTTGGTAGGCAGACGGTGGTTAAAGGAATGAAAGGTGTAATTTTCTCATTTAACTTACATAGACTTGGTAGGAAGACAATGATAAAGGAACTAGAAGGCGAGGTTTTGTCATAAAATACAAGCACTTGGTAGAGAGACAGTGATAAAGGGAAAAGAAGACGTAATTTTCTCATACAAATTACATGTTACACGACTTTGGTAGTACAACGGTGATAAAGGGAAAGGAAGGCGTAATATTCTCATTAAACTACGCGAAACTAGCTGGAAGACAGTGATAAAGGGAATGAAAGGAATTATTTTCTCATAAAAATTACATTTCTTCGGTAAGAGGACATTGAAAAAGGGAATGGAAAGCATAATTTGGTCATACAAATGGTAGGAAGATGGTGATAAAGGGAACGTGGGGGTGGGGGTCAAATATAAAAAAGTCAATATATTCTCTCTTGAAGATCAAAAATAGGAAAATTTATTTATCAAAGAGAAAATTGATCTTATCGGAAATCTAAGATGACCGCCGTGGCGGCAATCTTTAAAATCTGTTTTACGCTGCTCCCTCCTGAACCAAAAGGGTCATTGATTTGAAACTTGGTAGGAAGCATGATCAAAAAAGCTAAAATCGCTCTGAAAGGAAATCAAAGATGGCAGCTTTGGTTGTTATCTTGAGATTTTTTTTTTTTTTTTTTTTTTTTTGCTTCTCCTCTTGAACCTTAACGCAAATTGACTTGAATCTTGGTAGAAAGCGTCGGGGTGACTAGTAGATGAAGAAAGCTAAAATCTTTCCGATCGGAAATCCAAGATGGCCGCCATCTTGAAAATATATTTTTCGCTTCTTCTCCTGAACCAAAAGGCCAATTGACTTAAAATTGTTAGGTAGCATTGTTGTTGAAAAAACAGCTTAAATTGTTCCGTTTGGAAATCCAAGATGGCCATCATGGCAACCATCTTGAAAATCTATTCTTCTCCTGGACCAAAAAACCAACTGACTTGAAACTTGGAAGGGAGCCTTGGGACGACTTGTAGATCAAAAGTAGTTAAATTTATTCCAATCAGAAATCCAAGATGGCGGCCATGACCACTACCTTGGATATGGGTTTCATGCTTCTTCTCCTGAACTGAAAGGCCAACTGACTCTTAACTTTGTAAAAAAAAACATCAGGGTGACTTGTGGATCAAAAATAGCTAAAATCATCCCGATTGGAAACCCAAAATGACTGCCATGACCGCTATCTTAGAAATCTATATTGCACTTCCTCTTCTGATCCAAAAGGCAAATTCACTCGAAACTTGGTAAGAAGTATCTGAGTGACTTGTAGGTCAAAATAGCTAGATTTGTTCTGTTCGGAAATCTAATATGGCCGCCACAGTCGCCAGCTTGAAAATTTATTTTGAACAAAACTTTTTTCTGAACAGAAAGCCCAATCGACTCGAAACTTGATAGGATGTATCAGGTGACTCGTACATCAAAATAGCTGAAATCATTCTGATTGGATATCCAAGCTGGTCGCTCTAACAGTCTTATCTATTTCGAACAATTTTCTCCAGAACCAAAAGTCAAATTGACTCGAACTTGATTATAAGTATTGAGGTGACTTGTAGATCAAAAGTAGCTAAAATTATTCTGATTGGAAATACAAGATGGCCGCCATCTTGAAAATCTATATTGAAGTTATTCTCTTGAACTGAAAGGCCAGTTAACTCGAAACTTGTCTGGTCATCAGGTGAGCAATACAGGGCCATCTTGGCCTTCTTGTTGATTTACTTGGTCGCTTTACACACTAGCTCAATTGGACAATCATAAAGTATTAGTGTTTGTTTGTTTTGTGGTTTAGAGGTGTTACTTTTCTTTTTTGAGTCATTACTGATACTTTTTTTTTTATTCGGCCACTTCTCGAATAGGTAGGTGCAGCTTGAAACTATACAATATGATGCAGTCGAACTTGAGAAATATAAAATGAAGGTACTTGGTACATGAAAGACTAAACCTCTATCTATTAAGTGGAATCGATACGCTTTCAGGGGCGAAAACAATATGAAAAGCGATTTGTCTTTCTTCTGAAATTTGCTCCCCTCGAGAGAAATTTTTTGGGGAGCAAATTCTTTTCTTTTATAGAAGACTCTTTTTCTGGAAGGGTTTGTGCGCAGAGAAGCAAACAAGTTACAAACATTATCTAACCTGTCAAAATATGACGGAAATCGATTTAACCCCCTTATTTTCCGACTCCTACCAAACCTGGGTAGTTTACTATTAGTCGTTTAAGGCTGTAATTCTGGTGCTGTTCGTTATTTGCAGGGCCTGGTGACTGCTCATTCGTGTTTTATCCTTTTTGCTGTCTTATTTTTTTGTGTCTGGTGGATCCTCTCTGGAAATGTATTCATCTGGACGGAGAAGATAGAGCTGATTGAATTGCTTATAGTTGTTGGTAATGTGTGAACTGTCCGTCAAACTTCCTGTACCGCTTCTTTACTACTTTCGAGTTGTGCTGCCATCGATTATTTAATTGAATATCAGTCACTTTTGCCTCTTGTTACTGATAATCGTAAAGATTTTTAAAGTCGACAAATCGGAAAATTCTATTTTTAGAAACATATTTTCTTCTCACTTTTTATCTTAATGTGAAAATTGAAAAAACGAAATATTTGGCCGTCTATTTGTGTCATTTTATTTTTTTTTATCAATGAATGTGAAGAAAATTGATAAATTGCGTGAAATAAGATACTTTTTTCACCCGAAAAGTATTGATGTTTTTTCTTATTTCTCCACGACAACATATATTGTGGGCATTCATAAGCACCGTGTCGCATCGACTCCGGAAATTGTTACTAGAATGTACCATCGAAACCTATTGCCCGCAGGCATGGCACACAGAAGAGTAAGTAAAAGGCTTTCTGCGGGCTTTTCGAGGGTTTTGTCCTCAAAAACAAAATTAGTCTGTGCCGGAGAGATATCTAAGCTGTTGCCTGCTTCAATGAGTCTGATATCAGCTTTCTGGAAATTGCTAAACGAATTGAAATCTTGACAGCTGGTACCAAACCAAATTATCGATATCGTGAAAAGTATTTGGTTTAGCTTTGATAAAAGACCCCTGACCTTCTTTTTCCACGCTGGAACATTCAGTTGGCTAGAAAAATAGTTGTGCATAAGTCTTAATTGAAACATCTGCTTTTTACTGCAGTTTTCTCCAAATAAACAAAATCGAGAGGAGTACGGCGACTTGTATTTGTAAGGACGGCAACTTGCAAAAATTTTGAATTTACTGTACGGCTACTTGCATCACAAAATTGCCACTTCCGAAACCACTGAGAAAGAAACACCGTGGTAGTTATCATATTTGGTTTCATCACACAGTCAGATGTCGTTTCTAGTTCCAGCAATATTCGGATCTTGCATGGATGGGGATGTGTGACATCTACTTCAGTTAGCGGGGCATATAATTTTTTTCGAATTCTTCATTACGAAAACATACTTATTCAAGTATACTGAAAATTTTACCACCAAAAAAAAATGAAAATTTTCAGATAAAAAATTCTGATATTTTTCATATTTCTGCTCAATACATAGATTGTGGGTACTCGTTAGAACCGCCTCGGCGAGGCGGTTCTAACTACCCACAATCTATGTTTTGAGCAGAAATAAGAAAAATAATGTATACCCCTGTAAACCCCAGTTTTCCTATATAAAAGTGGGGTTTAAGGGGGTCAAAACTATATAGACGTGTTTTCGTGATGTTATCATTGTTTTCGCTTTGTTTGATTACTGTGAATACTTAGGACATATGCTAGAAACAGAGTCTGTCTCTGGTTGGTCTAAAAAGCCAAATGAATCTTCCTTTCGTAAAAGGAAGATTCCTTTCGTGAAAGAAAGTTGATTTTTTTTTTTTTTTTTTTTTTTACGAAAATTAAAGTTTGCTATTGAGCTCAAATAGTTCTACTTCGTTTTTGTGATGGTTGCAGCTAGGATGAAAGTTATTTATGTTTTCAAATTGTCCATTATAGTAAGGGGAATGGATTTCATTGACAAAAAAAAATTATAAATTTGAAGGGGGTCCATACATTTTTCGAAAGGAAAATTATTTAAACAAAAGAAAGGGTCCTATAGTAATCATACTATTTTTTTCAGTTATTTTGAATTATAACTACGGCCTAAATTGTTTATATGTTTGTTTGGTTTTCTTTTAGGTGTTCGAAGCCGTACTTTATGTAATGGATAATATTTGTTTCCCCGAAATCGCCGCATGCAATTTGAATTTAAGCAAAACTCACTGAGGTGCATGCATGTTTTATTTTTTATCTTGCTCATACAAATTTCTGATACTATACCATAACCATAACTCAATCCCAAACATTACAAAAATTAGTATAAGTAACAAAATACAAAAAATAATTTTATTAAATTGAAAAAAGAAAAAAAACTTTCTCTCATAGATAAACGTTTTTCCTTTCGTGAAAGGAAATGCGCGAAAGGAAGTTCCTTTTGCTAAAGTACAAACGTGAAAGGAAATGCGCGAAAGGAAGTTCCTTTTGCTAAAGTATAAAGGAAAACTTTTAGTATAAAGGACAACTTGAAAACATAAAATAACTGTCAACCTAGTTGAATAAAAGTCAAAAAGGATTGCCTTTGGAAGAACACACAAAATCACGAAAAATCCATCTTTAAATCGAAGTAGAACTATTTGAACTCTATATAAAAAAAAAAAACAACAAAAAAAAAACCAACTTTATTTCAAAGAAAAAAAAACTTCCTTTCGCGAAAAGAAGGTTCCTCTCGCTGTTTAGACCAACCCGTCTGTCCCTGGTGTTCTAATTTTCTAATTAGATCGGACCGACAATGGAAGTAGTGACGAGACTATTGGTGCATTTCCCTTTACTGACAACTATCACAAGGGTCAAGTTGTTCAAAGCCAACAACGTCGTTAGTTAGCGAGAAGCTAAAATTTATATCATGTGATACGCAAATGCACTGTTATTTTTTGCTTAAAAAGGTGAGCACTTTTTGCAATGCAAATGCTACTCATATTTTGTTTCAGTAAAAATATCAGTGTATCTGATATTAACTTCGCTAAAACATTTAACGAATTTACACTTCACAAGCTTGTTACACTAACGATGCTTTGAAGAATTGGGCCCTGGTCTAGTGAATTGACCAACCAACTAACAACATATCGTTCTACCAATAATTTGTCATTCGGATGTTTGATGATGTCAAATATCGAATGGTTATGATTTTTCGTTAGAAATGGAAAAAACGCGCATGTTGGTGCAGGTTCGGAGTTTACTTAACGATACCATCTTACCACTGCGCCCCAGGTAAAATATGCAAAGTAAACCATGCACTGAACATCTCCGTCATGGCACTTAATGTATAATTGATCACAGCAAAACGCCGTACAATTCCTAGCAAGATGCCGTCCAGTATTTTATATAGTGTTCGGTCATTTTAGCTTGTTTTATTCAGTCCCATTATTGTTTGGTAAAAACACTACTAATGCATAAGCAGCAATAGATGAGGATTTATTCATACCACTGAATTAAAGCTTGCCGTTTCCATCATAAATTCACAAGTTTGTGAAGCTGCCATATATTTTCGTGGTACCAGCCACGTACCAGCCGACTCATTTCTGTATTGAAATGGCAGTTTACAACGCTTTTGCAAAATTTCTGTACAAGAATGTCAGAGAAAAATAAGTTGAGTAAATCTGGAAATTTGTTTTTATTTCTGACACTACGTAATAACGACAAATTAAGCGAGTACTTACCGTCTAAATTATCGTGATTCACGTTCATCTGGTACTTTTGAGTAACAAGGTCCAGAGTCGATGCTTCACGGTGATTAGAAGCGCCTCACTAAGGCGTTCCTATGACTAACTACAGCAAATGTTTCATGGACAAATAATAAGAAAAAATATGCATATAGCCTTCTTGTCGATCTGGAGCTACGGATATGTACTTGAAAGAGGGCTAAAATAATGCTGTTCACGACAACCCCTACCGTTGCAACAGTGTAGATCCAGATCAGATGGCTTCTGAAGAAGCCATCTGATCAGGATCTACACTGTTTGTCATTCAGTTTATGATTTTGAACGAAAACATTTTATGATGTAATCTGATTGGCTGATAGTCAGAAATGGGTGTGGCTAATTAAATTATTCAGCAGGATAAGGGTTAATATATATTCTAAATAAAAATGTAAACGGTTGCCTTTGGAAACAAAGAACACATTACAGACAGAAAAGGAGAATCAGTTTTATTGAGACTCTTCTTAAACAGTAATGAAGTTTGCAACACTGCTAACGCCCTCTAGCGTATACATTAGCAGAACTCCATTTGCAAATGTACGATGATGGGCCCAATGACTCCAAAAGAAATGAAAATATAATCTGCACTATGCTGACTATATTCTTCACAAGTCGAATTTCAGTCGGTGATCAGTCGATTGTACACCCTGGGGGTCCCAAACACAACTGTGTTCCAAAGCCGCGCGAACAAGTCCTTTATATGCTGCATCTTTAACATACTACAAACATCTTACAAACATTGACAAAGATTACGCCTCGGTGAACCAAGTGTTCAGTTTGCCTTAGTACACATATTCCTAATAAGTGTATTCCATCTCAAGTCATGTGCGACTGTCACCCCAAGGTATTTAGTTTAAACATATTTTATTGCAAATCAATCAATTGACATGCATATAATATTTACATACAATGACACACTGGGATTGGAATGGAAGCCACATGCTTACTGAATCCCTTTCTCTCTATCAAAGTGGAAAATGTACAATACATGAGGAGGCAGAGATATTTTAAGCAAGCAAAGAAACTAAGGTCTTGCATATGCATTACTATACAAATTAATTGAAAACTTTCTTTTAGGAACTCACTTTCCGTCTGCCTCCTCTACATACTTTTTATTCATCGTATTATATTATTTCGAGGGTTGAGCGCAAGACTGACGTAAGTCAGATGGTTGTTTTTCCCCAAACTTAATCTCCTCACCATGAAGGCGTAATGAAGATTACAACATTTCTTTCTGTAAACAATGAAAATTTAGGTGCCATTGCTCGTATGAGCAATGGCACCTAAATTTGCATTGTTTACAAAGGGGTCCAAGTTGCCCCTAAATAAGGGTTTCAAAAATATGTTTTAGTTACCATAGTCTTGCGCTCAACCCTCAATTTGTAAATGTCACTTGTAAAAAGTCATACAGAACCAGAAAAAAAAATTAAAAACAGAAACAGACTTAACGATTACCTAGAAAAGTGCGACGGAACTTTTCATCTGAAGTCTAAAAATTGGAGAGAGATAAAACTGGAGAAATATAGGAATGAATATATAGCAGCATCACGATTTCAATATACACAACACACCCACCTACTGTCCATGTGTGTACAAAGTTTCAACTCTCTAGGTTTCACGGTTACTGAGAAAATTGTGACGAAACTTTTCACATGAAGTGGTTACGGAAGGCAGAAGGACAGATTCACGGAATGACAGGGCAAATCAAGTATAGCCCCACTTCTTTCAAACCGGGTCTATCGTCGGCGTCTGATATGGGTCTGTATTGTTTGCCAATTACTCTTTTGAAGGTCTCCAGACTAAAATGGGTTAAACCTTTTCTAGACGGTTTCTGCCTAACCATACTCGTGTGTGGTTGGGTTCGTCCTACTTCTACTGTTTTGTTTACTGTTGTTTTTTTTTTTTGTTTTTTTTTTTTTTTTTCGATTTTCTGTTTGCCGTCTAACCTTCGGCTTTCTTATCACAGCTGAATTATCACAACGCTATAGGTGTACGAGATCTGCGACTCTTTGGCCTAATAGAATGTGTGCCACTTTGGCCTCCTTAGAATCTTTATCAGTATGTTAAAGGGACTGATTTCACTTAAAAGCCATTATTCACCAGAGAGACAGCTTTCGTGACGTCCAGTTGGCCTCCCTGCACACCAAGATAATTCTGAAAGAGGATATACCCTAAAAGTAAAGAATTTGCTCCCCTTTTTGAGTAGACCGTCTTCAGAAGGGGTCAGAAACAGTTTTGACAAAGTTGTTCTCTAGAAACTGTATCCATTACTCTTAACCATAGAACATACGTTTTGGATATTTGTTAGAATCGCCTCAGTGAGGCGATTCTAACAAATATCCAAAACATATGTTTCTAACGTTTTAGGAATGAAAGTGCACACACCTTATCTTCAATAAACTCTAAATCAACACCGCCCCCCCCCCCCCCGCCCCCCCCCCCCGCCCCCCCCCCACCCCCGCACACATTTCCCTCTTCTTTAGTATTCTATTCCTTTCCTTCTGCAATACCCTTGCCTAATAAATGTCCCCCATCATATAAATATATTGGAGGCCAAATAACATAATCTAGATATTTCCCTGTGTTAAGGTATGGTTTAAAAGTCTCGATGTCGAAGAGCGTCTTATCTGATTGTTTGACAAATTTAATAAATATAGGATGTTTGTGCATGTTCATCAATAAACATAGTTTGAGGCATTTCTGAATGTAAATCACCATATGAGGTTGATCACTAGCATTTATATCGAATACTTTCATAATCACATCTGTTAAAACCTGCAACAGAAACAAAATACCTTCAATGTAAGGCAATATCCCTTATTGCTTCAACAAGTCTGTTAAATGCGTACCTCCATGGGCAGATTCAGATAATCCTGCACATGTGCAAGGTATCAGCCGGACATTTGCTCTCCATTCATACATTATGTGGTATCCAATGAACCGATTTGGGGATAATGAATGCAATGATCAGACTGCGCGATGCGCAGGCTGATCTGGGTCTTCGCTGTCCGAATACACCCGAAGGCAATACGAAAACATGTCTTTGACCCCCTTAAACCTCACTTTTATATAGTAAAACTGGGGTTTACAGGGGTATACATTAGTTTTCTTATTTTTGCTCAAAAATATAGATTGTGGGTACTCGTTAGAACCGCCTCATCTATGTATTGAGCAGAAATATGAAAAATATCAGAGTTTTTTTATCTGAAAATTGTCAGGTTTTGGAGGTGAAATCTTGCATTGCGCCGGCCTCGGTGACTCAGTTGGATGCGCCGCCCGACTGAAGACCAGGAGGTCGCGGATTGAACCCCGCCGAGGTCGGCAACATTCTTTCGTGGAGATTCATCATGACATCACGAAAACATACCTATACAATTTTGACCCTTTTAAACCCCACTTTTATATAGTAAAACTGGGGTTTACAGGGGTATACATTATTTTTCTTACTTCTGCTTAAAACTTAGATTGTGGGTACTCGTTAGAACCGCCTCGGCGAGGCGGTTCTAACGAGTACCCACAATCTATGTTTTAAGCAGAAATATGAAAAATATCAGAAATTTTTATCTGAAAATTTTCCTTTTTTGATTGTATAATTTTCAGTACATTTGAATAGGCATGTTTTCGTAATGTATATTTTCTACGGTCATTCTCTCCCTTCGCTGATTCAAGAAGGGCAGTTGTCAGTTTCTGGCAAAAGAATGTGCACAATACTGCTTAACCACTTTGAGGACTAAGCCTGCCCAGTAAATGTGTGGTTAGGTTAACTGACCTCGCTCGAAATGACCCCCATTGGGTTGACTGGGCCGTAAAACCTCAACACGAACAAACAGTACTAAGAAGATTTTCTAATTTACAGTTTAGAGTAGCCACCCCAAGCCAGAAACAAAATTCCCTGACTTGTCACTGACTTTTCCCTAACCAGATTCTATTTTTCCCTGACCAAAGCACTGAAATATTAACATTTACTTATCTTGCAGTAGCCAAAAGATTAATTCTATTTTAGCACATAGAAATATACTGTCCTATTTATTTAGTTAAAAAATTAGATATTTTAAAATTTTTGGGTATACATTTCTAAAATAAACATTAATTTGTAATAATGCCGAGCAAGCAAATCGAGCGAGAAAAAAATACAAGATTTTCAAACATTCAAAATGAACAAAATACCTGCCATAGCCAAACAGTTTGGGCCCAAAATAGGAAATTCCCTTACTTTTCCCTGACATTCTTGGTATTTAAAATTTCCCTGACTAGTTTGCAATATTCCCTGACTTTTCCCTGACCTTGAAGAAAAATTAAGTTTTCCTGACTTTTTCCTTGTCCAGTGGCCACCCTACAGTTTTACATAAAAACATATAGAACAAGTATTTACATTCATAAGAAAGCTTAGTCTACGTTAAACATAGACCAAGCTTTACATAAACGAAGCTTTTCATGTATCTAATTCTTGGTTTTAATATAACATAATATAATAATCAGCAGTTTTTTGTGAAAGCTAATACCAGTCTATGGCCTTTCATGCTTCCGGAGCTATAGCAAGCTCTAAGATTATCTACGCCCATGGGAGTAGATAATTAATACATCCTGGAGCCACAGACATGTTTTACTTTAAAGGTTGATACCTGAGCTATTTTAGATGTAACAAAAATCACGGAAGCTGCAATTTTGTTATAACGAGATTTTTACAGGCTGTCGGTTTGACAGCTATACATTCTTCCCATCTAGCATTCTTTATAGATCTACAGCAGGCCGTTATCGGCCCGTCAGCTGCCCTGACGGGCCGATAACGGCTCGCTATAGATTTATAAACAATGCTTACTGGGAGTATAATTACCGCGTATATCCCTGCAGACCGGTACAGATACTTTTACAAACAGTGAAGATTCAGGTCAGACGGCTTATAATGCACTGTTTGCCAACTATTTGTAACAAAAATCCCTATTTGCAACAAGGGATGTGTTCTAATTTAGAGATGGAAGAGTGCAGTTCAAGAACTCAGGGGTCAGAGGGTTAATTAAAATAAATCTTTGTTCTGCTCCTAAAAGTTTCAGTAAAATATTATTGTTCTCAAAGAGGTTCTGACGAATCTTCACACTCGTCATGAAATAAACATCCATGCCTATCATACTCATATATAAAAATACAACTACAGTCGACTCTCGTTATCTCGAAGTCCAAGGGACTCTCTGAAATACTTCGAAATATCCGTAGCTCGACATATCAGATCTGCAGAATTGAGGAAAAAATAAATCGAACAACCACATTTTACAAATGAATATGTAATTTGACACCTGAAGTTAGAGATATATAAAAATATTGTGGAAAAGAGAAATTGCTCCTGAGGATTCTCCTCTTTTCCATAATATTTTGTAACCTGCTGTTAGATGTTTATGCTAAAACAGGGGCCATATTTTTACTTCGAAATAAGCGGTTATTCGACATATGCGAGGTCGAGATAATGAGAGTCGACTGTATACCACAAAGCCTTTAGATCATTATCAATATTTAGCTGATAATATAAATTTCTCCCGGTGTTTGCCTCATTTGTGAAAAGGGGGTGGTTGGGAGTGGCAAAGGAGTCGTGTATCTTGCGTCCCTGGGGCGTCCAGCTGATATTGGCTTACAGTTGGGCAAGGTCTGCTATCCTTGCAGCAGCTAAGGTTAGAGGGGGAATGTTTTATTTCTTCTGTTTCTTCGCTTTCATTCATTTTCCTCTTTCTTCCCTGTCCCTCTCTTTTCATTTCTTCTATCTCTCTTTTCCCCTTTCTCTGGGAGACGACACAGAATGACCCACAGGGGTTGACGTGTCGTTAAACCCCAACACTAAAACAAGAGGGACATGATGGCCCTATATCGCTTACCTGAATCATGTCACGCATATATCAAAGCGCTTTAAGCTTTGAAGATTTTCAATGAAGGTAAACCATGTAAAAGTCTCTTTTAATAGTTCAATTTTCACTAAAGTAATCTAAAACATTCTGATATCTGGCATAAACTGTACCAATCAACTTTGTAGAGGTCGAATAGACAATGCAGCTTGCAATCTATCTAAGTTCTGTGTCATGTGGTTTCAGAGAAGAAATTTTTTAAAGTTTCTTTCAAAGTAAGTCTATGTTAAGGCATGTGACTCCCAAGGGAAGGCCAGTTTCAACTCTGAGGTTATGACTTTAACAACCGTAAAAGAGAGGTCCATGAACAAGGCAGTTCTAAATGTCAGGGTGACCTTGACCATGACCTTTGCCCTCTGGGTCATCTTCTGGTCATAAGAAACATCCATACTATGTGCGAGGGTCCTAGCACCAAGCATTGCCGAGTTATAAGCTTGTTCTGTACTAGAGGTCACTGTGACCTTGACCTTTGCCATTAGGTCACCTACTGGTCAAGACCAACATCCCACCTAAGTTCAAGGGTTCTAGTCTCAAGCACTGCCGAATTATAAGCTTTCTAGTACTAAAGGCCATGGTGACCTTGACCATGACTTTTGCCCTCAATGTCATCAACTGGTGAGGAACAAAATCCCTTCTAAGTTTGAGGGTCCTAGCCCTAAGCATTGCCAAGTTATCAAGCTTTTTAGTACTAAAGGCCATGGTGACCTTGACCTTTACCCTCAGGATCATCTACTGATAAGGACCAACATCTCCGACTTAAAGGCCATCTACTCTTCAGGTCCATCCTCCCTAATAGTTAGACAGTCCAAAGCCTTATCATTGCCGATGGCTTTTTGCTCTACGTAAAACAAGTGACCCTCCCAACAGCCCCTCTGGGCGGTGCCTCTTTCCATCCCAGGGGCATAATTTGAACAATCTTTTCAGAGGACCTCTAGGCAATGCAACATACCAAATATCAAAGGCCTAGACCTTCAACTTTCAGACAAGAAGATTTCTTTAAAGTTTTTTCTTATATAAGTCTATGTAAAGCATGTCTGCCTCGGGGCAAGACCATTTTTGGCCCCAGGGCTATAATTTGAACAATCTTGGCAGAGGCCCAATAGGTGAAGCTGTGTACTAAATATCAAAGACCCGGGCCTTCTGGTTTCAGATGAGAAGACTTTTTGAAAGTTTTTCTCTATATAAGTCTATGTAAAACATGTCGGCCTCGAAACGGGGCCACTTTTTGGCCCCAGGGCAATAACTTGAACAAATTTGGTAGAGGTTCACTAGGAACGCTGTTTACCAAATATAAAAAGGCCAGGGCCTTCTGGTTTCAGATAAGAGATTTTTGAAGATTTTTTTCTATATATGTCTATGTAAAACATGTCAGCCCGGGTTGGGCTATTTTTTGGCCCAAGGGCAACAACTTGAACAATCTTGGTAGAGGTCTACTAGGTGAAGCTATGTATCGAATATCAAAGGCCTGGGCCTTTTGCTTTCAGACAAGAAGATTTTTAAAGTTTTTCCCAATATGGGTCTATGTAAAGCAACTGACCCCTGGCGCGGGGACATTTTTGACCCCAGGGCTATAATTTGAACATCTTTAGTAGAGGTCCACTAGATAAAGCTACATACCAAATATCAAAAGCCTTGGCCTTCTGGTTTCAGACGAGAAAATTTTTTAAGCTTTCGGTTAAAAATCTAATTTTAGCTCCTTTGACCTAGATGTTCAATGGACCGCAACCATTTGAACAACTTTAAAAGAGGATCAACCAAGGATCGTTTCTGTGAAGTTTGAACAAAATCCAATTAGTGGTTTAGGGGGAGATGTCGTTTGAAGAACTTGTTTACGGGCGGACGAATGGACGGACAGACGGACACACGACAGACGACGGACGACGGACAAAATGTGATAACAAAAGCTCACCTTGTCACTACGTGACAGGTGAGCCAAAAATCATTTGTGAAAAGGGGGTCTACTCGAATTGGAAAGCATTTGCTTACAATGACTGTCTATTATTATCTTATTATTCACAAATAATAAGCTTGATATTTCATGTGACTGCAGATGATTCACACTATGCCAAATCAAAAAAAAAATGATTAAAAGAAAAACTCTTTGTAAGATATCTACTACAGCATTTGTTATTGGTGCTTTACGGGTTAAAAGTAAAATATGTTACATTTTCTTTTGCAACAAAGCCTACCTTTATCACCTCAGGTTGCATCTTGTAAGCAGATTTCTTTCTGATTGCAAGTATCTGTTTTAGTTCTTTTGTTGATGGCTCGTAATCTATGGTCATAGTGGCTAGATCCTATCACAGAAAATGAATAAACACAACCAGTTAAGTGTTTAGGGAACCATCTGAACAGCAAGAACCGTAATGTGAGAAAATGTAATTTCTGACCTGCGCCCATGAAAACATGCCCATATAATGTTGATCCCCTTATACCCAACTTTCATACAGTAAAACTAGGGTTTACAGGGGTATATATATTTTTTTCTTATTTCTGCTCAAAAACATAGATTGTCGGCGAGGCGGTTCTAACGAGTAGCCACAAGCTATGGTTTGAGCAGAAAAATGAAAAATATCAGATTTTGAATCTGAAAATTTTCAGTTTTTGGTGGTGAAATTATGAATATATTTCAACAGGCGTGTTTTCGTAATGCCAATCTCCTGCGCATCCGTGTAGTCTAATCATATCCTTGGATACCTCAACAAAACTCGCCCAGTGAAGATTCTGATCAGACTGCGTGAATGTACAGGCTGATCTGAATCCTCACCTGGCGCACATGTCCGAATGTGTTTTCTGACCTTGCGGCTCTAATGTTATTGTGCTGTAGGAGACTTGCGAATGCTAGTCATTTTTTGCATCAACATTGTCTGATCAGGGCCTTCAGGGCTGGTCAATACATTCTGCAGTATCCAATGATATTGTCAGAGGACAGTAAATGACCTGCTAATACTGAGAGCATGTTGTTACAACTAGGCCTTGACTAGCCGGCTATATCAAGAACCATTGAGGTGGTTCTAACGTGTACCCACAATCTATGCTTTGAGCAGGAATATAAAAAATATCAGAATTTTTTATCTGAAAATTTTCAGTTTTTGGAGGTGAAATTCCCTAGGCATGTTTTCGTAATGCTGTACAGTTCTGAGTTTCACTGCATGGTTTAACCCTTGTCCTGCTGAATAAATTAAGATGCCACATCAATGACTAACTGTCAGCCAATCAGATTACTTGATCCAGAATGTTGATATAAATTCACATAATGAATGGCAAACAGTGCAGATCCAGATCAGTTGGCTTCAGAAGCCAATTGATCTGGATCTACACGGTTTGCAAAGGTTATATCCGGGTTTAGCAGAACAAGGGTTAAAATATTTACTGTGATTTGTGGGCTGTGTATCAAAGTTTTGCTACTCTCCTTTCGTCATCTTTCGGGAATTTTTTTTTTTTTTTTGGCCTGGCCCTTTGCACAGAACAAGCAAATCTGCAAACTTTTGCCATGAAAAAATGCAAACCATTTGTCGTAATTAACTATGTACACAAAGTTTTATTCTAGTCTTTGGTTTAAAAATCGAATATTTTAATTTTTTTCATAGAAACAATTGCGAAAAATAGAGCTGAAATCATTGAAGGCAGGTTTCCAACATGTTCCGCTTATTCAATTTTTTTTCTGAAAGTTTCATAGCATCGTCATGAAACAACAAAAATAAAAACTCAGCGAAGAACCGTAAACAAAAATGTTTTCTTAGATAAAAATTTAAAATCAAATAAAAAAAAAATATCATTTTACTATAGAAACTGCATGGGTCGACATAATTTTTGGCAGTAAATTTAATTTTAGAGTTAATATTTGAGAATAACTCACAAAAACAGAAAAATACAAATGTATCTAGATACTGTCAATCAGATCAAAATAGTTTCATTTAAAATAAAACGCCAAGCACAGAACGTCTTTCCAAGTGATATCCAAAGGATAATAATTACCCAATCTTTGTACTTTTTTGTATTTTTTTTCTTTGGTGATCACCTCACCTGCGGAAGACGGAGCTGGTCCTTTGGCTTGACGCTAGATACTCCTATGACCCGGCTGTGCGTGCATTTCTTATTCGTGTATGAACCAACGGTGGTCACTCATTTTCTCTGATTGGAAGCAAATTCTATTCCTTTGAGAAGGTAGACTCAAACGTGTGTAAAAGCGATCTAACTGGAGGTTCATCAGGCCCGGAAGGTATAAAACTTTTTACATGCTCACATATCAAAAGGAAGTAAAATGGGTGTCATCACGAAAACATACCTATATAATTTTGACCCCTTAAACCCCCCCCCCCCCCTTTTATATAGTAAAACTGGGGTATATATTATTTTTCTTATTTCTGCTCAAAAACATAGGTTCTGGGTACTCGTTAGAGGCGGTTCTAACGAATACCCACAATCTATGTTTTTAGCAGAAATATGAAAAATATCAGAATTTTTATCTGAAATCTTTCAGTTTTTGGTGGCGAAATTTTCAATATATTTGAATAGACATGTTTTCGTAATGTATTCAATATTTTGGTAATCGGCTTGCATGTTCGCCTTTCAGGTATGGAAAACGATATGTTTTTTGTTTTGTTTTGTTTTTCATTCACTTATCTGGGTCTTGGCTACTGCATGTATTTCTCATTCTGTGGTTCAATTATTGTTTACCTGTGTCGACGTTTGTTTTTCTCGCTCATATGACACCGGGACCTTCAACTTTGTAATGCCTTCTTTTATAGATTTCAGGTGGTTGGTTAAATAATTCCTGCAGAGGTCATTCGCGAGCTGAAACAGACAAAATAAACTTAATTTGTATATATGTCCGGAAAGAGCCACAATCACAGGACATAGTCGACCAATGACACCAAGTGTAATTTATCTTTAAGAACGGGCTATATTTTGTTTGCGAGTTACAAAATGTTGGATTCAATCATTTTTTTTGTAGCCAGAAACCAATTGGGTGAGTTTTGCCCTCACAAGGGTCCCGGGTTCGAGCTCTGTGACGACTGTACATTTTTCTCAGCCTGTAATATTTTGCGGCTAGTGTGATTCCATGAGCTAGTCAGAAAGCATGAACAAGTCTATCAGTCAGCCTGGAAACTCTTTTAGATTCGGGACGAATCTTATCACGCATAGGTAAAAGCGGATAGCTCAGTCGGTCCCGGGCGTACTTTTCTCAGCCTTTGGCATTTGACGGTCTGTGCGGCTGGTTGCATAAAACAGTATTAAAATATGTCTATCAACCGGCCAGGAGAGAATCAGGAAGAATCCCGGCCAGTGAAGATTCTGATTAGACTGCGCGAATGCACAGGTTGATCTGAATCTTCGCTGAGCGCACATGGTCGACGGTACGTTTTCTGACGTTGCGGCTCAAATAAATATGGGGACACCCAGGTAGACCCCGATTACAGACTAGCCCTCACAAGGCCCTGAAAATGATTTGTTTATAGCCCAAGTCAACACCCTTTCTAAAACTGAACGACTAAACCCAGAAAGTAGAACGACTAAATCTAGAGAAAAGACCGACCAAACCTAGAAAACAAAACGACGTAACCTTGAAAACAGAACGACTAAACCCAGAAAATAGAACGAACAAACCTTTGAAAACAGGTTTTACTGTCCATCCAACCCAATGGTGTCATGTCGAGCGCGGTCAGTTTACCTAACCACACGTTTACTGGGCAGGCTTAGTCCAACCAGTATTGTGCACATTCTGTCGCTTGATACTAACAACTGCCCTTCTTAAATCAGCGGAAAGGAGAGAGAGAATGACCGTAGAAAATATCTCATGATCAAATCTAGAAAACAGAAGGAACAAACATAGAAAACTGAACGACAAAACCAAGAAAACAAAACGACGAAACCTACAAAATAGAACGACTTAACCTAGAAAAGAAACACGGATAAACCTAGGTAAACAGAAAGCCTAAATCTAGAAAATAGAACGACTAATCCTAGAAAAAAGAACAACTAAACGCAGACAAAAAAAAACGACTAAATGAAGGAAACAGAACCACTAAACGTGGAAAAATGAGCAAAATCAACCTAGACCTTTCAAATAATACAGTGACTGCTCCACCAAGCGAGACCTCTTGAAAACGGCCATCTCCCTACAAAACCTTTTTGCTGATTTCCCCAAAGTATTGTTTCACTACAGTCGGACTTCAATGACTCGAACATCTTTGGGACTATCGAAATTTGTTTTAGACCTGGGTAGTTTGAGCCACAGAGGGTTAATCAAAGCGCTAGTCGGTAGGCAAATGGAATACTTTAGGGATATATTTTCGACCGTCAATAATGGTATGTCGAGTGTGCGCATTTGAACGGCATCGTCGGAGCGTTTCTAATATGAACACACAACACTTCATGATCAAATAAAAAAGTATTCCTTTAATTTTCCCTAAATATTTGTTCTCTTGAGCTATCGGAAGAATTTACTAGGACTCGAGAACAAGTTCGAATTAGCCATGTTTTGGGGTTCGAATTAGCCCAATAATAGTTCGAGTCATTAAGGTTTTACTGCATATATTCGTATATGAGCCAGCACATGACAAAACCAACAAAACGGCATGTGCGCCCAGCGAAAACTCAGATCAGCCTGGGCATCCGCCCAGTCTAATCAGTGTTTTCGCTGTGCGCTCAATGGGTAGCTAAGGACCCAAGTTTTCTTCATGAGGACAGCGAAGACTCTGATCAGACTGGGCTGATGCCCAGGCTGATCTGAGTCTTCGCTGGGCGCACACGCCATTTTGTTGGTTTTATCATGTGCTGGCTTATGTAACAACATCACAGCAACAAATTTTTATCTGGTTATAAATTTCAGTGCTGTCTGTTCTAAAGAGGATTCAGTGTTATGCTATACGGCAGTACTTACTTCCAGAATATCTAGAAGAAGCTTTATTATCTTTTCAGTTTCCAATTCCATGTCACTAGCCTCCAGTTCGTCAAAGGCGTCCGTATACTTGTTGTCGTACGTTTCTCTGAATTGTTCAGCAATTTGAATGGGACTATCTGGCTCCATTCTAGCAAATCTGTCATTTTCTTCTGAATCATCGATTCCCATTTGTTCAGCTAGACTATATCAAGTACAGACAACCCTCTTTATACCGACACTCGATACAACGACAAAATTCATTATAATGTCAATTTGAATACCATGTAACCTTCCCTCAAGAGGTGTCAGTTAATGAGAAATTATGCAAGAATATTGCATTTGAACTTCAAGAAACATGTGTTTAGGATATTTGTTAGAATCACCTCACTGAGGCGATTCTAACAAATATCCAAAACATGTGTTTTATGAGGAGATAAGAATAAAACAAGGCCTTTCTTTCATATCATTCTGTCCATTAAAGATTCTTTACAACAGCAAATTTATTTTAATGGCAAAATCTTTGGGAACAAATGCTGTCGTTGTAACGAGGGTTCACTGTAATTAGATTTATAATAATGTTGTTATACACTTTACCACTCTCCTGGCTAATAAAGCAGTCGACACATTGACGATATGTTTCAATTATTCCCCACCCCACTACCTGATAAAGTGTCTACAACTGCTAGATGAGTGGCAAATAGTAGATCCTGATCAGACGCTGCATTCTGCGGCCTCTGATCTGGTTCTACACTGTTTACTCAGGTATATCTATCGCAATAATTAGGGTAACTTTGGTAGCAAATGACTAACGCCCCAGTTGCTCTCTCTCTCTCTCTCTCTCTCTCTCTCTCTCTCTCTCTCTCTCTCTCTCTCTCTCTCTCTCTCTCTGTATTGCTATTTTGACCTTACTGCTGATTTAAGTAGCCAACAATCAGTAGAGACCAGGGCCCAGTTGTTCAAAGCTAACGATGCCGTTAGTTAACGATTCGTTAAAATTTACATTGAGTGATATGCAAATATTCTGAAATTTTTTGCTGAAAAAATGCGAGTAGCTTTTGCAGTGCAAAAGCTACTCACATTTTTTCAGCAAAAAATATCAGAATATTGTTTATTGAATCTGCTAAAACAGTTAACGAAATGACCCTTAACGAGATCGTTAAGCTAACGACGCTTTGAACAACTGGGCCCAGATAAGACCAGCCACATGATTAGATTAGGAAAGCAAATGGAGCAAGAGATAGATGCATGCAGGCTAAGACATTTGACATTTAATGAACTTTAACTCTAAGCACTCTGGGTGATATTTTCAGCAGACGACATTTTTATATTTATTGCCTATTTAAAAAAAAAAAAAAAAAAAAAAAAAAAAACAGAAAAAAACAGGAGTCAATGGAGAAAATTTGCATGGCATGTCAAATCCTACTTTCTGGATAAAATAAGACTAGAAAAATAAGAAACAGGACATGTGAATTAAGTACACAAATTTGCCCGCCTTTGCTCATAAGGCAACTACTATTTTCCAAGTGCTCAGTCTGACCTATTATACATTCTGACCTAGCCTTACCCCAAGGGCATGACTTAGTAGCAAATCTAGCACAGAGTTGATTGATCATGAAATATTTTCTATGGTCATTCTCTCCCTTCCGCTGATTCAAGAAGGGCAGTTGTCAGTTTCTGGCGAAAGAATGTGCACAATATTGGTTAACCGCTTAGAGGTCTAAGCCTGCCCAGTAAACTTGTGGTTAGGTAAACTGACCGCGCTCGACATGACCCCATTGGGTTGACTGGGCCGTAAAACCTCAACACAAACAAACAAGCACAGAGTTGAAGGTTTGGGTCTGGTTTGTAACATATCCAATTTACTTCCTAGCGTAAACGGTACCCAAGTTATGACCCTCAAAAGAAACGTGGACGATAATGTCAATGTAAACTCTGACCAACTTCGGGTCATACTGACTCATTCTCCGTAAGCATGATGTTTATACATCAAATCCTCTCCAAGATATAAGGCGAAATTACTGGAGCAAGAAATATAGGTGACCTACATTTAATTTGGTGTCTAACTTGTGTACTCATAATCCACAAGTATAATGTTTATAAAGCCAAAACTCTTCAAGATATATGGCAAAAAATACTGGACTGTAAAATTTAGGTCATTGTGGCTTACATTTATTTTGAGGTCAATTTTCTGGTCATACTGCTTCATAATCCATAAGTGTGATGTTTGTTAGTCCAATACTCTTCAAGATATAATGCAAAATGACCGGAACGTGAAATGTAGTACAGTGCCCTACTTTTAATTTGCGGTCAAGCTGTAGATCATTCGGACTCATAATACATAAGAATGATGTTTTAACATCAAATATTTTTCAAGATATAAGGAAAACTGGACCATAAAATGTAAGTCACTGTGACCTATAAATTTATTTTTGGGGTCATACTGACTCATAGTCCAGAAGTATGATATTTATAGATCAAGTATGCTTCAAGCTACATGCATAAGGCAAAATCACTTGACCAGGAAATATAATTTACCGTGACCTACATTTATTTTGAGGTCAAACTTCAGGTCACACTGACTCATAATCAGAAAGTATAGTGTTTAACTCGCTTGGGGAAGAGAGAGTCAATCTTAGTGCTTTTCGTATATTTGTTTGATTGCACTTGTTTGGTTGTGTCTGTTTCCTCTTCCTCTTGGTGTCTGGGAAGGGCTGCGGTTTGTGATTGTGGTACTCCATGGGCTTTTCTCTTACCTATTTTATATATGATACTCCTCAAAAAATAAGGCAAAATCGCTGGACCATGAAAACTTGGCAAAATTACTGGACTGTGAAATATAGGTCATAGTGAAGTATCTGTCTGAGTTATTTTCATGAGTTATTTTCATCATAGGAAAATAAAACAAATCAACAACACTTTATATCCTAGATTTAAATCTTTAGCCCCACCTCCGGGTAAAATCGCTGGGGACTATATCATGGAACAAATGCCTGCTTTCCAGGGTACCTGTGGTCCAAATATGAATGCTTTCTGATAATAGGTTGTTGAAATATAAACTTTAGAAAACACATGAACGTCCTAGACATGTGTCCCAAGAACACAAATAAGCCTGCCCTTTGGACCCTTTAGAACCACAAATGGGCAAGACTCAGGGGCAACACTAGACAGAGCTGAAGGCTTAGGTCTGCGTAAATAGTATATCAAATCTCACCTTCTAAGCCTAAAAGGCACCCAAATTAGAACTTCCAAGAGAAATGATGAGGTAAACGTTAATGTAAATTCTGACCCGTTATATATCTTTACTCCTTAGCCCTACCCTAGGGAATGACCCAGTGGCATCTCTAGCTAAGAGTTAAAGGTTAGCTCTGGGTGTAAGAAATATACGAAATTTCAACTTACCTAAGTTTGACCTGTTATAAGTTTTGGACCCATAGCCCCAACCCAGGGCATGACCCACGGGCAACTTTTGTGGTAAAGGATAATAAGTGCAATTTAGTAATTTAGTAATTCAAGAAATAAAGTATTGTTTAAACAAAGCTAACCGTAACTGAAGTTTATCATTCTCCATTTTCCAAACGTTCACCCCGGCTTCCAACTCAGTACGCTTTATTTCAGAGTTTTCAAGTTGGGTCCTCAATTCCATGTCATTGTCTTTCAAATCTGAGATATGCCTTTCTAAACTCCCTTTATGTCTTTTGGCATCTTGAAGCTGTTTCTGCAACGCTCTGTTCGATAATTCCAGAGTTTCTACTTGTCTTTCTAAGTTTCGCATCGTCGTGTCTTCTTTTCTGAAGATTAGATTAACCACAACGTTAGAAAACATTCCTGCGATCATCCCAGGAAGCATTCTACATAAATCTATATATATAGCGGGCCGTTATCGGCCCGTCAGGGTAGCTGACGGGCCGATAACGGCCCGCTGTAGATTTATAAAGAATGCTAGCTGGGATGTGCGCCCAAAAAAGATTCATATCGCGCAGTCTCATCAGAACTTTTATTGGGCGCATTTGTTTGCTAGCCAAGGGTGCAAAGTTTCTTCAAGCGAACAATAAAGAGTGATCAGGCTGATTTGAGTCTGCATTTGGCGCATGTGCCAGGGATGGAGGGGGAGGGGTACGTCTTCAGGTTGTGGCTCAAAGGTTGAGAGTAAACGTGACAACAGATGGCTGTCGATAAAAAAACTAACCCCGACGACTTGGACAGTATACGGATGGAATATCCTTTTTTTATGGATACAGACAGGGACAAGGTCATAACATAACTCAAGCAACTTAACTCTTTCACTGCCATAAGCGATGATAACAGGCTTTTGCAAACAGCGTAGATACAGGATCTACGCTGTTTGACATTCAGTTTTGCAACTTTACATATTAACTTATCTAGTTGTTAGTTTGTTAGAAAAACAAATCAAACGACAAATGCCGTCTGAAATTTGGCACCGAAAGAGCTAATATCACCTGAGCCTAACAAAAATTTCATGTATGGAGTGAACATTGTTTGGCCCTTTCAGTCCGGCAGACTAACACAGATAACTGAGCAAACAGTCTAGATCCCGATGAGACGGTACGTAAAATACCCGTCTCAGCAGGATCTACACTGTTTGCCATTATTTTCTTTATTTTTAGACTGAAACCCCTATTTAATTGGTGGACGTGTCTCAATTAAAGAACGGAAGAATCCACTCTAGAAACTCAAGGTCGAAAGGGTAAATGACTAAATATTGAAAGGGAAGACAACCTGAAAACTTTGGAAGCAAATACTGGCATTCCTGACTCAGTTGTCAGTTCAGTATTTCAATCAAGTATATGTATCATCAAAATATGTCTACAGACATGTGTTACGTGGTGGTTAAGGGTTACTGGCTCTTGTAAGAGGTTATGTCCAAAATTAGGGAAGCAAAAGTTGTCATTCCGAGCGGGCATATGACTTTTATACAACGTCGCATTAATGCGATGCAACGTCTGACAACGGTGGAGCATGTCAGCCTGAGAATCCGAATATTCTAATTATGGTCTTACTCTAGCAGCGTTATTGGAGTACATCAACAAAAAGTCAACAAAAAGAAAAATGCCTTGACCAGTCTGTAAAGGTATGCAGGCTAATCAGAGCCATCTGTTTTTTGCATATGAAATAATGACCCTTTTGTTGACTCTAATCGAACCCCCAAGGAATTGCATATCCACGCATTCTTGACTGATATACGTATAGCTGCTAATGGAATAACATGTGGATCTTGAAGATTTGATGAGCGAACAGCCTGCACTCAGATCAGAGTGCGTGAATGGGTAGACAGGGTTGGGTCTTTACTGGAGGTGTATATTGATATCAGCCATTCATTTTAACCCTTAAAGGGTCAAGCCATATTTGCAGCAGACGACATTTTGATGTTTTTTTTTTAATTTGCAGACTTATTTTCTCTAAAAAAAATTAAAAAAAAATGTCGTCTGCTGAATGGCGTTTTAAGGGTTAAGTAGGATGGTCGCTGGTTCCGTACGTTACATCACGAAAACATACCTATATAATTTTGACCCCCTTAAACCCCAATATATATATACAGTAAAACTGGTGTTTAACAGGGGCATACATTATTTTTCTTATTTCTGTTCAAAAACATAGATTGTGGGTACTCGTTAGAACCGCCTCGGCGAGGCGACTCAAATGAGTACATACAATCTATGTTTTAAGCAGAAATATGAAACATACCAGAATGTTTATATGATAACGTTCAGTTTTTGGTGGTGAAATTTTCAATGTTTAAATAACCGTGTTTTGCGTAGTGATAAGACCGTTTCTCTCTTCTTACCTAGTCACTTCATGGAAATACCAAAACCCGATCGTAACAAGGAAAACGCCAGTGATTATCAAACAGTTTACCAAAATTCTGAAAAGAAGTATCAAAGGGTTATTGGGAATCAACAAAATAATTACTGCGGCAAAACCAATCAAATCATGTCAATTTTCTACAAAATATTATTGATGTTCTGTTTCTACTACTGTGGCTTCAACTGCAACAATTCCCGCATTCTTTATTTTCCAAGGCCATATTGCCTATAGGAAAGTACAAGAACAGATTTACAGTACATGTTATAGACCATGATACGATAAATGAAACAATTTGCAATATATGATACATGAATAGTCAAATGTGACAGGACACTAGAAATATGAAGAATCTGCATGGTTGGACTGCAGCAATTACCAAATTTGTTACTATTATCCAAATAATCCGATTTGTTGAACAATGGTTTCGTCACTAATAAGATTTTACAGGAAATAAAATTTAAAGATATCCTTTTGGTACCCAGTGGATGTCTCTGAATGGCTACTAGATATTAAAAAGGCAAACAGTGTAGATCCTGAACAGACGCTGCATTCTGCGTTGTCTAATCTCGGTCTACAATGTCTATACAGATCTGCTTATCTGAATACTAACAGGGTATATACGGTTTATATTTGAAGTAATTTTTCGCTATGTTTTTGCACAATTGCGAACTGTACGTCATTTGACATACACTAATCATAAACTATATGGCCTGCAATAAAAAAGAAAACAAAAACTTTTTGTTAGGAGCGAACAACAATGGCGAAGATCAGCTTGTGCATCCAAGTCAGATCAGATCAGGTCTTTCCATCACGCAAACATGCCTATATAATTTTGACCCCGTTAAACCCCACCTTTATATATAGTAAAACTGGGATTTACAGGGGTATGCATTATTTTTCTTATTTCTGATCAAAAACATAGATTGTGGGTACTCGTTAGATCCGCCTCATAAAGGCGGTTCTAACGAGTACCCACAATCTATCGAGGCGGTTCTAACGAGTACCCACAATCTATGTTTTGGGCAGAAATATGAAAAAATATCAGATTTTTTTATCTCAAAATTTTCATTTTTTGGTAATATTTTCAGTATGTTTGGATAGGCATGTTTTCGTAATGCTCTGCCCATTTTTACATGTATCAGATGTTTTACAGTATAGTTTCTTAAGCCGGCAACAAAGGCCCGATCTAAATGTCTGTTACCCAAAAAGGACCTAAGTGCTATTTATACTAAAACATATTGAAAGCTATGGACTGTTAAGGCGTGTTGTTCGATGATTCATTTAACTATTTTGGATTTACATAAACGCATTATTTGATGAAAGTATGGTTGTAGAATGAACAACTTTAAACTTTTTTTTTAACTCAGTTGAGTATGAAACTTGTGCTGCTTAAACATCTCTCACTACAGTCGACTCTCGTTATCGCGACTTCGCTTATCTCGAATGACCGCTTATCTCGAAGTGAAAATCTGGTCCCTGTTTTGACATGGAAATCTAACAACAGGTGTCAAAATATTGTGGAAAAGAGGAGAAATTGCTCCTAAGTAATAATTTCTCCTCTTTTCCACAATATTTTCAATTAATCTTTAACTTCAGAATTTTAATTACATATTCATTTGTGGAAAATGGTTGTACGAATTATATTTTCCTCGATTCTGCAAATCTGATATGTCGAGGTGCGGATATCTCGAAGTATTTCGGAGAATCCCTTGAACTTCGAGTTACGAGAGTCGACTGTACAAACAATTGCAAATAGTTTCTTGCTAAACAGAGCTACATGTAAGCATGACAATTTATTTGCAAATAAATATGAATATGCAATGTATTGTTAGAAGTTTTATCTATTTACTAGCAGAGAAAATTTCATGCTCAGCTGAGCACGAAAGAATCTTAAAGAATCTGTGCCGGAATGCGACAATGAAACGCCGACAGTCTTTCCAAACATGTTTCTCACCTCAGTAGTCCAAGTTTGGTAGTTGTTTGATTTCGAGATTGCGAGATTTGACATTCTTCTGAGCTATCCCGGCTGGACCTTGATAGAATTTCCCGGCTACTGCCAACGTCTGTAGCATTATTGCCGCCCACTTGATCTGGATTCATTCTGCTGATGGAACTTTAGAAATACATGGAAGTTGTCCATTAGTCCAGGGCCTAGTTGTTCAAAACTAACGATGTCGTTAGTTAACATATCGTTAAAACTTTGATCATTTAATATGGCATATACGCTAATTTGCTAAAATGTGAGTAGCTTTAATTTGCACTTGCAAAAAATACTCACATTTTTGTCAGCAAAAATACCTGTGAATTAGATATTGTTCTTACTAAAATAGTTAACATTTTAACCACTAAGAGTTCGTTCAGCTAACAATGCTTTGAACAACTGGGATGTTTTGCTTTGTTTTGTTTTGCTTTTTGTTTTGTTGTTTGTTTTGTTTGTTTTTTTATTCATCCATAAAATATTTTGTGGGTACCCGTTGATAGCACCTCATCGAGGCGCTTCCAATAAGTACCACAACAAATGTTATAAGGAGATAGAATCGTCACCAAATACGCCTCAGTAATTAGTCCTCTTAATTATACTCATCTGCTTCTGACTGGCAGTGTGATGTGTTTTAAAAGTTTAATGCACTTGTTTGTCAAATGGATTTGCAAATCTCTCGGAAAATAAGCTCAAGGTGCATCTATCTATCTATCTATCTATCTATCTATCTATCTATCTATCTATCTATCTATCTATCTATCTATCTATCTATCTATCTATCTATGTGTCTGTCTGGCTGTGTGTCTGTCCGTCCGTCTGTACATCCAACATATCCATCCATCTATCTATGTCTGTCTGTCTATACATTTTCTGCAAGTTAGGCGTCAGTTCAGTGTGAGTAACATCACGAAAACACGCCTATATAATTTTGACCCCCTTAAACCCCACTTTTATATAGTAAAACTGGGGTTTACAGGGGTATACATTATTTTTCTTATTTCTGCACAAAAACATAGATTGTGGGTACTCGTTAAAACCGCCTCATCGAGGCGGTTCTAATGAGTACCCACAATCTTATTTTGAGCAGAAATACGAAAAATATCAGAATTTTTTATCTGAAAAATTGCCATTTTTTGGTGGTAAAATTTTCAGTGTATTTGAATAGGCGTGTTTTTGTAATGAAGACAATCCAGCTGCCACATGATGTTTATACAACGTTGCATTAACGACGCTGCAACGACATGAAAGGTTGTATAAACGTCATGTGCCAGGTGGATTAACTTCAGGTGACATGGAATTCAAGGTAACATGGTCAAAATATTTTATTAAATGGTAAGGACACGGCTAATGAAAAGTATGCCTTCAAACCTTTATAGAAAAGAAGGATCTTGGTACAAATTGGATTAAAACCGGTTAAGAATCAGTGAGATTTCCGAATTGAAAACAATTGTAACTGAATACGGGCGCTGCTATTTTGATTAATCAGTAAGATGTTGTTTTTTTTGTTTTTTTTTTTTGTTGTTGTAAGACACAAATAAAAACTTCTTGTTACTATACAGGAATATGCTGCTTATGCCAGTTAGTTGACTGTATAAATATAAATGAGCACATTTAAGGTATTCAACAATAAGATATCATTTCAACGGCGATTTATTTAATGATTACATTTATTGAACAGTGCTGAAAAAGTTCACATTATTTAAAAATTTCATCCCTGAGTTTCTAGAGTGGACACTTCCATTCTTGAATTTGGACATGTCCACTGATGCAAACAGGGTTTCAGTCTAAAATCAACAACAGAATGGCAAACAGATTAGATCCTGATGAGTAACGAGCCGTCTCATCTGGATATACACCGCTTGCACTTGTATTGGTTTTTGTCTGCCGGACTGAATGGTGTACCACAAACATACTCTATTTTGTGACGAGCCCGGGGTGGCGAGCACATATTCGCCCTGATAACGATCAAATACGTGCAGCCTATATATTGTTGGAGGCTATTCACATAAGAAATTATAAGAATACAAATTTTGCAACGTTTTACAAAAATACTTTTGGTCCTTATTTTACATACATCTGAATGGGGTGCAAAGTGTTACATGTATTATCAACTTTTATCCATTACAAGTATTAGTTTTCAAAAAAAAAAAAACTTGGTCTACGCTATCCATACATTAATGTGTGTACTCATTCATTGTCCAAGCTTAGAGTCTGTCATTACGAAAACATGCCTATTCAAATATACTATAAAAATTTAACACTAAAACTGAAAATTTTCAACTAAAAAATTCTGATATTTTTTCATGTTTATGCTCAAAACATAGATTGTGGGTACTCGTTAGAACCGCCTCATCGAAGCGGTTCTAACGAGTACCCGCAATCTATGTTTTGAGCAGAAATAAGAAAAATAATGTATACCCTAGTAAACCCCAATTTTACTATATAAAAGTGGGGTTTAAGGGGATCAAAATTATATAGGTATGTTTTCGTGATGCATTGCTCCGAGAGCACTTAATGAAAGGTCATGGACTGGTCCAAACTATTTTCCATGGACTAATACCATGACACAGTCAATATTCATTGTCTAGAATAGTAAAATCTATTAATTGTAGCGGTCTTGCATTTTGTACTAAAGCTACAAGTTAAACCTCTTAATCAGAATCAACCTGTGGTATAGAAGACGTCCAGGAAGTGTCAAAACCTACAGCTGACACAAGGAGGAAGAGCAAAGAATCCAAGACAGGCAACAGACAGTACACACGACACAAACCAAAGAAAAGGAAAGTAATTAAACAGGTTCCCTTTTTTCCTAATGATGTGATCACAAGGCTAGACACGGTATATCAAAAACAATAGTAAGACACAAACGTGTCAAAACATGAAAAAAGCCCCTAAGCGAGCAGCGCACAAGGCCACACTAAACACAAACAACACTAGAACCAATGCCTTAAAATGGTCATCTATAAAATCTACCGAAGTGGGAGGGGTGGGGATGGGTTAAATCCATTTTTCCAGAGCCAAAGTTTTACCCTAGTTTCAAATGTTTCAAATGTTGTAGATTGCTCGGCTCGCATGGAGGTCACCCAGTGGGCACATGGCGTTTATACAACGTTGTATTAATGTGACGTTGTATAAACGTCATGTGCCTCTTGGGCAGTGTTGTAGTCAGAACGGAATTGGTTTACGCACACCCAGGAATAATCTTGAAATATTCTCTCTAGTATCGCTTCCGAAATAGGGGCTACTCTTTAATGAAAAGAAAAAAGTTCCCAGACGAAGCAAATTATTTTCTTTAAGAGTATCCTCTATTTTGGAGGCGACTAATGGTTTCTTTTAAAGCAGGCTATGGTAAAGAAGCAAAATATTTTGTGTTAGTTTATATAGCTCTTTATTAGAAATATTTTTCTTAGGCATGTTACGGACATGCCTAATGTGTGAAATGAGCGCTACGCCTATGGAGGCTCCGTTAGCCCTAGCGTTCACACATGAAAACGGACCTGACTATATACACGTGCATCTGAGTAGATTCAGGCCAGGAGCGAACATGTTCGACTGATGGACGAATAAAGCCGGTCGATCACAAAACCTTGTTCGGACTTTATCCCTTGTTTTTGACTTCATAAAGTACCCTGTGGGTACACGACGTTTATACAACGTCGGTAGTCGGAGAACATCTTGTGCCTGTGGGTAAAATATGCTAGGTAAAATATGAGCAGAGGACATTTTAAAATGTTTCTTATTTTTCCTAGAATAATGATTTTGACATTTTGTGCAAATGGTCTCCCAAGGAGATAATTTGCATGAAATATCAGTCTTTTTTTTTATTTTTTGGAAAAAAAGGAAAAAAAGTTCATCAATTTCCCATCTACTGACTTTGCCAATATAGTAGTAAAGGTTAAGACTGGAAAATTGTGCGAGGTACCACGTCAGAAAAAAATCATTGCTACCTGTTTTAGGCATAGAACTTTCAGTCAAAGGGCGCCGGGGAATCATAGGCGAACTACCTTAATTATAGATCGAGATAAGAGGGGGTATCAGGTAAATATTTTTCTACTTTCAGAATTCCCAATGGAAATGTATGTTGTAAGAACTCGTTAGAAGCGCTTCTAATGAGTACTTACAACATATGTTTTCGTCGAGGAATAAGAAAAATATAGGCCTACAACTGTACACACTTACCGATAGCTACACGAGTTGCCATGGAGCATTTACAAAAACACGGGTGGACATCAGGGGAGCTACCGCGAAATCGCGTTAACGTAAATTTGTTCCCACGATACATCCGGAAACTCTAGCGGTAGTTCCTAGGACCTGGAAATTGCTAACAAAGATAGGTACTCTCGCGTGTTTTGATTTATTTTATAAGAATGAGCGAATGAGTAGAGATTTTTACATCTAAATGATGAATAAGGGCCGACATATCCAGAACATGCGCCAAATGATCTCGTTCTAAGCGAAAACTTACAAAACAATTGCATCATTCATTCGTGTTGACATAAAACTAAAGTCAGACAACCCTGTGTTCGATTTTGTTACGGTCACCTACTTTCGGCAACGATTTTTTCAATATTTCTTTCGGTCTGCTTAGAAAGGTAAATCATATTAACATGGAATCGCATCGCCGAAATTTTTATTTTTCGCCTATTCTTCTAAAATAAATCAAAACACACGAGAGTATCTACCTTTGTTTACAATTTCCAGGTCCTATGAACTACCGCGAGAGTTCCCGGATGTGTCGTGGGAACAAATTTACCTTAACGCGATTTCGCGGTAGCTCCCCCTGATGTCCACCCGTGAAAAACGGCCTATTATTATTATTACATAATGTAAAACATTTAATAGTATCATACATATTACACGGCAAAGACCCCTCTTCCCTCAAACAAGGACGTGGAGAGGGGTTGGTGCAAGAATCCACCGTCATTGAGACACAACAATAACAAAATCTTACCTGCTGATTGTATAGCTTCTTGTTTCGATATCAAATGTTGGTTTTCCATGAAATTCTATAAATAGCATTGTGCAAAAGTCCATTTCACACTGAAGTACATGCACGCGAAATAGAATAAAATTAGAGTTGGGCCGCAGCCTGTATGCTATATTCGAACAGTTCGTTCCGTGTGTCTGTGCAGGGCCTTCACTGTTTGTAATTACAGTCGAACTTCAATGGCTCGTACATCTTTGGGACAATGGAAATTTGATCTGGACATGGGTAGTTCGTGTCACTGAGGGTTTAAATAATCATAGCGTTAGGTCAGAACACAAATGGGGATGATTTAGGGATGTTTTTCGATCTTCTACAAAGTAATGGTATGTTGAGTGTACTCATTAGACTCACCTCGATGAAGCGATTCTGATGAATACACACAACAAACATTTTCATCATAAAATGAGAAAGTGAGAAAAGTTCCCTCAAATACCCCTAAATATTTGTTTCCTTGAGTTATCGGAGACTCAAAAACGAGTTTGAATCAGCCATGTAAACCAGCCATCGGTGTTCGAGTCACTGAATTTTACCATACATTTAAATGTCTAATTATCATGCGACCAAAGAGTAACTGTTCATCTTTCATTTTCCAGCTTAACCCTTTCACACCTGAGTCTGATATGGACTCTTCCATTTCTGAATTTGGACACGACCATTGTTGCAAATAGGGGTTTTAGTCAAAAAATCAATAATAGAATGGCAACAGTGTAGACCCTCTTAACGATCTCTGGATCTGCACTATTTGCAAAATTATCTGTATTGGTTTGTAGGGATGAAAGAGTTAAAGCATTGGTAGACTGGCATCCGTACTTTTGTTCTCTACTTACAGAATCATTGCGGCCGTGCCATGCGAAAGGGTGACCTCGGGCATACTCGGGCAGCGAAGGCCCAGATCAGCCTGCGCGTGAGCGCAGTCTAATCAGGGCCATCGCATCGCTGTCCATTGCTAGAATCATTAGATGCAATAGAATGGAGAGCAAAGGCCCGGATGATACCTTTCACATGCGAAAGATGATGTGAATCCGCACATTTTGCGCATGCTCGAAGGCACGTTTTCGCGACCATTGGATATTTAAGAAAGGATTGATGACATGTAGAGGGCTCTGATCAGATTAGCTTGATAAGAACATTCCCTATTACAATATCAGGGTTCATCGGCGATTATGTTTGAAAGATCCTGTTAACCCTACTGACCCCAGAAAACAGCGGAAACCCAGATCAGACGGCAAAGCACGTCATTTAAGTGTGTACCATCACGAAAACATGCCTATATAATTTTGACCCCCTTAACCCCCCCCCCCCCCCCTCCACCTCTTATATAATAAAACTTGAGTTTACAGGGTTATACATTATTTTTTCTTATTTCTCCTCTAAAACATAGATTGTGGGTACTCGTTAAAACCTTCTCGCCAAGGCGATTCTAACGAGTACCCTAGATAGAATGTTTGAGCAGGAATATGATAAATATCAGAGTTTTTTACCTGGAAATGTTCAGTTTTTGGAGGTGAAATTTTCTATATACAATGTATTTTAATAGGCGTGTTTTCGTAATGATTGTTTGCAACCGATCCAACAGTTTTAAGCACACCAAAAATAATTAGATGGGTTTGATCCAGCTAAGGACAAGTAAGGTATGAATGTATCTCGATAATTAGGCTGATATAATGCAGCAGACAAACTCTACACAAATACTGAAGAAAATCAAAAGTTCAAAAAGAGCCAGAAGAAAAAGAAGAAGACAACTGAGCAGGAATTCCTTCGGGGACTAGCAGCATTAAATACTGCCCTTGCCCCGAGGTTATAAAACTATTTTCATGCTCATTTCAGCTGAGCATGAAATTTGCCCTCTTAATAAATCTCAAGTTACTAACAATTCTAAATTCTTTCTTGCTAAATATAGCTGAGCATGAAAATTTCCCTGCTAATAAATATGAAAATGCCGACTTAAGTTGGCATTTTCATATTTATTAGCAGAGAAATTTTCATGCTCAGCTGAGTTGAGCATGAAAAAAAGTTTTATAACCTCGGGGCCTGGTCTCGATGGTGAGTAATGAAAGTATACTATTATTGCACGACCCACAGAAAAGTCGGCAGACTGTAAGGTCGACTTTCGAAGAGTGCCCTATAATGGACTTATCTATCCGTCCGTGGATAGTTTGTGAACTGACAATGGATAGTTTGTGAACTTGTCTGTGGACATATGCGAAAATGGGCATAATCTAGCACCATTAGGAATACTTTTATTATGTTCCGCACATAGATTGATATCCGACAAGATCAACTGGGCTTGCCAAATGTGCTTTTCAATGATCAAGGCGACGCCAAGGCCAAAATGTGACAATATGGAAATCTCCATAGGTCTTTAAGTATATGGGATACTTATATAAAATTTTGTACATGTGTATACATAATATGGACAAGATCTAGCTAAAGGAATTGTCAGTGCCACTTTTCGACGGCCTAGTGAGTTCCGAGTCCAAAAAAAAAAAAAAAAAAAAAAAAAAAATATGACAGTGATAATGGTCGTAATTCTTCAACTGTTTGGAGTATTAAACAGTTTTTCGCACACGGATTGATACTGACAAAAACTAGCCAATGGGTGTGCTAAATGCAAATAGTCATCTACCAAAGCAACGCTGAGGCAAAAAATTGAAAATATGAAAACAGCCATTAATCTTGATCCATATGGGATATTTCAATAAAGCGGTGTACATTCTATACACATTAATATTGACAAGAGGCGGGTCAAACACCTTAACGATAGTTGAGTATAGATTATTATCGCTCTCTTCAGACGTCAGCAACACTGAGTGAGAGATTTTGCGTTTCTCCCTATGTGAACATTGATATTGCCTGCTCGCAAAACGTAGTATCGTGGCAACAGATATTCACAAGAGTGGTGCTGTTCTATTATCTCTTAAGTGGGCAAATTAATAATATATCATTCATTTTTCTACAAAAGGAGACAATTTTCTTGAATGTCAAATTCTGGAAAAAATAAGAAAAATGCAACCAATCTGTCGTCTGCTAAATTAGCCCAGAGACTGGTAAAGGTTAACTGAAGTGGACAATCTCCTAAACTTGGTTGTGTATAAGGATCTATTTTCAAGACAACTTTTTGACTTGTAACAAATGTCACGATATAATATATTGTGTTTTGTTTTGACTGTTTTCTGTAGCCGGTTATCCAGTACCCAATATTGTGAGAACAGCAAAGATGATTGTCGACCGGTAAGTTTTTTGTTGTTTTCTTTTGTTGTTGTTGTTGTTATAAACATTCCAGCTGGCACATGGCGGTTATACAACGTCGCATTAACGTCAACGCAACGTCTTATGTGCTGCCATGACGTTGCCTCGACGTTAATCCGAGATAGCATGGAATTCCCATGAATATTTTTTAAGGGGAAAACTATGTAATGTTTAGCAGTAAAAGACCCAAGATACAAGATATTCATTACATGTACGAATTTTCGGCTCACATAGTAGCATATACAGATGTATCATAATGTACTAAATATGAATAATCAAGGAAAGAGTTCCAAATGACTGATAATGATTACTAAAAACGAAAAAAGAACGACAGAAACAATGGGACAAGAAAAAAACTTTAAATGATATATGTGATATAGTAAAGGTTATCTATCTTAAATCTGTATGACCCTAGTCTCCCAAATGGGTCCGCTGGCGCATGCCTCTCAGCAAGGGTGCCTACCAAAAACACCGGAACAAAGTGATCCAGAGTATACCGGCCTACTGCTTGTACCCTCCAGAACCACTTCGACCAGCGAATCCGGTGCACACAACATTGTAGCGGTGTACCCGACAGCTCCCCTGGAACTTGGTAAGAGGGCGCTTACATACCCCATCGCTAAACAACCACATTTGCCAGTAAGGACACAGTCGGGGGACAGGGAGCATGATAACATCAACTTGTGAAATGACATGAATTATCATCAGCATGTTTATGACATAAATATTACAAAACCTGAACCATACATGTATGTAATATTGCAGTGGGCGGACATCAGTTAACCATTACGAAAACACGCCTATGCAAATATATTGAGAATTTTACCTCCAAAAATGAAAACTTTCAGATGAAAAATTCTGGTAGTTTCATATTTCTGCTCAAAACATAGATTATGGGTACTTCTTAGAACCGCCTCAGCAAGGCGGTTCTAACGAGTATCCACAATCTTATGTTTTTGAGCAGAAATAAGAAAATTAATGTATATCCCTGTAAACCCCAGTTTTACTGTATAAAAGTGGGGTTTAAGGGTCAAAACTATATAGGTGTGTTTTCGCGATGCTGGTCGGATGTTGCGTTTTTTGAAGGCTGTCTGTATACATTTTTACATGTACGTGTACATTATGTCCTATCCCAACGAAATAATGTCATAAGCTGATACAACGTCCCTTGAAGCGTCATACTTGTTCTAAAAATAGACGGGCTTTCCCAAAAGCAGGGTATCTTTACAATTTAGTCCAGCTACTACAGGTTGACTATATCCTAGTGTAGATCCAAAGAAATTAAAAAATGTAGGATGAAAAAGGTAAAAGTGATATTACTATTATTATTATTATTATTATTACTTTTATTATTATTATATATTATTATTATTATTATTATTGTTGTTGTTACCGTTGTTCGTTGTTCGTTTTTTGTCTTTTTCTGACCGATCACAGTCGTATTTTCTGTGAAGTCCACTTGGGAAGTTTTTATACTGAAAATTAAAAATTCTTAACAATTTTGGTAAAAAAATGTCGCGATAGAAGTGGCATTTACATGAAGGCCTATTATTCAACATGTATGCCACACGCATTAAACAGTCATTCAAAAGCTCAAAACTGTGTATTTTGTGCAGGGATTTGGCTAGAGAATTAAATCGAGAAACGTCGAGTCGACAGAAACAAATACAATATTAAAGAAAACTATTAAAATACGGTGGTATTTCAATAGAATATGGTTCCCTTCCTGAAAAGACGAAAGTATTTACTCTTTCTGTCAAGGGATTCAGTCTCGTAATTAGAGGTGTTGTTTGGTTTCGTCAATATTTATATTGATTCCAGTTTTGATTATATTGGTTACTACGTATCTTGTTGTGTTATCGCTACCTTTATGCCGTCATTTATCCATCCGGGCTGGTTATTACTCTTAACCCTGTTAGTTTTAAAGGGTGTGGGGGTGTGGGCGTGCTTATTCAAAATAGCCATGAATATTTGCGTCCAGCCGACGAGGTTTTCATCAGAATTAGTTTGAGTTTCATTAAATGTTTGCAATGCATCAGATAGTTCCCTTAAAATATTTCTTCTGAAAAGGTTTTAAAGCACCGGTATTGGATAGTTTGATGATCTTTCTTTTAATCGTTTTCTTAGAAGTTGTGCGGGTAAAACAGATAGGGTAATGATCGCTGATTGCTATACAGGGTACGTTACGTCAGAGAAGTGATCAGTGTTCGGCACCTATAAATGATCAATTAATGTAGAAGAATGAGCAGTGACTCTAGTCGGTTAGTCTAAAAGAGGGCTCTCCGCCTTTGCCGGAGGCAGTTTGGTCGTTGTCATATCTGTCTTTTCTTTCTATTTTATACCCATCAATATGGATGGAAATTTTGTCGACTGTTGTGTTTAGATGAGGAACAAACAATGACAAACAAAATTACATACGTAACCACAGACGCACGAACAAAGAACAGAGCATGAAATGTGTCGTGCTAATAAACCTCAAATTACTAATAATTGCATATTCTTTCTTGCTAAACATAACTCAGCATGAAAATTTCTCTGCTAATAAATATGAAAATGCCAACTATTGTTGGCATTTTCATATTTATTAGCAGAGAAAATTTCATGTTCAGCTGTTGAGCATGAAGAAAGTTTTATAACCTCGTGGCCAGATTCAAAGGTGGAAGTGTCCTCCTCAGAAACCCATGGATGAAAGGGTTAAGTAGTTCAGTTTCTTTTTCAGGCTGGTCTGTATCAAAGAGTACAGGGAAAGGTGCTAGTAGCAGCAATAGATTTTGGAACAACATATTCAGGATGGGCATTTTCTTTTAAACACGAATACGTAAAGGATCCCACGGATATTAGAATCAGTCAATGGTATGTGACATTATAAGCAAGTCAGAGTTCTATCGATATATATATATATAACTCAGACACTTCTACTTTGAGAAATATACCGGACACGTGGTACCATTGTATTGCTGCAGAAAGTATACCCAGTGGGCATATATGATGTTTATACAACATCACATTGCATCGAAGTTAATGAGACGTTGTATAAATGTTATGTGTCCGCTGGGATAATATCTTCTACCAAGGCTGTGTGTGTCTTTTTTTTTTTTTTTTTTTTGTTTTTTTTTTTTTTTTTTTTTTTTTTTTTTTTTTGCTCATCTGCTATTTTGAGTGGTTGCAACATTAGTTTTAAAATAAGACATCTTTAAGCGACATCTCCACAGGAAATACTGGATAGATAACATCAAATAATAGAGGGATGACCCTTTTCCAACGTGTTTTATCTAATATGCCTCCATTAATTTGGCTGTCATAGCAAGAAATGTTTTGTTGTTGTTTTTTTCTCATAGACTAATAACAGGGAAATTGTTAAATGATAACTTCTGATTAAACATTCAAGTAAATTTAACTAAACCTAGCACAATGGTCCTCAGATGATTCTGTACATTTAATGTCCATCTGCTATCTAATTGATTGCCGCGAAAACCGTTAGTTTTAAAATCGGAAATCGTTAAAACACCAAATAGATTTCATTAAATAGTGCAGGCATGATGCTTGGTGGTCTTCCATCCTGTTGTGCTTTTTAGCTCACCTGAGTCGAAGGCTCAGGATAAGCTTTTGTGATCATTCTTCGTCCGTCGTCCATCGTCCGTCCGTCTGTCGTCCGTCCGTCCGTCGTCCATCCACACCTTTGAACAACTTCTCCTCTGAAACCACAGGGCCAATTTTCTTCAAATTTCTCCTGGAGCCCTCTGTTAATGGGGGATTTTTTTTTTTTTTTTACAAATGTTCTCGGTCTGTTAATCAATATAGCCGCCATGTTCATATATGGTAAAACACATAAAAATTTTCTTCTCCAGAACCAAGAAAACTTGGCTGAATATTAGTATATAGCAACAGGTCTACCAAGTTTGTACAAATGATGACCCTAGGTTGACATTTAATCTTTTACGGCAAGATCAATTTTTTGCGTCCCTATGCATTTGTACGGGGAAAATATTGGAATATAGTTTCTCATAATGTATTAATGACCAATGGCTGAAACTTACAATGTATGATCAAAGCAGCAATCCCTTTCAGTGACAATCAAAATTGTGTCCACCAGAGTTATCTGCCCTTTCCTTTGGGCTATATACAAGTATAAAATCTCGTAATATTTAAACTTCTTTTTCTCTGAAACAGCGTGACCAGTTTTCATCAGATTTCACATTGGGCCTTCTGTTTAAGACGTATTATCAATTTATTCAAATGATTCTGCATCATTAAACAAGATGGCCGCCATGCCCATATATGGTGAAAAACACTTAAAAATCTTCTTCTCCAGAACCAAGAAAGTTTCAAGGCTGAATCACGTTACAGAGTATTGGGGACTCAAGGTCATCCAAGTTTGTTCAAATGATGATCCTAGGTTGAAATTTGATCCTTTTACGGCAAGGTCAAATTTGCGTCCCTAAGCATTTGTATGGGGAAAATATTGAAGATTCAGTTTCTCGAAATGTATTAAAGACCAATGGCTGAAACTTACAATGTATGATTGAAATAGCAAACACTTTTCTTTACAACAAAAATTGTGTCCCGGGGATTATCTGCTCTTGCCCCTGCGCTATATACATGTATAAAATATCCTAATATTTAAGTTCTGCATCATCAAACAAGATGTCTACTATGTGCATATATGGTACCAAAAAAACACTTACAAATCTTCTTCTCCAGAACCAAGAAAGCTTTTGAGACTGAATCTTGGTATACGCCATTGGGTCCTTAAGGTCTGCTAAGTTGATTCAAATGATGATTCTAGGTTGACCTTTGACCTTTCTATGGCAAGGTCAAATTTGCATCCCCATTCTCTTGTCTGGAGAAAATATAACGTCATTTTAAGAAAAGTATAACAGACCACTGGATGAAACGTATATACCGTCATTTTATGAAAAGTATAACAGACCACTGGATGAAACGTACAATGTATGATCAAAATAGCAAACTCTTTTAGTTACAATCAAAATTTTGTCCTCCTGTGGTATCTGTCCTTGTCTCTTGGCTATAAACATGTATAAAATCTGGTAATCTTTAAACGTCTTTTTCAATGAAACAGCTTGACCAATTTTCACCAGATTAGACTTTGGGCCTTCTGTTGAAGGCATATTATCAGTTTGTTCAAACCGTTCTGCACCAAGATGGCCGTCATGTCCTTATATGGTAAAAATCAGCTAAAAATCTTCTTCTCCAGAACCAAGAAAGCTTCAAGCCTGAATCTTGGTATATAACATCTGGGGCTTAAGGTCTACCAAGTTTAATCAAATAATGATCCTAGAATGACCTTTGACTTTTCTATGGCAAGGTCAAATTTGCAAATGTGGCAATACCGGAAGAAAGTTGTATTGCATCTACAGATATGCAATGGCTGTTTTACTCAGGTGAGCGAATCGTGGCCAAATGGCCTCTTGTTTATATAAGACAAATCTCGAGGGGGTGGGTGCAGTTCTCAAGGATCTACAAAGTGAAAAATGGTTAAATGAAAATCTCTTTAACCGGTAAAGTAATTCGAACTCAAATTTACACGCTTATTTTGGGTGATAAGTTGTGATGTTTATGTTTAAGGCTTATTCAATTTTTTGTCTTGTTGTCTTTGCAAGTAGGAAAACATCAAATGGCATCTCCTCGGAGCGCACTGAATGAATTTTATTTAAGTAATGCAAGCATATTTGCTGGTTGACTTTTTACCAAGATTGTGTTCTTTTATTGTATGGCTCTAGTGGTTTTGTTGCCATGGCAAACATATATGTAAAGATAAGATGGAAATGTACTTCCCATTGACTCATGATGGGAAAATGGTGAAATGATGTCCACGTAACCAATTGAGTCATTCGAACTACTTTTGGCAAATACACGTCAAACAGGAACACACACTCCGAAGAATTTTAATGCTGGTGCACTTACTGACTAAATTTTTCGTGCCAGGCCCAAAATGCAGTGCATCGATTTCAATTCCAGCTCAGTCATCCCCCCATGCCAATGTGACGTCTTTGAAATAGATAAAATCTATAAGGTTGCTCTTGGAAAAAATGAACACACAAAACAACGAAAATCGGAGTCCCACTTTCATTGAGACTCTTTACATGCATCACGAAAACATACCTATATAATTCTGATCCCCTCAAACCCCACTTTTATATAGTAAAACTAGGGTTTACAGGGGTAGACATTATTTCTCTTATTTTGCTAATGAAACATAGTTTGTGGGTACTCGCTAGAACCGCCTCGCCGAGGCGGTTCTAACGAGTACCCACAAGCTATGTTTTGAGCAGATATATGAAAAATATCAGATTTTTTATCTGAAAATTTTCATTTTTTGGTTGTAAATTCTTCAATGTATTTGAATAGGCGTGTTTTCGTAATGTGTGAGCATTGTAGTTTGCGTGGCCACATACGGACCTAGCAACGGCTAACGTGGAACTCGAGATGCCAGCATGGTCTCTATAGTCCCAAGGAATATAGAAATATAAACATGATTAAGTACAGGGTATTTTTACGGCCGCCACAGGGTACTTAACATCAGCTGCAGTGAAGTCAAATAAAGTCTATACAGATTGTCCTTGTAAACAAAGAATACATAAACATCTCGAAAACACGGCTATATAATTTTGACCCCCTTAAACCCCACTTTTAACTAGTAAAACTGGGGTTTACAGGGGTATACATTATTTTCCTTAGTTTTGCTCGAAAACATTGTGGGTACTCGTTAGAACCGCCTCTCCGAGGCGGTTCTAACGAGTATCCACAATCTATGTTTTGAGAAGAAATATGAAAAATATCAATTTTTTATCTGAAAAGTTTCCTTTTTTGGTTGTAAAATATTCAATATATTTGAATAGGCGTGTTTTCGTAATGAAACAAAAATCTGAGTCTCGGTTTCATTGACAGCATTGTGGTTTTCAGGACAGCGTACGCCCCCCCCCCCCCCCTCCCCCCCACCCCCCCCCCCCCCCCTCTAAGAGGACGTTTGACAGTTACCCCTTATTGTGTATCTATAGTAGTATTCCAACTGAGGATCGATTATAATCGCTTCTCTATTACTTTGCCTCATGTGACTGATGATCGGAGTTTTTTTAAATAGTAGACTAATCGAAAAAATTATTATTATTTATACTATAAAAATATCATTGAAGACCCGAGATGCACGTGTGTACTACCCGAGACCAACAAACAGTTTCTGTTAGAATGCCGAAAATATAACGCTATAAGAATGGATATGTTGCTATAAGAATGGATATGAAGTGTCGCAGTTCTGCCAACCAACATTACATACCCTATTGTTCGGGAACATGGCTTTAACAGATGAAGCGAATGAATCAATTTTTAAATATGTACATAAGTTTATCCAAAGAAGCAAACGCTTTGAAATCTCCTCTTGAACTGTCCTACAAACTGACATATATCAATACTAATTTCCATAAAGCTAGTAATATAATATGTTGTCTGAATATTGTTTAGTTTTCTAATATAACAATACATTTGTAGTTTAAAATCGGTTTTAATCCATAAGTCTCAATGCTGGAAATAAGATTTGATTTTTATTTATTTAAAGTAGGATCCCCACATCACTCTCTTTACTTCTCGCCTATATTACGTGATTGTGCCTGGAAAATATTATTTTTTTTATAAGTCGTATTCTAATACATCTCTATTATACATCCACTACTCTCTAAGATCTTAAACTGCACTCTCATTTTGCTTCTTTTCTTTCACCTTTCCTTCCCTTCGTTATTTATTTAGTTAGTTAGCTAGTTAACTATTTGTATATGCATGGTCACAACGTTTTGATTTGATGCTCAGGAACTGAGGGAAACGAATTCACATAAGCTATATAGCTTTTTTCGAATCCCTTTTATATATTAACATACTCATGTAATGTCTATGTAGATGTATTGATGTATTGAGAAATATATGAAATAAAATATGTTTAAAAATCGAAAAAATTATATTTTTAGAGACATATTTTCTCACTTTTTATTTTCATAGGCAACATATAAAAATGACATTCTAAGCTGTCTATTTTGGTCATTCTAGATTTGTGGTCAATAAATGAAGAAATTTGATAAAATAGCCAGAAATAAAGCACTTATTTCAACCGAAAAGTACTAATATATTTCTTATGTCTCCGCGTATATACCACTACATATGTTTCCATGGAAAAATAAAAAGTGTTTTATGGACACTTATCTTAATTCATAGCACTAGTTAAGGTGCTTTTTTCAATCCAAAACTATTGATATTTTTCTTATTTCTCCACAAAAACATATGTTGTGGTACTCATTAGAAGCGCCTCGACGAGGCGCTTCTTATGAATACCCACAACATATGTTTTCGCGGAGAAATAAGAAAAATATTTACCGGATACCCCCTATTATTTAGACCTATGCTTATCGCTCTAAAGCTATGATAGAGGAAAAGATGAAATGCTGATCGATTCCCAACACTAATCTGTACCGCTTACTTACCTATACATACAGGTATAGCAGGCAGTATGGGTCCTTGAAGGCACCGACAACTGTTCTTATCCAACCCGATGGTAAAACGTTGGAAGCTTTTGGATACGAAGCCGAGATAAAATATACGGAATTGGTCGAATCTGATACTCACCATCCTTATTACTACTTCGAGCGGTTCAAGATGATGTTACACGACGTACAGGTATATAATAATTTTCACTGTAAACGGCTTGTATAGTTCAGTGGCTATACTTTTTATAATTTAGTGTGTTTTTTTTTGCCATTTTTTATCCCTTCCTGTCTGGGATTTTTGATCATGTGTATGATGGCCACTGATTGCCCGAAAACTAACTCATCACGAAAACTTACCTATATAATTTTGACCCCCTGAGACCCCACTATTATAGTAAAATTGGCGTTTACAGGGGTATACATTACTTTTTTTACTCCTGCTCAAATACATAGATTGTGAGTATTCGTTAGAAACGCCTTGGCAAGGCGGTTCTAACGAGTACGCACAATCCATGTTATGAGCAGAAATATGAAAAAATATCAGAATTTTTATCTGAAAACTTTCAGTTTTTTTCCGAAACATGTTACAGTAATATTGCTGTGTTTATTTTGATTTTACTTCACCAGTTTTTGGTGGTGAAATGTTTAATATATTTAAATAGGCGTGTTTTGTAATGACATGAAGTCTATCGCAGAAAACTTGACATATCAGCTGCCCGCAGTTTCGTGAGAGTGTTCATTGCTCTCAAAGTCATTGATTAAGAATCTATTTATCTTCATTAAAGCTGGAGTTAGTGTTGTTTGGCGACTATTATGTAGTTTATATTTTCCGGACCTTTGTGATTACTGAACCCAATCCGGGATTTTTGGAAATGTATCGGTATATGAGGTCACTGTTGAGGCCTAATTGACCGAAAACTAGCTAGTCTGCCCTGAAAAATTGACTCAAGCTGTTCGCAGTTGTTTTATTGTCTTCATTACTCTCAAAGGCTGTTGTTTTTAGAATCTGTTTGTTCTTATAACTAACGAAGGGAATTGCAGAACTCTTTGAAAAGAACAACATAGCACCGGCTTTTCAGTCAAAAACTACTGCTTTGTTTTATGGTCAGTAGTCTTTTAATAATCTCACTCAAGACGTCGTGTTAATTGAATATTGCTAAACAAAGGGATATCTCTTTCTGATATTAAATGTAATCGGGACACCTTCAGATTTTATCGCCATCTCTCACAAGGAAACAGTACACTTTTAGATTTTATCGCATCCCTCATAGCGAAACAATACACTTTCATATTTTATCGCTTCCCTTAAAGGGAGACATTTTACTTTCAATTTTTTTTGCTATTCCTCAAATGGAGACAAAATACGTTCAGAGTTTACGACATCTCACAAAGAGAAACAATACACATTCAGATTTTATTGTCATCATCAATAGGAGAGAAAAGACTTTCAGATGTTATCACCATTTCTCTGAGGGAGACAAAATATCTTCAGATATTATCGCCATCCCTCAAAGGGAGAAAAAATCCTGCAGATTTTATTGCAATCTCAAGGGAGACAAAATACTTTCAGATTTTATCACGATCTCTCAAAAAGAGACAAATTTCTTCAGATTTTATTGTCATTCCTCAAAGGGAGACAAAATACCTTCCGATTTTATCGTCTTGCCTCAAAGGGAGACAAAATATATTCAGATGTAATCGCCGTCTCTCAAATAAAAACTATACACATCAGATGTTATTGTAATTCCTCAAAGGAAGACAAAATTCTTTCAGATCATGTCGTTATCTCACAAAGATAAACAATGCACTCAGTTCTAACCGGAACCAGCGGAGTTCAACTGTTGGTTTTCTTTTGCTTCAGAATTTAAGTAATTTCGTGCTGGCGAGTGCTGTCCTCATCGTTGTTGCATCTCTGTATTCGTTTGATTTTTGTTTTCTCGTAGATGTTGCTCTGATGAGTTAGAAACCCTTCACACGAACTGAACAAATTGTCTTGTGGTGTATACCACGGCAGAAGTAAGGGCGAGGGCTGTGACCACGTAAAATCGATTTTAACCGTCCCCCACCCCAACCCCCGTAAGGTTTTCACTGACCATTCCAAGACGGTGCTTCTGTTCTGCTGTGATTATTATTTCTGTCATTGTATGACTTTGCACGTATGTCCAGGTGAAATGTTTAGTTTGGATAGCTGTTTGTCCAATTTTCGGAAAAGAAACTATCCTTTTGGTTTTGTGCTTTTAGTGTTTTGATTGTGGTGCCGTTAGTTTAAGTGCGCTCTTCCTTCTCTTTGGTGTCTTGAATGGAAGGTTTTAGGCAATTGTATCGATTTCCGAACATTGCCTTCCTTTCTAATCATCGCAATCCCTCAAATAAAGACAAAATACCGGCTGACTTAATGGCCGTCTCTTGAAGGGAAACAAAATACCTTCAAATTTTATCGCAACTCACGAAGGGAGACTAAATACCTTCAGATTTTATCGCCATAGCTGAAAAAGACAAAATACCTTTATATTATATCGACATCTATCAGAAGAAGACAATATAACTCTCTAACAGACAATACACCTTCAGATTTCATCGCCATCCCTCAAGAGGGACAGTAAACCTCCAGAATTTATATACAGACAATACACTTTTAGATTCTATCGTCATCTCTCAAAGGGTGACAAAATATCTTCACGTTCTATTGCCGTCTCTTAAAGGCAGGCAAAACACTTTCCGATTAAATTGCCATCTCTCAAAGGGAGACAAAACATCTTCACATTTAATCGCCATCTCTCAAAGGGGGACAGTACACTTTCAGATATTATCGCCCTCTGTCAAAGGAAGATAAACATCCTCAGATCTTATCGCCATCTCTCAATGATTTAGATTTTATCGGCATCCTTAAAAGGGAGATAAAACACCTTCGATTGTGTCGCCATCTCCCGAAGGGAGACAATACATCTTAAGATTTTATCTGTGTGTCTCAAATGTAGACAATAAACCCTCAGATTTTATCGCTATCTCTCAAAGGGCGACAATGCAACTTAAGATTTTATGGTCATCTTCTAAAGGGAGATAATACACCTTCGGGTTTTGGCGCAATCTCTAAAAAATAGACAACATATATATACCTTCAGATCACGAGGTAGACAATACACCTTAGATCTCTTAAAGGGACACGGTACACATTCGGTTGTTGTTTCCATCACCCAAAGAGAGTCAATACATATTCGGGGTTTGTCGCCATCTTCCAAAGGGAGACAATATACCTTCGGGTTTTGTTTTCACCATTCAAAGAGAGACAATACACCCTTGGGTTTTGTTGTCATCTCTCAAAGGGAGACAATTAACTTCAGGTTTTGTTATCATTTCTCAAAGGGAGACAATACAGTTTTAGCTTTTGGCGCCATCTGTCAAACAGCGAATACAACCAGATTTTTGTCGATATCATTCAAAAGGAGACAAAACACCTTCAGATTTTATCGCCATCTCTCAAAGATAGATAAAACACCTATAAATTTTATCGGCATCTCTAAAAGTAAGACAAACATCTTCAGATTTTATCGCCATTTCTCAAAAGGAGAAATTTTACCCTTAGATTTTATCGTCATCCTTCAAGAAATAGACACCTTCAGATTTTATCGTCATCTGTCAAAGAGAGGCAGTATACCTTAAGATTTTATCATCGTCTCTTAAAGGGAGATAAAACACATTACGGTTTTTATCGCCATCTCTCAAACAAAAACATGCTTTCAGATTTTAGCATCGTTTCATAGGCGGACAATCCACTTTCAGGTTTGTGACGACCGAAGAACGTCTCCCCGTACTTCACTCTAGTGCAAAATATATTTTCATTTCCCTTCGAATCATTGGGCCTATTTTTGTATCTTTGAAAATACAATTCTGCTCAAGTATACGCTAGAGGGCGTAAGCAGTGTTGCAAACTTCATTTCTGCTTATGAAGAGTCTCATAAAAACCGAGACTCCCATTTTGTATTGCCAATGTGTTCTATGTTCCATCATCTCAAAGGGAGACAAGACATCTACACATTCTATTACCATCTCTTAGGGACAGTACACCTTCATGCTTTATCGCCCTCCCTCAGAAGTAGACAAAACATCTTCAGATGTTCTCGCCATCTCTCAAAGCGAGACAATACACATTCAGATGTCATTGCTATCTCTCAAAGGAAGACAAAACATCTTAAGATTTTATCGCCATTTCTCAAAAGCAGATAATATACATTTATCGTCAACTCTAAAAGGGAGATAAAACACTTTCAGATTTTTGCGCCATCTCTTAAAGGGTGAAGGCATCCACATTTTATCATCATCTCCAAAAGGGGAGGTAATATACCTTCGGGGTTTGTCGATATATCTCAAAGGGTGACTATGTACATTTAAATCTCAAAGGCAGACAATACACTTTCAGCTTTTATCGCAATTTATCAAACAGAAACAATACACCTTCGTGTTTTGTTGCCATTTCTCAAAGGGTGAAAATACACACTCGGGGTTTGTTTCCATCACTCAAAGAGAGACATCTTAAAGGGAGACAATTCACCATCGGGTTTTGATTACATCATTCATAGAAAAAAATACACGTTCGGGTTTTGTCGCCATCTCTCAAAGGGAGACAATACACCATGGGGTTTGGTGTCATCTCTGAAAGGAAGACCATACATTGTTATATGTCGTTGCCGTCTCCCAAAAAGAGACAGTGCACGTTCAGATTTGTATCGCCATCTATAAAAGGGGTACACCTTGTGCAGACTGGAATTACTATAAATGTACCACCGTCTAAAATCTTACAGGGGCTTTCAAGAGAGACAGATTTAGAAGATGCCAATGGGCACGTGCTTCCTGCTATTACAGTTTTTGCACTTGCGATTCGTTATTTGAAAGAACACCTTTTCGAGGTCTTGCAACAGCGGGATATGGGACTGGTTGAGACAGATATTTTCTGGGTTCTTACAGTTCCAGCAATATGGAATGAGGCTGCAAAACAGTTCATGAGAGAAGCGGCTGTACAGGTATGAAACGAGTTATGATTTTGTACGCACTGTAGCACTGAAGGCAAATGATAACACTTGTAATATTGTGTGCCAAGTTTTCAAGCGAGACGACTTCGGCGGGCAAGAAATTAGTTCCCCAATTTTTATATGTAAATGCTATCAGAAATGTGGACTGTTGAAGGAAAGAATATGTTCCCTCTGGGAGCAAATGCTATCCTCTACGAGCAGTCCCCTGTGTAAAATAATAAAAACATTTCCAGGTCAGTGTTATTTCCCATGGGGGTATATGCATCCTTTAAAATAAAAGTTTAAATATATGCAGATGGAATTCATACATGTCATTTACACAAATAGCAGAAACAAATCGTTCATGTATGTTCACTCAGATAGAGAGGAACCGAAGAACCTAACTATACTGCGCCGATAGTTTATGCTTTTATGTTTTTTAGCATATTGAAAGAAAATGTCATTTTTTTTTTAAATATAATGATGTGCTGAGAAAATCACAGTACGACATCCCATCTGTTCCAAAAGCAGGTCCTGATGGCATACAGGCGTAAAGAGAAAATGGGGACCTTTTTCTCCTACCTGAAAGGCTGAGGCTTACTAATAACGTAAAATCTGCGAGTCTCAATTTTGGCATTTTTAAGCCGATATAGTCATCTTTTGTTTTTTGATTGTCTTGAAACTTGTATTACAGCTTGATTATTTGTTTTGGAAATCATGTAAATGATCCCTGTTTTAGCTCAACTAAACCAATGGCTCAGAATGAGTTGTTGTCATTTATCTTTGTCCCTCGCCCGTTGTCACGACTTCCGCATGACTAAGTTTTATCAAATTTATCAATTTCAAATGGTTTTGTTTCGTCCAAATTTTATGACAAACGCGATAAGTTTGATTTTTGACAATGTTAATTTCCCGTTTTGAGAGGCCAACGTTCTTCATGCCCCTGCTTATGATGTTTACATTTTTCAAGTTATTCGGTTTGCAAGTGTGTCTGGTCATTTGGCTGATTTCAGTGCTCGTGTCAAAACTTTGACTGCCAAACTTCTTCAACAAGGGTATCGGTATCATAAACTTCGGAAAGCTTTTAAGTTTTTTCGTCAATATTACGAATTGGTTTTTTAATATATTACTGGACTAAAAATTCTGCTGCACGGTGTATCAGAACCAGAATTTTATGGTAATTTAGTGTATAAATTTAGCAAAAATTTTCTGATCAGTTTAGTAAAATTGGCATATGTTATAAACAAAAGGAGTATAACATTGATGCCGTAAAGCAGTCTGCATGCATATGGGCTGACCCAATGACGCTGGACCATTACGCTTACCTCTTTAAGTGCACGTTAACAAAGCTTTGAGCTAGATTAATGAGGAATGAGAGGTCAATCAGCTTTTTTAAATGATAAATTTAATATGGTATTTTTTCACGGCATTATGCAATCGGAAATGTTGGATTTACATTTTGCCCTTGTTGCTGAGGAGATGTCTTGGTGAAAGACCCGGATTTGGTGAGGTATGATTGCGATCAGCAAAAATAAAAAAAAAAACTAAAAAAAAACAAACTTTATTTCTGCTGATCATAATGTAAACACGTTATACGCAACGGTTTATTGGACTCGCTTTTTAACACTATTTAAACAAATTTTGTTCCCTGTTAAAGTTTTCTTTTTGTGTATTTGACTCTTTGCTTTGTCACCAATGCCTCTGAGAAAAAGCAGTCTTAGTTTCAAATAAGACGGATACAATTTATTATTCAGCATCAATATTTAGCTAGTATATATGCCGCAACGTCAGAAAAAAATACCTTCGGACATGGGCGCCCAACGAAGATTCCAAATGCATACTTGGAAAATTTTGGATAGGTTAGGATGCAAAGTTTCTACATGCGACAACGAATACAGACTGAATGGCTGCGCAGGCCGATCTGGGTCCTTTTTGGGCTCACATGTCATAAGGTACGTTTAGAAGATACGTTTTCTATTGTCATTACGAAAACATGCCTATTCAAATAAACTGAAAATTTTACCACCAAAAAATGAAAGTTTTCAGATAAAAATGCTGTTATTTTTTATATTTCTGCTCAAAACATAGATTATGGGTACTCGTTAGAACCGCCTCGGCAAGGCGGTTCTAACGAGTACCTACAATGTATGTTTTAACCTGAAATAAGAAAAATAATGTATACCCCTGTAAACCCCAGTTTTGCTATATATAAGTGGGGTTTGAGGGGGTCAAAATTATATAGGTTTGATCTCGTGATGCGCAGCTTATTTATATTAAAGGCCGGTATTGAGACGGACGACTTGCTGCTGGCTCTGGAACCAGAAGCTGCCTCTTTGTATGTTAGGCTGCTACCCAAAGAGATGCTGATCACAGAAGATGGTGCTGAATTTAAACCTTTTCTAACCGGAACTAAATACATGGTGCTTGACGCTGGAGGTATGAACTGTAACTGCTGTATACAAACAACGAAAATCAAATCAACACTGGCATCCGTGTTGTCCTAGTTAGGCTCTTCATTACTAACGAGCATACACGCGCGCACACATTAACACGTCCTTTATCATCAACCAATGTGACTGAGTAAAAAAGAACTTTTCTAATCGCTTCAAACAGATAACTACTAAACATACTATTGTACGGCAGACGGCATAATTGTATAAGTTAAGCTACACAGACATTACCACAATCACGACGCACAACCTTCCACATGACGCCACATTATGAGCCATTCAGACGTTTATTTATAATAGTAATAGTTCGTCTGTCATTACTGACAATGACCAAACTTAATCACATGCGAGAAATGCTACTGTTTGTGTGTTCTAAGATGGCTGATTAGACCAGTTCTAACTATACACTGTCTGTTGCAGATGGAACAACAGAAGTCAGAGCAAGACAGCTCTGTTGGTGTTGCCTTAGCTCTGGCTTTGCGCTTGCACGTTTCTGCTCGGCTTCACTGATTCTTTTTGCTTCATATTCACTAGCACCTCTTCTGATGAGGCCTCGCCACTTTCTCGGTCCTGTGCAATCCAGACGTTTATAAATACAATATACTTGACGGCATATTCTGAGCCATTCAGACACTGATAAATACAATATATATGACGTAGCTCTTTGAAGTATTCAGACGTTTATAAATACAATATGCACGATGGATCCTACTGAGCCATTCAGATGTTTATAAACACAATATACATGGCGGCACCTGCTGAGCCATTCAGATGTTTATAAATGCAGTATACATGACGGCACATTCGAAGCCATTCAGACCTTTATAAATACAATTTACATGACAGCACATTCTGAGCCATTTAGAAGTTTATAAATATAAAATACATGATGGTACATTTTGGCCATTTAGAGGTTTACAGAAACAATATACATGACGGCAAGGTCTGAGCCATTCAGACGTTTATAAATGCAATATACATGGCGGCACATTCTGAACTAATCAGACATTTATAAATACACAATATATGACGTCACATTTTGAGGCATTCAGACGATTATAAATGCAATATACATGGCGGCACATTCTGAACTAATCAGACATTTATAAATACACAATATATGACGTCACATTTTGAGGCATTCAGACGTTTATAAATGCAATATACATGGCGGCACATTCTGAACTAATCAGAGGCTTATAAATACACAATATATGACGTCACATTTTGAGGCATTCAGACGATTATAAATACAATATATATGACGGTACAGTCAGGGATATTCAGATACTTAAAAATACAATATACATGATGGCTCATTCTCTGCCATTCAGTGGTTTACAAAATAATATACATGACAGCACATTCTGGGTATTCAGATGCTTATAAATACAATTTATCACTTGACCGTCGTTATTCAGTGAAATAACCCGTCATAAAAATCTTATGACCACACGTGTAATTACACCTGCAAGGCTTCCCATTGGTTAGCCTAATTAACTTCATTAATATTCGTATTAATCCGCTTGTTGATAGCAACCAAGATGGTGTCCACGATTGCCGATACGATTTCCACTTTTGAAACAGATCCTGCCTTCAATTTTGAGATGAACGATAAAGTTCGGATCGATGGAAATGGAAGACACAACACAATACTAGTGTGAATAATACGGCTACCAGAAATGTTCATGGTTGTTTAAATTCGATCTTTTCCGGCAACATATTTGGAGGCACTTTCAATATCTATGTTGTCAAACAGTCAATGAAAAAATTTCACCTCCTCCAAAAAAAAGCATTGGAGGATAACATGACAATAAATGTGTCAAATTAAAATCCAAGCTACAGTTAAAATGCTTTATATCCTTGGAAATCTGTTATTTACTTGGTTGTGTCAGCCACCGTATAAACTGTATTGATCAAGGTCAATGACCTTTAAATACGACGGCTGACTGTGGGGGATTTCCCTACTGGTTCTCAGTGACGTACTGACTCGCTGAATGACGTTGTTCAATGTAATATTAAATTTTGAATTAATTTATTCAAATGAAATATTTATTAGCTCAAATGAAAATCATTATTATTTCCTACAGTTTAATGAAGTAATAAATTGCATATTTATCTTGTTTCTAGTTATTTTCGGTACTTATCGAATAATATGCGAACTATTTTTGTTGCGTAGTACTATTGAATCCTTGGTAGTGAGTTGTTCCGCTTAGCTAAGGAAAGCCGTTATCGTAATACATTTTGTGCATTTTTGTCATCGAAAGGGCTATGTGATAAACAGAATCTTATATTCGTGGTCATTTAATATGAAACTTGCGAAACTCGTTGGGTAATTTCGATGTTTTGCTCGCCTAAAGGCTAGCAAAATACCGAAATTATCCAAACTCGTTTCATAAATTTCATATAAAATGACAATTCATGTAAGATCCTCCATATACACGGCGGCACCTGAGATATTCGGACGCTTTTAAATACATTATGTCAGACTGCTGATTCTGAGCCATTCTTTCTGGCGAAAGAATGTGCACAATACTGGTTAACCGCTTAGAGGACTAAGCCTGTCCAGTAAACGTGTGGTTAGGTAAACTGACCGCGCTCGACATGACCCCATTGGGTTGACTGGGCCGTAAAACCTCAACACAAACAAACAAACAATTCTGAGCCATTCACACGTTTATAAATACAATACATATGATGGCACATTTTGTGCCATTCAGAGCTGTACAAATGCAATATATATATGACGGCACAGTCTGAGCCGTTCAGAAATTTACAAATACAATACAACACATGACGGCACGTTATGAATTCAATATATATGGCGGCAAATTCTGAGTCATTCGGAGGATTATAAACAAAATATACATGATGGCACATTCTGAGCTATTCAAAATTTTACAAATACAAGATGACGGCACATTCTGAGTCATTCAGGTTTATAATACAATAATACAATATACATGACGGCACATTATGAGCCATTCAGAAGTTTACAAGTACAATATATATATATATATATATATTCTGCGCCATTCAGAAGTTAACAAATACAATATATATGACGGCACATTCTGAGCCATTTAGACGCTTACAAATACAATATACATGAAGGCACAGTCTGGGCCAGTCAGCTATCACCGAAACGTTCTTTTCTTTATTTCCTGACGCCTGCCAAGATTTACCAGTGGCAATGTATCACACAAGATATCACGATGCTTGCATTGGATTGCTTAACATTTTCATTTTATACTGAGTAACTGAAGTGGCTAATGGAAAACATAAATATGAAAACACCCAGGAACGGTATTTTTCGCTTGAGACCAACTTTAAATAATTGCGTTTTATTTATAGTGTTGCATTTCCTTTACGAATCAGTGTTATAACTAACAGGCGCATTCCATGCCCCGAGGTTATAAAACTTTTGTTTTTTCAAACTAAACTCAGCTGAGCATGAAAGTTGTCCTGCTAATAAATCTCAAATTAAAGTAAATTGCAAATTCTTCCTTGCTAAACATAGCTGAGCACGACACTTTCTCTGTTATAAATATGAAAATGCCGACAATAATTGGCATTTTCATATTTGTAAGCAGAGAAAATTTCATGCTCAGCTGATTTGAGCATGAAAACAGTTTTATAGCCTCGGGCCAGATAAATCCGTTGTTGATTAACACTACTGTCCATATTTCTATTAATCATATTATAAAATACACATTGAGAATGGACTAGTCTACCTTCCCCAAGCGTGCGTTCATCCAGCAAGCATTTCCTATGACGAACCGGATCAGTCATGATAGCCCCTCTGTGTGAGATCCACCGCGTCTTCAGGCGAACAGCGAAGATTCTGCTCAGTCTGCTTGGGTGTAGGAAATACTGTGCCCAGCTCTTTAGAGCAACATTGACTGATTCTTGTGATATTATTTATTTTTTTCAGGTGGTACGGTCGACATTACTGTACACCAAGTCAGGGATAATGGAAATGTAAAGGAACTTTATAAAGCCAGTGGCGGACCTTGGGGTGGTATAAAGGTTGATAAATCTTTTTTACATATGTTGGAGTTATTGCTGGATAAAACAGCACTACAAAAATTCCGAACTGATTGTCCAGATGATAATTTAGAAATATTTCGTGATTTCGAATTCAAAAAGAGAAGTATATCTCCTGATAAAGATAACAAAATACACGTGAGAATGCCACAGTGTCTGATGAAAATAGTTAAGGAAGTTACTGGTGGATCTATTTCAAAGCAAATTTCCGCATTAGGTTTTGAAGGAAGAATGTGGTTAAAACGTGATAAGCTAACCATATCAGCTGATATATGTAGGACTTTTTTTCATGATGCTGTCATTAGTATCATTGACAAAGTAAAATTCCTTTTAAAACAGCCAGAGATATCTGGAACTGACGCCATTTTATTAGTCGGTGGTTTTTCAGAATCTCCAGTATTACAGAATGCCATAAAGAAGGCTTTACCTGACAAAAATGTCATCATTCCAAAACATGCTGGTTTAGCAGTCCTGAAAGGAGCTGTGATATTTGGACATAATCCTTCGCTTATCGCCGAGCGTGTATGTAAATATACTTACGGAATAGAAACCACTAGAACTTTCATAGAAGGAGTACATGATCCTGAAAAAAAGATTACTTGTCGTGGAGAATATTGTTGTGGTGATTTGTTCGTCCAGTACGTTTCCGCAGGCCAGTCTGTAAGGTTCGGCGAATCACAGGGTGTCAAAAAATTTTTCCCAAAAGAAGACGAGCAGACGGCTGTAGGTTTTCGCGTTTTTGCTTGCACACAACAGTCACCAGTGTATGTGACGGATACGGGATGTTTCAAACTTGGAACTTTAACTGTCAAAATACGTGATATGACAGTACCTCGAGAAGACAGAACTTTCCTTGTATCTTTGATATTTAGTGGTACTGAGATCAGTGTGAAGGCGTTTGAAGAACGGACAGGACTAGAAACCTCAGCTAGTGTTAATTTTTTAGGCTAGAAATTTTGCTCAAATATAGATGTTATCTAACCGAAATTTGTAGGAACTAAGAAACACAAATATATATCAACGTTGGGGAAGAGAGAGCTAATCTTAGTGCTTTTCGTACGTTTGTTCGATTTATGCTTGTTTGGATTTGTCTGTTTTCTCTTCCTCTTGATATCTGAGAAGGGCTGCGGTTTGTGATTGTGGCACTCCCTGGACTTTTCTCTTACCTTTTTTTCATAAATATGATACCCAAGAAATGCCACAATCACGCGAACAAAAATGATAAGAACAAACGTCAAGTATGAAACTAAGAGGAACTGCAGCAGCATAAACGGCGTGAAACGCTCATAGGTACATGTGCAATATAGATAATGAAAATATTGAATATGCATGAATTGTGGTTTTAGCTCTAATATGCAAGCTTATTGAATCCCAGTCATTTGTGATTTAAGGCTACGTTAAATTTTTGTACCGTCTTTACAACCATTCACATAACGAGCTCATGTCCAAACTAAATGACAGGGACAACTTTCTCCCTTGACATGTTTATTTTGTTTTTAGCTCACCTGAGCAAAAGCTCAGGGTGAGCTATTGTCATCACCCTATGTCCGTCGTCCGTCGTTCGTCGTCAACAATTAGTTTGTTAACACTCTAGAGGTCACAGTTTTGACCCAATCTTGATGAAACTTGGTCAGAATGTTTGCCTCTATGAAATCTAGGTCAAGTTCGATACTGGATTACTTGGGGTCTAAAACTAGGTCACCAGGTCAAATCAAAGGAAAAACTTGTTAACACCCTAGAGGTCATAATTTTGACCCAATCTTGATGAAACTTGCTCAAAATGTTTGCCTCTATTAAATCTAGGGCAAGTTTGAAACTGGGTCACTTGGGGTCAAAAACTAGGTCACCGGGCCAGATCAGCAGAAAACCTTGTTAACACTCTAGCGGTCACATTTTTGAAGCAATCATCATGAATCTTGCTCAATGTATTTGTCTTGATGATTTCTAGGTCAAGTTTGAAACTGGGTCACCTGGGGTCAAAAACTAGGTCACCTGGCCAGATCAGCAGAAAACCTTGTTAACACTCTAGCAGTCACATTTTTGAAGCAATCATCATGAATCTTGCTCAATATGTTTGTGTTGATGATTTCTAGGTCAGATTCAAAACTGGGTCACTTGGGTTTAAAATCTAGGTCACCGGGCCAGATCAGCAGAAAACCTTGTTAACACTCTAGCGGTCACATTTTTAAAGCAATCATCATGAATCTTGCTCATTATGTTTTTCTTGATGAATTCTAGGTCAAGTTTGAAACTGGGTCACCTGGGGTCAAAAACTAGGTCACCGGGCCAGATCAGCAGAAAACCTTGTTAACACTCTAGCGGTCACATTTTTGAAGCAATCATCATGAATCTTGCTCAATATGTTTGTCTTGATGATTTCTAGGTCGTTCGAAACTGGGTCACTTGGGGTCAAAAACTAGGTCACCTGGCCAGATCAGCAGAAAACCTTGTTAACACTCTAGCAGTCACATTTTTGAAGCAGTCATCATGAATCTTGCTCAATATGTTTGTGTTGATGATTTCTAGGTCAAGTTCGAAACTGGGTCACTTGGTTTTAAAAACTAGGTCACCGGGCCAGATCAGCAGAAAACCTTGTTAACACACTAGCGGTCACATTTTTGAAGCAATCATCATGAATCTTGCTCAAAATGTTTGTCTTGATGATTTATAGGTCGAGTTCGAAACAGGGTCACTTGGAGTCAAAAACTAGGTCACCGGACCAAATCAGCAGAAAACCTTGTTAACACTCAAGCGGTCACATTTTTGAAGCAATAATCATGAATCTTGCTCAAAATGTTTGTCTTGATGATTTCTATGTCAGGTTCGAAATTGGGTCACGTGGTGTCAAAAACTAGGTCACCAGGCCAAACCAGCAGTAAACCTTGTTAACACTAGCGGTCACATTTTTGAAGCAATTATCAGGAATCTTTCTCAAAATGTTTGTCTTGATGAGTTCTAGGATATATTTGAAACTGGGTCACTTGGGATCAAAAACTAGGTCACCGGGCCAAATCAGCAGAAAACCTTGTTAACACTCTAGTGGTCACATTTTTGAAACAATCATCATGAATCTGGCTCAAAATGTTTGTCTTGATAGTTTCTAGGTCAAGTTCGAAACTGGAACAGTTGGGGTCAGAAACTAGGTCACGTGGCCAAATTAGCGTAAAATCTTGTTATCACTCTAGCGGTCACATTTTTCAAGCAATCATCATGAATCTTGCACAAAATGTTTGTCTTGATGAGTTCTAGATCAAGTTCGAAACTGGGTCACTTGGAGTCAAAGACTAGGTCACCGGGCCAAATAGGCAGAAAACTTTGTTATAATCATTTTGAACTTTGATCAGAATGTTTGCCTTGATCAGTTCTAGTTTTGTTGTTGTTATTTCATTTGTTTTTTTTAAATAGCAAATACAAAAGTTGTCGCTGATAAAACCATGCGAAAAATATTAAATAATAAGTAAAAGAGTTTAGTACATAACCGGCCCCATGATGCGCCATAGACGTACTAACTCGAACTGGATTCCCATTTATAGCGGCATTATACCCCGTCAGTAGAAGGTTAGCTAGCCTTCATGGTTATGTTATAATAAGTATTAGCTTTCACAAAGGACCTGATCTAAGTTTGGCGCACGGTTGATGTTATTATTGATTGAAGATTGACAGCGATGTTAATCCATCAAGTAGTCTGCAAAGTACAAGGATTAGTCACTGAACTTCAAAATAAGTCACGTTGACCTATACTTTTGCTGTTAATTTTCAACCGGCTTTGGCATTTGTTCTGTGCTGGGCGTGAACCGGGCGTTTTGTGAAAGCTAATACTTGGTTATTCTAATGTTGAGTAGTCTATGTGAAAAATAATATTGGATCAGTCCAAGACCGTTCATAAAATGCATCGGGAGCAATGGCAGCCTCTAAGATTGTCTACGCACAATGGCGTAGAACTTTGGGGATTGCAATATATTTTTCTGTTGTTTTTCTTGACAGGTAAAGCGCAATATGAATCAAGTACTAACTAGGCCCTTCTCATTGGCATCCTCTGTTTTGTCATTAGTCTTCACGGAAGTTGACTGACTTAACTATGTGTTTTCTACGTCCACCTGAAAGATTTATTAATATTATAATTTTTATTGCATAGAAACTGTTTCTTTTGGGTGTTTTGGAATCTGTGCTGGTGTGTGGCCATGTTTGTCGGTAACTTCGGGAGCTTGAAAGCATTGGTTGATGGAGATGCTAAAGATAAAATCAGGGGAACCCATTAATTTGACCTACATAAGTACAGAGATTACTCAGGGAAGCTCACTGGCTGTTGTCCTCCACTGATGATATAATGACACACATAAATTATATAAACTATACACTGTTTAAATTTACCGGCTGACCAATGGGTCTTTGCACTACCGGCTTCATCGTGTAGGGCTTTATTTTACTTACTGAGTGAGTTCATTGTAGAGACTGAACCGGCTGGCAGGAATTTACTTTCTCAGTTGTGTATTTGCTCTTGTTATCGGACACCTTAATTCTATATCATACTTGTTCTACTATTTGGGCAGGTCCATCTAACCGCATATTGATGTGTCTGAGACTTCTAGATGAGTGATAAGCATTGTAGACACTGATCATGCTACCTTTTATGGGGCGTCTGCACAGTTTGCTAGGGGCTGTCTGTGCGAAAACTTGGGGTACCGATTGCTTGTCTTCAACGCCAGGAATGACAGCTTTACTAACACAGAATATTATGTTTAGGCGTCTTTAGCAGCATGTGGCTACGGATTAGACTGACTGATAATAAACTGATGCGAGTCGACATCAGACTGATTTATGATATACGATATATTATGCAACTAAGTTTAGTAGATATCTGTAAGTTAGAGTACTGTTTGTGGGTTTACGATAAGCACTGAACTCAGTGTCAACTGTTATTTAAGAGGAGCAATTTTAGCACACCTGAGCGAAAGCTCAAGCTGAGCTATTGTGATCACCCTCTGTCCGTCGTCCATCGTCCGTCGTCAGTCATCAACAATTAATTTGTTAACACTCTAGAGATCACAATTTCGACCCAATCTTAATGAAACTTGCTCAGAATGTTTGCCTCTACGAAGTCTAGGTCAGGTTTGAAACTGGGTCACTTGGGGTCAAAAACTAGGTCACCAGGTTAAATCAAAGGAAAAATTTGTTTACACACTGGAGGTCACATGTTTGAAGTTATAATCATGAATATTGCTCAAAATGTTTGTCTTGATGACTTCGAGGGTAAGTTTGAAACTGGGTCACTTAGGGGTCAAAAACTAGGTCACCAGGCCAAATCAAAGGAAAAACTTTTTAACACTCCAGAGGTAACATTTTTGAAGTAATCTTCATGACTCTTGCTCAAAATGTTTGTCTTGATGATTTCTAGATCACGTTCAAAACTGGGCCAATTGGATCAAAAACTAGGTCGCCGGGCCAGATCAAAGAAAAACTTTGTTAACACTCTAGCGGTCACATTTTAGAAGCAATCATCATAAATCTAGCTCAAAACGTTTGTCAACGATTTCTAGGTCAAGTTCGAGACTGGGTCACTTGGGGTTAAAATTTACGTCACCATGTCAAATCAAAGGAAACACTTGTTAACACTCCAGAGGTAACATTTGTGAAGTAATCATCATGGATATTGCTAAAAATGTTTGTCTTGATGATTGTAGGTCTAGTTCAAAACTGGGCGACTTGGGGTCGAAAACAATGTTAACACTCTAGCAGTCACAGTTTTGAAGTAATCATCATGAATCTTTCTAAAATGTCAAAAAGATTGCCTTTGGAAACAAAGAACACACTACGGACCAGAAAATGGGAGACTCGGTTTTATTGAGACCCTTCATAAGCAGTAATGAAGTTTGCAACACTGCTTATCCCCTCTAGTTTGAAATTTGGTCTCTTTAGGTAAAAACTAGGTCACTGGGCCAAATCAAAGGAAAAAGGTAAGAGAAAAGTCCAGGGAGTGCCACAATCACAAACCGCAGCCCTTCCCAGACCCCAACAGGAAGAGGAAACCGACAAATCTAAACAAGCACAAACCGAACAAACGTACGAAAACCACTAAGATTAGCTGTCTCTTCCGCAAGCGAGGTAATCGCAATACTAAAAGAACTGAAAAACAAAAGAACAAAATTACACACGGAAAGACATATAACAAATCGCCTCGTAGAAAAAACCACAAAGCAAGAAAGAGTAAGACTAACACCGGGACCACCGCCTTAGAACGGTCGGTAGAGCAAACCGCCGGGGGGTTTAAAGCACTTTTACAGCTAGCTAACTTCACCCTAGGTCCCGATGCTACTCTTAATACAGAAATACATAAAAAATCGGTTCGCATTAAGGCTCCCAACTCAGTCAATGCATCAAAGCGAAAACATAAAAATCAAATTAATCACTATGATAAACAAAGACGAGTACTCATGGCTAATTCTACTGTATGCCAGAGTAAATGAAAACCAATAGTTGAATCACTGCGGGCCAAGCAAAAACATATCGTCAAAAAAAGTAAGAGAAAAGTCCAGGGAGTGTCACAATCACAAACCGCAGCCCTTCTCAGACCCCAAGAGGAAGAGGTAAGCCCCAACCCACTGGTTAAAGTTTTACGAAGAGGCCGTCATTGTCCGAGGCCCGAACCTCCGTCGTGCAATTAAAGAGTGAAGCATAGCCATCAACAAATTGGGTTGACAACTAGGCATGCAGTCTGCCGCATAATATCCAGGTTATAGCCAATTCTTTTATAACGGTTAATAAGTTTTCTGAACTGCTCCGAAAAGTTAGATTTACCTACAATTTTTCTAAATCCGTACACTAAGTCACCGTAAAATTCGAGTTCCGATATACCTTGTCGCAGAAGTGTTTTCAGACTGACGCTATATTTTTCTAACAAGGCACTGTTTCTGCGATAAAATTTCGAAAACGCTTTACGAAGTTTAAAATAACGATAGCCCTGCCTACGAAGTTTGGCAGTAAGGGCTTTATTACGGTATTTAAACTCATTAAGATTTGAAGAAGCTCTGGCGAATCTTATAAGTTGAGATATGTATACCCCATATGAGGTACGCCGGGGGACATCGCCATCCAAAAAAGAGAAAATGACTATATCAAAATCAAAATCGTCCCGTTTGTCATAAATTTTGGTGAAAACTGTACCATTAGATATACATAGATTCAAATCCAAACAAGGTGCCTCGGTATCGGAAGAATTTGCTCTATTTAATTGGAGTTCTGAAGGGTATATCCGATCCACCATTTGGTCAAAGTAAATATTATCAATATTTAATAAATCGTCAAGGTATCTTAAAGTTGAATTGAAAGCCTCAATAATGTCAGCCTGATTTTTACGTGAGAGAGACTTCATGAAATCTCTCTCATAACAAAAAAGAAACAAACCTGCAACAAGAGGAGCACAATTAGTTCCCATCGGAATACCAATAGTTTGTCTATAAAGTTTAGTTCCAAATCTAATAAAAATATTATCCAACAGATAAACAAGGGCATCACAGACTTTTTGACACGACCATAAAATGTGATTGTTATATACATCAGAAGTGAAAAAAGCACATTCTTCGTTGCAAGCCAAATATTGGGTATTCTCCCGAATAAACGTTCAGTTAATTAAATCAATAAGTTTATCTTTTATAAGATGATGAGGTAACGTAGTATACAGTGTAGAAAAATCATATGTAGACAATTTAGAAGCCTGAAAGTTTTTAGATTTAAATTTATTGAGAACATCATTAGAATTTTTAATTGACCAAAAATGTTTTTTAACAGCAGTAAGGCATGACGTTAGCAGTTTGGACAAAACTATAGTCGTACAAGAACTAGAATTAGCAATGAAACGTGCTTTATAAGGTCGTTTATGAAGTTTCGGTAACCAATATAACGTAGGAAGTCTGTCTTGCTTTTCTTTAATACTCACTGCTAACTTAGCAGTAATATCGATAGAATGGGTATTGACAATAGATCTCTCGTCAGTAGAAATCCGTTCATATGTTTTGGTACTACCAAGTTCTTGTTTTAGAGTATTGATATAATAAAGTCGTCACACAACAACAACATTATTAGCAGCTTTATCAGCTGGAGCCAAAACATACTTCCTATGAAATTCTTGGATACCTTGTCTCAAATATCGAAAAGATAATTTAGGCTTAGGAGGGAGAAGATCAAGGTTATTAGAGTAAAATAACACACGTTCATCAATGATTTTAAAAATCTTTGATTTCCAATTATTTAAAGCATTAGACTCAATATGCTCTCGTTTACACCAACGCGTGCAATAAATATTTAAAGCACTGGCAATTGTTTCCCGACATTTATTGAAATCAATGTGGGCTGGGAATCTATATTTAGGTCCTTTTGAAATAACTGAACGGATTCGTGAATCAGTTATAATCTTCACGTTACCAGTGACAATATGACCTGCTGGCTGGAAGACCTTGTTAACACTGCAGAGGTGAAATTTTTTAATCAGTCATCATGAATCATTAAATGTTTGTCTTGGTGATTTCTGGGTCAGAATAGAAGGGAAGGCAATGATCAGGAATCAATACAATTATCCCACACCTCCCATCAGAGACATCAAAGAGAAAGAAACGCTAACACGAAATAACTAGACCTAATGGAAACATCACTAGCAGAAAGCCAAATGGACAGTTACTTTCCCACAAAGTGGCCAAATGGCTTTAAAAAACAAAAAGATGTAAGCGACACACACATTCAAAGACGAACTATAACAAAAATAAACCATGACAGAAGAACCGCCTTGGTACGGTCAGTGAAAAGTATTTCACTGGGTGGGGGTGGGGGGGGGGGGGCGGCGGCGGCGGCGGGTTGGGGGCTTAAATCGATTTTACATGGCCACAATCCTCGCCCTTACTTCTGCCGAGGTTTAGACACATAATTTGTTCAGTCTGTATGAAGGCTTCCTAACTGATCAGTGCTACATCTCCGAGAACACAAAAAGTCAACTAATTACAGAGATGAAACAACAATGAGGACTCGAAAGCACGAAACAACTGAAATGCTGCAGCAAAAGAAAACCGAACAGTTAGACTCCGGTGGGCCCGACCAAAGATAGAGCATCAAGTACCAACCAACATTATCCAAAATTAAATTTCAAGTAAGACTTTACGCTGGAACTATCATAGAATCTGAGGCCTAACCCGCTGGCGTGCAATTAAAGAGAGAAGCAAAGTTATTAACCGTGATTGGGTTAACAACCATGCATGTAGTCTGTCGTACAACATTTATGTTGTACCCAATCTTTTTATATCGAAGAATGATTTTACGAAATTGGGTACTGAAGTCATTGCAAGCATATATTTTTTCTGAATTTATACACTAAGTCACCATAAAATTCGGGATCCGATAGGTCTTGTTGCAGAAGAGATTTTAGTCCAACATTGAATTTTGAAACTAAATCGGAATGACGTCTATAAAACAGAAAAGGCTTTACGTAGTTTATGATACCGATAACCCTGATTAAGAAGTTTAGCAGTTAGCAATTTATTACGAGTGTTGAAGTCAGTTACATGACTAGACACTCTGGCAAATCGAATTAATTGTGAAATATAAACACCGCAGGATGCCGCACGAGGAACATCACCATCCAAGAAAGGAAAATTTACAATCTCAAAATCAAAATCATCGCGTTTATTATAAATTTTGCAGGAAACAAATCCATCTACAATAGATAAATGTAAATCCAAAAACACGGCTTCGGTATCAGAAGAATTAGTTTTATTTCACTGAAGTTCTGGCGGTAAATTTGACTGATTAAACCGTCGAAGTAGGTATTGTCAATATTCAATAAATCATCCAAATATCTTGAAGTCGAGCTGAAACCTTCAATGATTTCAGATTGGTTTTCAACGGAACAGAACATCATGAAGTCTCTTTCATAACAAAACAAGAACAAATCAGCCACAAGGGGTGTGCAATTCGTACCCATCGGAATACCCACAATTTGTCTAAATATCTTAGTACCAAATCTTATATAAATATTGTCAAGTAGAAAGGTGAGAGCTTCACATACTTTCTGACATGTCAATAATGTGTATTTTTAATGCACTTCAGAAGTGAAAAAAGCATTTCTTGCATTACATGCAAGGTAGGGGGAATCTTCTGTATGAAATGTCCATTCAGTTAAATCATTTAGTTTTTCTTTTATAAGATTATGAGGGAGCGTAGTGTAAAGCGTGGAGAAATCATAAGTAGACTAAAAGCACGAAATTGTCTGGATTTCAATTTATTTAAAACCTCATTCGAATTTTTTATAGACCAAAACAGATTTCTCCCTGATCTTTCGAAAACTTTGTCACAATATTTAATTACATGTTTTTGATGGCAGTAAGACATGAAGTTAATAATTTAGAAAGTTCAGTGGTGGTATAAGAGCTCGAATTTGCAATAAACCGTGCTTTGTAAGGTCTTTTATGAAGTTTAGGTAATCAATGTAACGTAGAAAGCCTGTCTTGGCCTTCAGTAACACATACAGCAAATTTGATGGCTGAATGACAGATATGGTCATTAACTACAGACCTCTCTTCAGCCAAAGGTTGTAGTTCATAGGCCTTAGTACCACTAAGCTCTTGCTGAAGAGTGTTAACATAGTGGGGCCGTCAAACAACGACAACATTGTTAGCGGCCTTTTCTGCCGGAGCCAAAACATACTTCTTATGGAATTCTTTAATACTTAGTTTAAGGTGACGTAAAAATGCCTTCGGTTTAGGAGGTAATAAGTTAGTATTTTGAGAATAGAAAGAAATGCGTTTGTTAACTGGTTTCAAAATGCTAAGTTTCCAACTGGATCACTTGGGATAAAAAAGACTAGGTCACTGGGCAAAATCAACGGAAAACCTTGTTAAACACACTGGCGGTCATGTTTTTGAAGCAATCATGGTGAATCTTGCTCAAAATGTTTGACGATGATTTCTAGGTCACGTTTGAAATTGGGTCACATGGGGTCACTCGGGGTCAGAAACTAGGTCACCGGGCCAGATCAAAGGAATGCCTTGTTAACATTACAGAGGTCATTATGAATATGGCTCAAAATGTTTGTCTTGATGATTTCGAGGTCAAGTTCGAAACTGGACCACTTGGGATAAAAAACAACTAGGTCACCAGGCCAAATCAAAGGAAAACCTTGTTAACACTCTAGAGGTCACATTTTTGAAGTGATCATCATGAATCTTGCTCAATGATTTCTAGGTGAAGTTTGGAACTGGGTCACTCATGACCTATATTTCACGGTCCAATGGCTTTCGTAAGTTTTTTGGTCAATTCTCAGTACCTGTTGGTGCTAAAGAGTAATATTTGGCACTTGTGAAGTGTTAAGTCAGTTTTTCAGTTACTAATGCTCCTACAGCCAATGATACATAGCACATGCATACATCTTAGCATTGCCTCTTGAATGCAGTCATCCATATTTATCTTGACATCGATTTCACAGCCCAGCAGACATACGACATTGTCTTGTTAATATAATCATCATGAATTTTGGTCAGAATGTTTGCCTTTATCAGTTCTAGGTTAGGTTCTCTTAAGTGCTATGATACTCAGGTGAGCATTACAAGGCCATCGTGTCCTACTTGTTTATACTGGACAAAAAATGGCCTGACATATGTAGTCTATGAGCTCAGTTTAATCTGCCTGTAACATAGACTGTAAAATACTTTATTTCCTGTGAATATGGCAGTACCAGATATACAAAAAGGTAAGAGAAAAGTCCAGGGAGTGCCACAATCACAAACCGCAGCCCGCCCCCCCCCCCCCCCCTCCCCCAGACCCCAAGAGGAAGAGGAAACCGACATGAACAAGCACAAACCGAACAAACGTATGAAAAGCACTAAGATTAGCTCTCTCTTCCCCAAGCGAGGTAATCGCAATACTAAAAGGACTGAAAAACACAAGAACAAAATGACACACGGGAAGACACACAACACATTGTTCTAAAATATCGCTAAATAGTTGTATCCTGGTTATTTTGAAAATCGAATACCGCTAAATCTGGCGCTATGGGGCGTATGCAGTCTCGCAAACTACAGTGTTGCATATGAAGAGATTCAATCAAATCGAGTCTCCTATTTTCGTGATTTTATGTGTTCTTTGTTTCCAAAGGCAAAAAAGGGTAAGAGAAAAGTCCAGGGAGTGTTACAATCACAAACCGCAGCCCTTCCCAGATCCTTTTTTGACTTTTATTATTACAAGTTTCTTCTTACTTTCACTGGGCGAAGTCATCGTATTTCCTTAATTGTTCGATTATCAAAAACATATTTGTAGTAAATATCCAAATGTTATGACAAGTTCATCTGATTGTTTGTCCTTGCGACAAACGGTTTGAATCCTGACCTGACTGCTCTGTTAGAAGATTCGGTTTGGATTCAGACAGTTCGGCCGGAAACCGTACAAGCATTACTGCTGATTTGGCAAAGCTCTACATTGACTTAACAAATTTATCAAGTGTATTATAATGTGGTATCTTTTTTGTATACCTAAAACATACTGTCGCCATGGGAAAACTATGGCCTTGTCCGGTGACCTGGGGATTCTGGTTGCCAGCTGTATAACACCAAATACAAAACAAAAAACCAGAAGTCACAGGTCGCCGGACTGGGTTTTGTTTATACCTATATATCTTAAAACCACTCGGTAGTTTGGAAGACTTTCATTGGCAAACATGTACGTGTACAAATAAACCGAGCTTCGATTTCACCATTTGTTGGCGACTTACTCCACAAACAATATAATATAATAATTATTTATTGAATTGCAATATAAGTATTTTTAGCTATGCTCAGGATGAGCTTTTGTGATTATTTTTCGTCTGTCGTCCGTCCGTCCGTTAACAATTTCAAACGACTTATCCTCTGAAGCCGCTGAGCCAATTTTGTTCAAATTTCATATGGAGCCTCCTTAGGTTGGGGGAACGAAAGATTGCTCAAACGGTCCGTTGACCAAGATGGCCACCATGCCCATATGTGGTTAAAGCCTTTAAAAATCTTCTTCGCCAGAACCGAGGATGCCTTGGGGCTGAATCTTTGCACAAATCATCGGGGACGAGAGGTCTACCAAAGTTGCTAAAATAATTGATGTACATTGACATTTGACCTTTTTACGGCGAGTCAAGTTTGCTTCCCTATGCATTTGTATGGCACCATATATTTGTATGGGAAAATGTTGAGAATTTCACATGACCTCCCCTGAAGCCTTTGGGCCAATGTTACTCAAATTTCATGTGGAGCCTCCTTAGACTAGGGGAACGAAGGATTGATAAAATGGTCGCGGTCCATTGACCAAGATGGCCACCATGCCCATATATGGTAAAAACCTTTAAAATCTTTTTCTCCAGAACAGAGGATACCTTGGGGTTGAATCTTTGCACAAATCATCAGAGACAGGAGGTCTAATCAGGCTGACATTATTGAGGCTTTTAATTCAACCTCAAGATACCTTGATGATTTATTAAATATTGATAATATTTACTTTGACCAAATGGTGGATCGGATATACCCTACAGAACTCCAAATAAATGGAGCAAATTCTTCCGATACCGAGGCACCTTTTTTTGGATTTGAATCTATGTATATCTAATGGTACAGTTTCCACAAAAATTTATGATAAACGGGACGATTTTGATTTTGATATAGTCAATTTCCCTTTTCTGGATGGCGATGTCCCCCGGCGTACCTCATATGGGGTCTACATATCTCAACTTATAAGATTTGCCAGAGCTTCTTCAAATCTTAATGACTTTAACTACCATAATAAAGCCCTTACTGCCTAACTTCTTAGGCAGGGCTATCGTTATTTTAAACTTCGCAAGTCGTTTTCGAAATTTTTAACGCAGACACAGTGCCTTGTTAGAAAAATATAGCGTCAGTCTGAAAACACTTCTGCAACAAGGTATATCGGAACCCGAATTTTACGGTGACTTAGTGTACAGATTTAGAAAAAATGTAGGTAAATCTAACTTTTCGGAGCAATTCAGAAAACTTATTAACCGTTATAAAAGAATTGGCTATAGCCTGAATATTATGCGGCAGACTGCATGCCTAGTTGTCAACCCAATCATTGTTGATGGCTATGCTTCACTCTTTAATTGCACGACGGCGGTTCGGGCCTCAGACTCAATGACGGCCTCTTCGTAAAACTTTAACCAGTGGGTTGGGGCTTGACGATATGTCTTTGGCTTGGCCCGCCGTGGTTCAACTATTGGTTTTCATTTACTCTGGCATACAGTAGAATTAGCCATGAGTACCCGTCTTTGTTTATTATAGTGATTAATTTGATTTTTATGTTTTCGCTTTGATGCATTGACTAAGTTGTGAGCCTTTATGCGAACCGAATTTTTATGTATTTATGTATTAAGAGTAGCATCGGGACCCAGGGTGAAGTTAGCTAGCTGTAAAAGTGCTTTAAACCCCCCGGTGGTTTGCTCTACCGACCGTTCTAAGGCGGTGGTCCCGGTGTTAGTCTTACTCCTTGTTGCTTTGTGGTTTATTCTACGAGGCGATTTGTTGTATGTCTTTCCGTGTGTCATTTTGTTCTTGTGTTTTTCAGTCCTTTTAGTATTGCGATTACCTCGCTTGGGGAAGAGAGAGCTAATCATAGTGCTCTTCGTACGTTTGTTCGGTTTGTGCTTGTTTAGATTTGTCGGTTTCCTCTTCCTGTTGGGGTCTGGGAAGGGCTGCGGTTTGTGATTGTGGCACTCCCTGGACTTTTCTCTTACTTTTTTTTTCCAAAGTTGTTAAAATGATGGGAGTACATGACGTTTGACATTTTTGCGGCAAGGTCAAGTTTGCTTCCCTATGCATTTTTATGGGCACCATACATTTGTATGGGAAAAATGTTGAGAATTTCAAACGACTTCTCCTCTGAAGCCTTTGGGCCAATGTTGCTCAAATTGTATGTGAAACCTCCTTAGATTAGGGGAACGAAAGATTGCTAAAATGGTCGCGGTCTATTGACTAAGATGTCCGCCATGCCCTTATATGGTAAAAACCTTTAAAAATTTTTTCGTCCAGAATCAAATATTCCCTGCAGCCTTATCTTTGCACAAATCCTCGGGGACGGGAGATCTACCAAAATTGCTAAAATGATGGTCCTACGTTGACGTTTGACCTTTTTACGTCAAGGTCAAACTTGTTCCCCATGCATTTGTATGGGCACTGTACATTTATATGGGAAAAATTTTAAAAATTCATATTTTGGACATCTCCTCTATAATTCAGTTGAATCGAAGCTTGATAATGAGCATTAGGGTGCTTATGAGACACAAAATAGCTAAATGTGCCGATAGAAAATCCAAGATGTCCACCACAGCCGCCGTCTTGAAAATCAATTTTCAACATCTCTTCTCAAACCTTAGATCGCTTTGAGCCGAAACTTGCTCTTTAGCAACAGGATGACTTCTGGATCGAAATAAGCGAAAATTGTGTCGATCGAAAATCAAAGATGGCCGCAATGGTTCTACTCCGTTGAACAAGATGGCCGCCTGAGCTAAAAATAGAAAATTTTCAATGGCCTGATTTCAAACTGTTTGCACAGAAATGTTCCACCAGTGGCCCTCAACCAAAATTACTAAAATGGCTCCACTTGGCTGAACAAACTGGTGGCCAGAGCTAAAAATAGAAAAACCTTTAAAAGACATCTCTATGTTTCTCTTCTATTATTCTCCTCATGATTTATTATTACACTTGGCACTACATGAAAACACAGCCATAGCACTTAAGGTTGCAAAACATAATTGTCACAGGCATACCGTATTTGGCAAAGTGTTTAAAGCAATCGTTACATTTATATGCACCTAATTTTATCCGTAGCATTAACTATTGTATGGTTACCCAAGCTACTACAGTCAGGAGGTGTCCATCCCAACCCAGGATCAACATCAGTTTCGTCATCATCTCCTTCAGCTGATTCAACTTTCAGCTCGACATCTCCAATATTAGATCATCTTAATCTATCACGCCCCCTATCATTTGATTACTACAATGTCGAGAATATAGTAACCAAATTAGACATTCTATATACCGAATTACACGACTTAGATAATTTCGGAAACTTGGCTTAACACCATAATAAGTAACGATGGACTTATCTTGCAGTCTATCAAACAACCTGAGCGCAGAGATCATACAGGTAATAGACACGGTGGTTTTATGTTGCATATTAAGGAGACACTATATCACATTAGACGATATGACTTAGATTGCCATTGGCATTGAGTGTCTGTGGATAGAACGCGTACTTTAAAACAAACGTTTGCTAATTGGCCGCTTTTACAAACCCTGAAACTCTTTGTGTTTTGTGTCTATTGAGGATCCAATTCACCTCGCTATAGACACCGATATCCAAGTTGTAATAGTAAACGGCGAAATTAATTATAACATGATAAGCCCGAACCCGTCCCGTAAAATAAGAAACCTTCGCCTTTAGTTTTCTCTGACGCAAAAAAAAGAGTAAGAGAAAAGCCAACACATTATACAGAAAACTCGTCTTTTTTTACTTGATAGTATACTTACTAGCAATAACACACATTTGATTATGTGGCATCGGTGATCCATATCTGTGTCAAGTGTTAGGATTTCATTGCCCTATATATGGTTTCATAAATTTCTCAAAGCATGTAAGTAAATCATATCTACGTCAGACATGGTCTTAGGAGATTATAATCTATTAAGGCAAAAAGCTGCACCCACAGAATGGGTTATTTTACACGATCTGATGTCAACAGATACGCAAAAAAATGTTAGACCACATGTTCACTTGCTAAATAGAAAGGAAAGCAATGATCAGGATCGATACAACTACCTAACACTTTCCGTCCAAGACACCAAAGGGAAAGAAGAACATACTTAAAGCAATGGCACAACAATCAAAACAATACAAGCATAAAGCCAAAAGAACAGTTTCACCAGGACATACAATGACAGAAATAGTACACCACAGCAGAAGCACCGCCTTGGAATTTTCATAAAAAAATCATACTAGGGTTGTGTGTGTGTGTTGGGGGTGCGGGGTGTGTGTGTGTGTGTGTGGGGGGGGGGGGGGGGGCTGGCTTAAATCGATTTTACGTGGCCACAATCCTCGCCCTTAGTTCATTTGTTCAGTCCGCGTGAAGGGTATCTAACTCATCAGTGCAACATCGAAAACATAAAAATCAAACGAATACAGAAACAACGATGATAGCAAGAAATAACTGAAATGCTGAAGCTAAAGAAAACCAACAGTTTGACTCTGGTGGGCCCGACCAGAGCCAGAGCATCAGACACCAACCGACTTACTTAAAAGTTTATAGGCCGAAACTTTCATAGAGGCTGAGGCCCGATCCGTCGGCGTGCAACCAAAGAGGGAAGCGAATTAATTAACCGTAATTGTGTTAACTAACATGCGTGCAGTCGGTCGTTATACGTTTATGTTGTACCCAATCTTTATATATCGAAGAATGAGTTTACGAAATTGAGTGCTAAAGTCATTGCAAGCATATTTTTTTCTGAATTCATATACTAAGTCACCATAAAATTCAGGTTCCGATAGGCCTTGTTGCAGAAGAGATTTAATTCCAACACTGATTTTTGAAACTAAAGTGAAATGACGCCTGTAAAATTTGGAAAAGGCTTTGTGGAGTGGTACGGATAACCCTGATTTAAAATTTTAGCAGTTAATAATTTATTTCGAGTGTTGAAGTCAGTAAAATGACTAGACACTCTGGCAAACCGAATTAGTTGCAATATATATATATATATATATATATATATATATATATATATATATATATATATATATATATATATATATATATATATACACCGTAGGATGCTCGACGAGGAACATCCCAACCAAAGTAAGGAAAATTAACAATCTCAAAATCAAAATCATTGCATTTTTCATATATTTTGCATGAAATAACCCCATCTAAAATAGACAAATTTTCGCCATCCTAAGTCTGTCTCAGAAAATAGCTGCCCTTATTAATAAAAGTATCTCTTTAAGAACATTTCCAAGCCAACTAAAATGCGCAAAAGTAATCCAATCTACAAAGGTGGATCTAAGTCCGATCCCTCAAATTACTGTCTTATTTCAGTCCTACCCACAATCTCCAAAATATTCGAAAAATATGTTAATATGCGTTTGATGAATTTTTTAAACAAATATAAACTCATCCATGAAACGCAATCCGGCTTTCGTCAAAAAAAAAACAACAAAAAAAAACAAACAAACAAACTGTTAGACTGCTTCTTGCATTGATAAAAGGGGACAGCCTTCATGTCTTGACTGAAGCGAACAATGGGCAATTTTTTGAATATCGGTATGAACTATGAGCGTTTCTGTAGCCATTTATAGCTATATACTGAGTAAATGTCAAACTAAAGAAAAATACCCAAAAACGAATGCTAATTAGCATCTATTATTTGCTATCGCTTTATCAATTTCAAGTGTTTGTTTTCCTGATGTGTGCAGAGAATAAAGTTTTATACATCAATATGTTTCAAAACGCCCTTAGTGTAAAGACCGGAACAACACTGAAATGTGGATCAACCAATGTATACTGAGATCTAGTTTGTTTTTAACAACATGTTAAACATAAACAAACAACAGTTAAATCATAAAATCAAACAGTAATAATTAAAAAATAAAACAATATATCTGTGTTCAGTAAATACCAGTGTGTTTCGGTGTGTTCCGGTATTTCTGTGTACCCTATTCACGGTAAACTTAAACCTAATGTACAGCACTGTTATTGCTATCTGCTGAGCTCAAGTTACTAGTACCCTGCAATAACATTTGATTTACCTGCAGCCGACTGACATGTCTCTTTTAAAAGTTTATAGTAAATTATTTCCTTCAAGCGGCTAATTATACTTTGCGGAACGGAACGGAACGTAACAACTTCAGGGGCACACAATGGGGAATAAATATAAAATTATAATATTTGTTCTTGTCCAATGTTTTGGAGAATATTTAGGCTTATTATCTATTACAAGTTTATCCTCTTGAACATCAAACTGTTTTGAGTTGTTTTTTAAATAATAATAGTTTGTGATTTACCATTTATGAAATTTGTTCCGTTCCGTTCCGCAAAGTATAATTATCCACACTGATACTTTAACGGAACGGAACGGAACAAGAATATCCAGAACTGCTTTAAGCTTCCAGCAAGTTAGAAAAATGAACCCAGGCAGCATGCAAATATACTGAAGATTGCTTTGCATTATAGGAATGAATTGTAGGGAACAAGAACACTGCAAAACTCCTTTCATTATTTGTTCTTGTTCAATGTTTTAAAGAATATTTAGTTGCCGTATAAGGCTTATTATCGATAAAATAACTTTCTTGAACATTTACCTGTCCTTCGGTTGTTTTTTAAATAAAAATGTTTGTGTTGCCATTTCAAAGCTTTGTTCCGTTCCGTTTCGCAAAGTATAATTATCCACACTGATAATTATATTTAACGGAACGGAACATATCCAGCCATGCTTTCAGCTTCAAGCAAATTAGAATAATGAACCCTAGCAGCATGCAGATATACCAAAGGCTCTACATGAAGATTGCTTTGCAGTATAGGAATGAATGGACCAAGAATATGCAGAACTCCTTTTATTTTTTCTTCTTATCCAATATATTTTTTAAGAATACGTCTCTCACTACAATCGTGGTCAAAAAGAAAGCTGACTCTCCCAGGCAAGATCACAATCATAAAATCTTTAGCATTTTCAAAATTTATTCATCTATTTACAGCTCTTCCAAACCCCCCGGAACAGTTTGTCAAACAGTTAGAGAAATTATTTTATAAGTTTTTGTGGAACTCAGGGCCCGATAGGATAAGTCGTAATGTTATTATACAAGATGTTAAGGAGGGTGGACTAAGGATGATAAAAATAAACAAATTTATCGAATCACTAAAAGTAACATGGTTGCGTAGAATTTTAATTAGTACAAACGAATGTTCTTGGAACAGACTTTCCCGTGTTGACTTTAGAAAACTTGTTATTTTTGGAGATGGTTATGCCAAACTTTGTGCTTCAAATCTAAGTAATCCTTTTTGGATTGATGTTTTAAATAGTTGGAAAGCTTTTTTAAAATGCAATCCAGCAAGTCAAACTGAAGATGTTTTAAACTCACCAATATGGTTTAATTCAGAAATGCAACATGGTGGAAAATTCTTCATTAAAAATTGGTATGAGAAAGGAATAAGGAATATAGTTGATCTTGTTAATGAGAATGGGGTGTTTTATGATTTTAATCAGTTCAAAACTTTGTTTAATGTTCGAGGCACAATTTTAGATTTTCAAGGAGTAATAAATAGAATACCACAGGTCTGGAAGAATTTATTAAACAATAATATTCAAACCTGTATTGATATGAAATATAATGTAATATGTTCAAAACATGTTAAACTTATTCTTAAAGATAAAAAAGGTTGTAAGAAAATTTATGAAAGTTTTATAAAAAGCGAAAATGATTTACCAAATAGATGGCAACGAGATCTAGGGGATATTTCAAAGGAGGAAAAATGTCAATATAATACAGCCCTTAATGATATCAAAGAGGTTAAATTGAAAGATTTCCAGTACAAAATTAATAATAGAATTTTGACAACCAATTCATTTTTATACAAAATCAATAAAATAGACAGCAATAGATGTTCCTTCTGTGAACAGGCAATAGAATCAATTAAACATTTATTTGTAGACTGTCCTAAAGTAAAAGCGTTTTGGAACACATTGAAAAACTGGCTACAGCTTAATGGGAACATAAATTTAAGTATCACTGATAAAAATATCATATTTGCTTGGCCACATGAATCATCCTTAATTAGTTATCTCATAATTATAGCTAAGTATTATATTTTAAAACAAAGTTTTTATCCAAACATTTGAGTATACAAGGATTTCAATCATTGTTGAAAAGAAAATTTAAAAATGAACAGTATATTGCAAGAATAAATAATAAGTATAATAAATTTCTGGGAAAATGGTCTTCCTTGGTCCGTCCGCTTAACACAATGTGAGAAATGAGTTCCGTTTTTTTGTTGTTTTTTTTTTTTATATAATTAAAACAGTTCTGACACTCTACAGTATACAAAGTCTTAGATACCGTTAATTTATATTCATATGTAAAAGATAAAAAAATTATAACCCACCCAGGACTACACACCTGCGAACTATGAAAGAAAATCTCAGTACTAAATATAGCATGTGACATTAATATCTTCTTGCATAGATATACTCGTAATATATAATTGCAAAAAAGTTGTCATACAATTATAAGAAACTACTATTTTTTTGTTATATGATAATGTCTAAATGTACTTTGTAAAGACAAAAATTGTCACATATATGTTTGTGTATGTCTATATATGTTTGTGTATATCTTTAAAAGAATAAATATGGAAAAAAAAAAAAAAAAAAAAAAAAAAAAAAAGAATACGTCTCTGAGGAATATGTAGTTGTCGATTAAGGCGTATTATCGATAAAAATGATCCTCTTGAACAGTTACCTGTCCTTTGGCTGTTTTTTTTTTTTTTTTTTTTTAATAAAAAAATGTTTGTGTTTTGGAATTTATTAACCTTGTTCCGTTCCGTTCCGCAAAGTATAATTATCCACACCGATAATTATATTTAACGGAACGGAACGGAACAAGAATATCCAGACCTGCTTTCAGCTTCCAGCAAGTCAGGAAAAAGATTTCTTGCAGCATGCAGATATGCTAAAGACTCTAAATGAAATAGTAAGAAAAGGTTGCTCAGAAAATATCAAAAAAAAAAAAAAAAAAAAAAAAAAAAAAAAGACCACAGCCATCCCAAGCTACAGAAGAAAGTAAAATAAGACGACTTTTTATAACAGTTCACGGGATCCAAGGATGCCTTACCGATTGCCTGCGCCCTACAACTCACCAACCCGATAATTTTGTTTATTATCATTATTATTATTTTATTTTATTTTACTTTTTTTTTTTTTTTTTTTTTTTTTGATTTGTTTTTGTTTTATATTGTTTACTTTTTTCTCATTTTTCGTTTTTTTTTTTTTTTTTTTTTTTTGTTTTTTTTTTTCATATTCCAAATTGCATCCCAAACTTACATTTTTTAATTAAACCCTATCCATCATTTGGCTTATTCTTTTTTTTTATTTTTTCACTTATATTCTATCCTTTGATGTATTCAATTTTTCTGTTTGCAATCACAATTAGTTAATTACATTGACCTTCACGTATTTCCAAAATAGTAACTTCTTTGCTATCACTAGTCTAATTTGTTTACTTTATTTGCATTTTATTTTTCTCTCTTAATAATTGCTATGTAGTAAATGTCAGCATGATCCGTAGTACACATTATTTGACAAACAACCACCTGAATTTATACAATATTTATAAATGTAAGGAGAAGAACTCTATAAGTACTTGTGCTTTCGTTCTTATCCTATGATTTGTTTGTGTTTACTTGCTTGTTTACTTAATATTGATTCTGAAATAAATATGTTTAAACCAAAATTAGGCGAGACAACGGTACACAAAAAATCAAAATTTGAAGATTGCATTGCATTATAGAAATGAATGGAAGGGAAAAAGAATATGCAGAACTCTTGTTGCAAAAATGTGAAACTGAGTGTAACAGAATCGCGTAAGGACAGACAGACGGAGGGACGGACGAAGAGCACTATATGAAATAAGTATCATGCCAATGGTGGGAGTTTGTTTTTTCGTTACTAATGTAATTTGTTCCGTTCCGTTCCGCAAAATATAATTATCAACACTAATGATTATATTTAACGGAACGGAACGGAACAAGAATATCTAGAACTGCTTTCAGCTTCCAGAAGCAAGTTAAATCAAAGCGCCAAAGGCACTGAAATGACAGATTCTATCAGAAATTCATCAAAAAAAAAAAAAAAAAAAAAAAAATCTTAATTTCTATAAAACCTTTACAAGAAGAACGCATAACGGCATTTGTATAAAACCTTTACAAGAAGAACACATAACGGGTTTATCAGAAAGGTTAACCAAAAGATAAACTTGTCGGACGACGCCTGCCCGGACTTTCGCTTTTTTAAAGCACAGATTTTTGAAAACCCGTCCAATAAAAAAGTTTCAAATTTGTTATATAGTGCTGTATAGTGCTATGAAGTTCCACTTGATGTTTTGAAGTTTCAAAAGATATATTTAACTCAAAATGTTGCAAAAAGCCAGTTATCACATGCAATTTAGAGCTGAAATTATGATAAATTTTCTTCAATAATTAATACCTGTACTTAAAAATTGGTCACGAATGACGTCATTAAATTTGCTGTGCAAATTTAAAACAAGATGCGGACCTTTCATTGGGTTCTTTTTGAAGAAGCCAACTTGTTGTCTACTTCCACATTCACAATCGAGCATTCAATAAAAGGAAATAACCGAAGTATCTTGAGTAGTTAACGTTGCGCTGCAGAATGCAATATAGAATTTCAACACTTTCCTTTTTTCTGACAAATAGTTACACTTTAAACCCAAGCATCCTTTTTATTAAAATGCAGCAGCTAAAATAGTCTAATGTTAAGCAAATCAACAACAGCCAGAAAAAAACATCTTGTAAAGTTTGACTAAAGCCCTGTCCCTTTAACCCGACAGTACTGAATTTTTTACACACGCCAAACAAATGGGCAAGTGCTCTGTATAAAAGTTTCATCATACCATATTTTGAATTTTTTTTCCCAAGGAGACAGCATTTGACATTTCATGCAAATTGATTCCTCTTTTGAGACAATTTGCATGAAATGTCAAATTATGTTTTACGGTAAAAATATCTGCTGAATTTGTCCAGGTTAATTTTTGACACGCGGGTCATGAGGCGGCGCCTGTTCTATTAATAGCTAACAACAAATTGTGCAGATCAACCTTACAACCTATCTAACGCCTCAGAGTCTAACGCACTGAGCTAATATCGAAGAAAACACTTTATAGCATGATTATGAGCACAGCTTTTTTTTTTCTTTTATTATCAAGCATAAAAAAAATCTTCAGAATCTATATTAAATTTGGACAGTAATAGCTGATCAGACAGTGTTTATATTGCTGGTAATAGTAGCTTACGGTCTATTTTCTCGCGCCACGTCTTTAGCCCAGCGCAGGCGTATTGATACACAAGTGTGTTAATATGTTAACCCTTAAACTGCATACTACGACTGTAGCAGATGTCATTTTATCAGAGAAATTTATGCGATTCATCCGCTGGCACATAATTCATATGAAATGCTAGTCTGCTTTTCTCTGCAAAATAAGGGAGAAATCTGAATTTCGTCTGCTTTAAAAATTGCACGGCGCTATAAAAATATTTATAGCTTTATTCATATAAATCGGACTACATTTTGAGCGCTACAAATTCAGATATCAAATGCTTGCAGAGGTATATATATATAGTGCCATGAAGTTCCACTTGATGTTTTGAAGTTTCAAAAGAAATATTTTGTCTCAAAATGTTGCAAAAAGCCAGTTATCACATGCAATAAAGAGCTAAAATTGTGATAAATTCTCTTCAATAACTTAATACCTGTACTTAAAAAATGGTTGCAAATGACGGCATTAAATTTGCTGTGCAAACCTGCAAATTTAAAACAAGATGCGAACCTTTCGTTGGGTTCTTTTTAAAGAAGCCAACTTGTTGTCTACTTTCACTTTCACAATCGAGCGTTCAATAAGAGGAAATAACCAAAGTAGCAATAGAGATTTTCAACACTTTCCTTTTTTTCTGATAAATAGTTACACTTTAAACCCAAGCATCCTTTTTATTAAAATGCCGCAGATAAAATATTTTAATGTTAAGCAAATCAACAACAGCGAGATTACATCTTGTAATGTTTGACTAAAGCCCTGTCCCTTTAATCCGACAGTATTGAATTTTTTACACACGTCAGACAAATGTACAAGTGCTCTGTGTAAAAGTTTTATCATACCATATTTTGAAATAGTTATTTTCCCAAGGAGACAGTATTTGACATTTCATGCTAACTGATTCCTCATTTGAGACAATTTGCATGAAATGTCAAATTATGTTTTACGGTAAAATATCTGCTATTTTTTGACACGCGGGTCATGAGGCAGCGCCTGTTCTATTAATAGCTAACAACAAATTGCGCAGATCAACCTTACAACCTATCTAACGCACTCAGATAATATCGAAGAAAACACTTTACAGCATGATTATGAGCACAGCCTTTTTTTCTTTTTATTATCATGCATAAAAAATCTTCAGAATCTATATATAATTTGGAGAGTAATAGCTGATTAGACAGTGTTTATATTGCTGGTAACAGTGGCTTACGCTCTAGTTTCTCGCGCCACGTCTTTAGTCCAGCGCAGGCGTATTGATACACAAGTATTTTGATATGTTAACCCTTAGACTGCATACAACGACTGTAGCAGATGTCAATTTTATTTTTTGTCTTATTATATCAGAGAATTTCATGCGATTCATCCGTTGGCAAACAATTCATATGAAATGCTTAGTCTGGTTTTCTCTGCAAATAAGGGAGAATTCTGAATGTCGCCTGCTTTAAAAATTGCACGGCGCTATAAAGATATTAATAGCATCGGACTACATTTTGAGCGGACACATATTTCAGTGGTAGTGAAAGCCGGAAGCAACTTGAGAGCCGGAAGCAACTTGAGAACGCTTCTGCCAGCAAGGAATGACAGATAGAAATCTGTCATTAAAAACAAAGTGTTAGGGAGTCAAACGTCCCCTGATGTATGTATGTATGTATGTATGGCTCCGCTTGTCCGCAGTTCCGAATGTATGTTTAACTCTGTGTGTGTCTGTCTGTCTTCCTCTCTGACTACACGTACGTATGTATGTATGTATGTATGTATGTATGTATGTATGTATGTATGTATGTATGTATATCCTCTTGAACAGGCACATGTCATTTAATTGGTTTTAATAAAACTGGATGTGTTTTGGCATTTATTAATCTTGTTCCGTTCCGCAAAGTATAATTATCCACACCGACAATTATATTCAACGGAACGGAACGGAACAAGAATATCCAGAACAACTTGCTGGTCTCCACGATATCCACGGTACAGGTAAAGGTACACTTGTCTAAATATGGACCAAAAGCGTATGTTCTCCCAGGTTAAACTTCATGAAATACATTTTTGTACTCTCCTAATTTGGGTAGTTACTATACGGCTCAGGTAATAGAACAAAAAAAACAAAAAAAAAACAAAAAAAAAAAAAAAAAAAACACTTTACTTCGAATCCAGACGTTTCGCGGACTCTCCCAAAACCCTCCCAATTAATCCGAGTAAACTCGAAGGACGATCTTAAAAAGCCCGTAGTCCATAGAAGCTCGTGAGGCGAATAGTGATCAGATTGCGCGAATGCACAGGCTGATCTGAGTCTTCACTGATCGCAGAGGGTTTTTTTGTCCTAAAAGTATTTTCTAAATTTCCATGTTCCCTGTTCCCCCAAATTAGTTTCATTCCCTTGTTCTCTGCGGCGTCTGATCTGGGTCTACACTGTTTGCATATGTCTATCTGTTCCAATACCTAGGTTCTAATTTAAATACGTGCCAGTTTCGTATGCATTTCTGACTAGAAAAGGCGCTATAATTTAACGAACAAAAGTTTGTTATTCTCTCTTAGCGGTTTCCCACCATGATTTCATGTGACGTTACCGTTACGAGCAAGCAGTTTCTTCATGCGGGGCAAGGGACTTGCATTTTCTGGGTATCTTCACTTATAAAAAACTGGAAATGCGAACGTCCCAGAAATGCATGTCGTCGCCCGGTGGTGTGTCTGAGCAGAGCCATGAGCATCTTAAAAACATGAATAGCCGTTTTGTGGGCAGACTGGTATCACGCATATTTAGCGCTAAGGTAGTATTTTGCTTGCCGCTGCCTGTCGCTTTTCAAAAGAAAACGGTAAACATTATCTATCTATATCTGTCTCTTCGTACAGCTTACACCTCAGGCTTACACCCTCAACTGTGTATTATGTACCACAATATAACAGTGTGTTTGTGATTTCTGTCACGAAAATTCATTGAAAAAAAAAAAGAACGGAACAAGAATATCCAGCTTACATTAAGTTAGAAAAATGAACCCAGGCAGTATACATATATACTGAAGACTCTATAATGATTTTGGTTTTGGCCATTACTAAACTTTGTTCCGTTCCGTTCCGCAAAGTAAAATTATCCACACTAATAATTATATTTAGCGGAACGGAACGAGAAAATCTTTTACTGCTTTCATTTCCAGGGGCAAGTTAAAGAACAAAGTGTTAGGGAGTCAAACGTCCCCTGGTATATGTATATGTGTATGTACGGCTCCGCTCGTCCGCAGGTTTGTACGTATGTTTATCTGTGTGTGTGTGTGTGTGTGTGTGTGTGTGTGTGATCCTCGCTGACTGCATGTATGTATGTATGTATGTATGTATGTATGTATGTTCCCTGTTTATCCTCTTGAACAGGTACATGTCATTTAGTTTGTTTTTTTTTTTTTTTTTTGTTTGTTTTTGTTTTTGTTTTTGTTTGTTTGTTGTTGTTTTTTTTTTTTTTTTGTTTGTTTTTAATAAAAATGGATATGCTTTGGCATTAATTAACTTTGTTCCGTTCCGTTCCGCAAAGTATAATTATCCACACCGATAATTATATTCAACGGAACGGAACGGAACAAGAATATCCAACCAACTGGTTGGTCTCCTCGATATCCACGGTACAGGTGAAGGTATACTGTAACTACATGTACACTTGTCTGCATATGGACTAAACGCGTATATTCTCCCAGGTTATACTTTATAAACAACATTTTTGTACCGTCCAAATTTGGGTAGATACTGTACGACTCAGGTAAAAGAAACAAAAAAACTTTTTACTCCGAATCTCGGCGGTTCGCGGACTCCCCAAATACTCTCCCAGTTAATCCGAGTAAACGTATATACTTGGAGGACGATATTGAAAAGCCCATAGGCCATAGAAGCTCATGCGAACAGCTTAAACTGATCAGACTGCACGAATGCGCAGGCTGATCTGAGTCTTCACTGGTCGCACAGGTATTTTTGTCCTAAAAGTATTTTCCAAATTTCCATGTTCGCTGTTCCCCCACGTTTCATTCCCTTGTTCTCTGCGGCGTCTGATCTGGGTCTAAATTGTTTGCAGAGGCCTATCTGTCCCAATACTTAGGTTCTATTTTTGTAAAGTGTCGGTTTCGTATACATTTCTGACAAGAAAAAGCGCAATTTAACGAACATAAGTTTGTTGTTTCTTTCTAAGCGGTTTCCCGCCATGATTTCACGTGACGTTACCGTTACGAGCACGTGGTTTCTTCATGCGGGGCAAGGGAAATGTTACTTTGTGACTTGCATTTTCTGGGTATCTTCACTTATAATATACTGGAAATGCGAACGTCTCAGAATTGCGTGTCGTCGCCCGGTGGCGTTTCTGAGCAGACCCATGCACACCTACAGAGGGATTACTAAATAGGTTCCGTAGGACTTAGAAACATGCAGTCTGCCGTTTTGATGGGCAGACTACTATCTCGCATTTTTATTTATTTATTAATATGAGTTGAAGGTGCTATGGGTAATCTACCGTGTGACCCCCTCTTTTCTAAAAATATGACAATAAAGAAAAGGTTGCTTATGGCCAGGTTCGCATTTTAAAAGATTTCATTGAACACTGAAGATCGTTGCTCACATACAATGTACGGTAGCGTGTTGGTCTAGGTTTCCGCTGGTTGTAAATACCTTGATGCATGTAGGTTTGTGGAGTGCTGTGGTGCAGTGGTAAAGTATCGGACTCGAAATCGAGAAGTAGCGGGTTCGATACCACCTGCACCAAGTGTCGTGTCCTTGAGACACTTTATCCACATAACTTAGTATTGGTTTCTAGCCAAGACCCTGTCTAGAATATCCGAGAGGGCATTAAACAAAACAGACAGAAATCAGTTTTCCGATGCCGATATCCTCATATATATGCGTTTGTTTTTTGTTTTGTTTTGTTTTTTCGTTTTTTTTTTTTTTTTTTTTTTTTTTTTTTTTTGTTTGTTTTTAACTCGTTGAATCAATTATGGTTTTGGTTTTGCATATTGAATGCTGAAGACACAAAAACAAAACATACTTTACATAAAAAAACAAAAGTTCTGAAGATTACTTTGTAAGCCAATAATTGTTTTCATTATATATAATGAAAAAGAATAGTTCTAATATTTATTTGTACCCTGGAAAACGCGGGGTAAGGCACTCACACTGTATGTGTACTCTTTAAAGGGAGCTAATTGCATCTCGATAATTCAATTTTACGGCTCGGGACCATGCGAAATGGGATGTGGAACAGCATTTTTTTATGAATCAGGGACGGATCCTGGATGACTTCGAAGGGGTTCGATTTGATCAAATATCTGTACTTTACGTATTCGGACAGGCCTGAGCAGTGTAGAGCCAGATCAGACGCCGCAGAATGCGGCGTCTGATCTGGATCAACACTGTTGCCACTCACCCAACAATTTTACACACATTTCGCAGGTAGTAAAATGAACTTGTTGAAGAGAATATTATATAAAGAGTATGGGGTGTTAAAATCTAGGGTCAATATGGTATCCCAAACTTATCAAAAATTTAAAATGTATCCAAAATTTCCCATGAAAATGAAATATTGGGTCAAAAGCGGATTCGACCTACTCAAAGAATCCCCCACAGAATTTGTTTTTTCTAACTTACTGGAAGCTGAAAGCAGTTCTGCTTATTCTTGTTCCGTTCCGTTCCGTTGAATATAATTATCAGTGTGGGTAATTATACTTTGAGGAACGAAACGGAACAAAGTTCAGACATAGCAAAACACAAAACCTTTTATTAAAAAACAACAAAAGGGCATGTAACTGTTCAAGACGTTCAATGTTTGATCGAAAATAAGCTTTACAAGAAGAAATAATGAAAGGAGTTCTGCGTATTCTTGTTCCCTTCTATTCATTCCTATAATGCAAAACAATCTTCAAATTTTTATTGCGTGTGCACCGTCGTCCCGCCTTGCCATACTTTCTCCGTAGCTTGGGATGGCTGTGGTCTTTGATTTTGGCTTTTCCTGGGTAACCCATTCTTACTATTTCATGTAGTCTTTAGTATATCCGCATGCTGCAAGACTTCATTTTTTCTCACTTGCTGGAAGCTGAAAACAGCTCTGGATATTCTTGTTCCGTTCCGTTCCGTTAAATATAATTATCGGTGTGGATAATTATACTTTGCGGAACGGAACGGAACAAGGTTAATTAATGCCAAAACACAAACATTTTTATTTAAAAACAACTAAATGACATGTACCTGTTTAAGAGGACAAACAGGGAACATACATACGTACAGTGTACATACATAGACGTGCAGTCAGGGAGGAAGACAGACAGACACACACAGCGATAAAACATACGTACATACCTGTGGACGAGCGGAGCCATACACACATACACACATCAGGGGACGTTTGACTCCTTAACACTTTGTTGTTTTTTAACTTGCTTCTGGAAGATGAAAGTAGCTAGATATTCTTGTTCCGTTCCGTGCCGCTAAATATAATTATTAGTGTGGATAATTATACTTTGCGGAACGGAACAAAGTTTAGAAATGGCAAAACAAACCTTTTCATCAAAATCCCCCAAAAGACAGGTACCTGTACAAGAGGATAAACAGAGAATACATACATACATACATACATACATACATGTAGGCAAGAGGCACAGACAGACAGACAAACAGACGGAGTCATACATACCTACATACATACATACACATGTGCACCTTTCTCGCCAAACCCTCCCCACTCCCCCACCACTGGCATCATACTTGTTTCATCTAGTGTTCGGATCGTACGTACGTACTTCCATCTGTCCGTCCGTCTGTCTGTCCTTTTGAAATTCTTTTACACCCAGTTCAGCATATTTGTAACTGGTAGATTTTTAGATTCCACTTATTGTAGCAAATTGAAATTTACATGCATACATACATGCATACATACGTACATACATGATACAGGCAGGCACAGACAGACATAAGCGCAGATTAGCCTGTGCATATGCACAGTCTGAAAAATGCCTTTATAATGCGCTTAGTTTCCATTGCAATTAACAAGTACATAGAAGACAAAAGGGCCTTGTCACATGATTTATGTCTACACGAACAGCAAAGGTGCAGATCAGCCTGTGCATCCGCGCAGTACAGTTAAGGCCTTCGGTATTCCCTGATTAGACTTATAACACATCTTTTTTCAATGCGAATAACAAAGGCGCAGATCAGCCTGTGCATCCGCGCTGTCTGAGCGTGTCTAGTTTCTATCAGAATCAGAATGTTACTGGTGATACGTCTAATGACATTTATTCTCCAGGACCTGTGATATGGGAAGTTAGTCCCTAGCTCTCACCAGAGAGGTAAACCTATCCACACCATCTTCTGCACCTTCAACAGAGGTAATAATCGAATCTGGAAGGGCATTCCAATCTCTGATTGTTTGAGGGAAGAATGAGCCCTTGAAAATGTCAGTTCTTGCAGCGGGGGTCTGAAAAGTCCGTGAGTGATGATTTATACTGCGCCTAATTGTGGGGGGGGGGGGGGGGGGGGGAGGGGGGGGGGAGGGGAGCGGGATAAGATCATCTGTTGAAATGTTGGCAGCGCCCTTTAGACCTTCGTACAAAAGAATCAGTCTACTGTCTCTCCTCCTTTTCTTGAGAGACTCCCATTTTAGTTTTTCCAGTATTCCAATCATAATCCCAAATAACAATTAGTAGTAATTAACTAATATATAGAAAATAGAGCCTTGCCATATGATTTATGCTTATGGGAACAATAAAAGCGCAGATCAGCCTGTACCTGCGCAACAGTTTCTGGCGAAAGAATGCACACAATACTGGTACACCGCTTAGAGGACTAATTAAGCCTGCCCAGTAAACGTGTGGCTATGTAAACTGACCGCGCTCGACATGACTTTATTGGGATGATTGGGCCGTAAAGCCTCAATAAAAAGAAAATTACTTTTATATGGCATAAGGGCTATATACATTGGGACTATAATGCCTTATAAATGAGAATATCACACCTCGCAAACAGTTTATGGCGAAGTTATCTAACACAACCTCTCTGATCAGAATGTGCGGGTGACCAGGCTTATCTGGTATTCACTGGACGCTTATATGTTCTCATAATTTGAGATGCAATATTAAACAATGTATATCGAATATGTGTGCCCATACGGATCAGCCTGCACGCTCGCCTAATGACACAGATGATCAATAGAAACAAAGCGCAGTGCATTCTGATCAGGAATACTGAATTTTTTTCAGTTACTGACTAATGTAGACGTTAATCAGTCTGTATTGGATGCACAGTTGAAGCCTTTTAATATTTAAATGGACAGACCTCCTACTGCCTTTACTGCTTTCCATCACGAAAACACGCCTATATAATATTGACCCCCTTAAACCCCACTTTTATATAGTACATCTGGGGTTTACAGGTGTTCTAACGAGTACCCACAATCTATGTTTTGAGCAGAAATATGAAAAATATCAAAGATTTTTATCTTAAAATTTTCAGTTTTTGGAGGTGAAATTTTCTATATATTTGAATAGGCGTGTTTTCGTAATGCGTTACAAAATATTATACTTCTTTTAGTGTCACAATTCATAAAAGCGCGAAAGAAGATAACTGTTTTATACTTTTTATATTTAAATCATGATAGATAAATGACAATATATATATTGTAAAAAAACATGTAAAAAGATAGTTAAATCGAGGTAACACAACAAATCATATAAATGTAGTAAGATGTTCTTTTCAAATTTCTTACAGCTAATTTATAAAAGCAATAATCCTAGTGTTATTTAGATTTTATGGTTGCTATGGTAACAGAAAATGCTAAAGTCAGCTGAAATTAGGAAAATAGGCATTTTGGACTGATTTTCAAAGATTCAGCCATTAAATTAACATAGAGCGCAGCTGAATACCAAAAAAGATATGTTAATAGATGACAAATGTTATCCAATAAATAGAAATATTTATTATTTTACTGTGAATACCATAAATATTGTCATCGAGTGAAATGAAAACATCAGTATTTTCACGAGTGCGAAGCACGAGTGAAAATTTGAATGTTTTCATTACACGAGATGAAAATGTTTATGGTATTCACTGAAAAAGAGTAAATTTTCTTTTTATTTTATTGTATACACGTCAATGCGCGTTTCTGACGTCATAAGTAACGTCACCAAACAAAACATGAACGTCATGGCGTCGACGCTCAACCGCTGGAGAAACAAAAACAAAAAGTTTCGGCGAATCAAAATAATGTTGACACCAAAATGTTCCTTACGCTCTAACTAAGAAAATGCATACCAACACTTGATAGTGTAGTTCAGAAACAAAGAAGTTAGAGGTGTTCAAAAATCTGAAGTGGAGGTAACATCCATTTCTGAAACAGTGAAGAAAACCGAAGTCGTCCAAAGCGAGGAGTGAAAAGATAAATCGTATCAGTCACTACAGTGAAATGATACGATATCAATTCACTAGTGATTGATACCACTTTTATTTTCATCAGATATACACTGATTTCACCGCTGACAATAAAATAAAACAAAATATAGTATGCAGCTGTGCTCGCATGTAATTTTTAAAAACAGATGTACTTTCACACATGCATATTTTATTCAAAATACCTATTTTCCTAATTTAAGATTATGTCAATGGCCGACTTCTGTTACCATAGCAACCATAAAAGGAAATTTTATTTCTATTTACATGGCCAGTCACTTTTGTGTACAGGTATTATGTGTGCCGTGTAATGAGAAAACAAGTCGTATGACATAGGCGAACAGCGGATGCACAGATCAACCAGATCTGCGCAGTCTCATCAGAACTTTTGCTGTTCGCCAATACATGGTATGAAATTCAATGGTTATGTAAGCAAACCGCGAAAGCCCTGATCAGGCTACACGGGTGCGCAGGCTAAATCAGGCCTTCTCTCTTCACATATGCCATAAGACGCCTTTCTCATGGCATGGCTACTTTTGCTTGTCGTTGCTATATGCATCTTTAGTCCGTTTCAAAATTAGGTTTGACTCCGCCCAATCTCTAGCAACTCTCCCAGTGTCTTGCAGTATAACTGGCTCACGGTCCATATGAAAAAAACAAACAAAAAAACTTCATCTTTATAGCGCCCTGTTTGCATAAGGCTATACGTCGCAGGAACAATTTAGCAGTATAGTGTACTGTAAGCTCTGTCGCAACCAAAGAGCAGGGTCCAGGTATTTTGATTTGTCAATATTTGTTGCAGTGCATTGCGTCTATCGATAGTTTCCCCCAGAGGTGGTGGTTGGGGTGGGGCGGGAGGGGGGCAAAAAGGGGCGACCGAAGCCATAGTCGTAGCGCTCAGTACGCACATTACGCATGTACGTAACAAAATGATATTATTTGCAATAAAGAAACAAGAACACATAAAATATTTGCTTTTTTACGACAGGGGCTGCTTTTAACGGAAATAATTTATCACTTTCAAAGCAGGGGGTGGGGACTCTAAAAGGAAAGAATTTTTCTCCCTCGGAGAGGAAATTCTTTTCTTTAATAGAAGCCCCTATTTCGTAAGCGATAACAAGGAGATTTTTTTTAAGATTCTTTCTGTGTTTGCGTAGTGATAATTCCGTTCTGGCTACGCCAATACCGCTGAGAGGATTAGACTGCAAAGACTTCCCACACACAGGAATTAGACAGCAGCTTTCTTTACCAGCAAATACATGGAGAATGTTTGGGGGAACAGCGAACATGGAAATTTAGAAAATACTTTTAGAACAATAAGACCTGTACGAGCAGTGAAGACTCAGATCAGCCTGTGCATTTTTTTTTTCTTTTAACTGAGCCGTGCAGTATCTACCCAAATTAGGACGGTACAAAAATGTTGTTCATAAAGTATAACCTGGGAGAACATACGCTTTTGGTCCATATGTAGACAAGTGTACATGTAGTTACAGTATACCTTCACCTGTACCGTGGATATTCTTGTTCCGTTCCGTTGAATATAATTATCGGTGTGGATAATTATACTTTCGGAACGGAACGGAACACGGTTAATAAATGTTTAATAAATGCCAAAACACATCCATTTTTATTCAAAAACAACTAAATGACATGTACCTGTTCAAGAGGATAAACAGGGAACACACATACATACATACATACATACATACATACATACATACAGGTAGATACACACAGAGATAAACATACGTACAGACCTGCGGACAAGCGGAACCATACATACATGCATACATACATACATATAAACACACTGTTACGAGCCAGGCGTAACGAGAAAGAAATGAAAGTGAAACCAGCAACAAGCTTTAAATTATTAACAATATTTATTCACAAAAAAATAAGATAAGATTCAAAACAAAAGAATGAAGTTTATGTCACAAAGTCCCTCAGAAATAATCCGCAAGAATTTATAAAACAAATCCCATGAATAACAGTTTCTGATCCCACAATTTAAAGTTCCTGAATTCAGAATTTAAGTCCAAAATGAATAAAATATTAAATTAATCCAGTATAGAATATTTTCCAGTGAAAGTATACAAAGATGCCCAGGTGAAAATCTTTTCTCCTTATATAACATCAAAGAACGTTCTAGAAAAAGAATTTACTACAAGCATCCCTTATTTTCCAGGTTCCTTCAAGAAACTTCCAAATATTTTAGGATATGCCAAAAATAACTCAGTCCAGAATCAAGAACATAAACAACATGTTATTGTAAACATGTTGTTCCAGAAAGTTATTTTTGGAAACATAGTAAATAAAGCTATTTATGGAAACATAGTAAACATGATGTTTAAAATAATTGAACACGCTGTTATATAACACTTCCCCTCTTCAAGGAAAAGAAAGATTTATGTAATAAAGCTTTCTTTTGTCATAAAATTATCATAAAATAAAATACTGATAAAAGCAATTACTATCTTACATACAGCAAGTTACAGGAAACCACAGATGAAGACATCATGCTCTAGACAAGGCATCAAGAATAATATTATCTTTTCCTTTGATATGCCTGATGTCAAGATTGTATTCCTGTAACAACAGGCTCCATCTGAGCAACCTCTGATTCTTGTTTTTCATCTTATGGATGAAAGTCAGTGGATTGTGATCGCTGAAAACAACAATAGGTGAGGGCGAAGAAGTCAGATAAACTTCAAAATGTTGAAGAGCAAGAATGAGAGACAAATATTCTTTCTCTAGTGTAGAATAATTATTTCGATGTTTGTTAAACTTTTTGGAAAAGTAACAAACCGGATGATCCACACCATTGTCATCCTCTTGCAGCAATACACCACCTGCACCAACATCACTTGCATCTACGGCTAGCTTAAATTCTTTATTAAAATTCGATGCCAAGAGAACTGGCTTACTCCTCAGTATGGCTTTAAGTTTATCAAAGGCATTCTGACAATCACTGCTCCACTTAAACCTCATTCTTTTACTAAGTAAATTAGTCAGTGGCTCAACAATTACAGAAAAAATATTACAGAATTTTCTGTAATAACCAGCCATACCAAGAAACCTCATCAGTTGTCTTTTGCATGTGGGCACCGGAAAATTTGAAATAGCTTCAACTTTAGCTTCTATAGGTTTAACCTGACCATGACCCACAACATGTCCTAGAAATGTTAAAATTGCATGACAGAATTCACTTTTAGCAAGGTTTATTGTCAGTTTTGCTTCACTTAGTTTATCAAAGAATGCTTTGATAGTCCCCAGATGGTGATTCCACTCATCATTGTATATGATGGCATCATCGATGTAAGCCTCGCAATGCTCGATTCCAGCTATTATAGTGTTGATTAAGCGTTGAAATGTTGCTGGAGAGTTTTTCATTCCGAAAGGCATTTCTTTATAGTGATGTAATCCATCAGGTGTAACAAATGCTGAGATCTTTTTGGCTCTTTCTGTGAGAGGAATTTGCCAAAATCCTTTCAGAAGATCGAATTTAGTTATATATTTTGAATTTCCAATTTTGTCAATACAGTCATCCATTCTTGGGATGGGAAAAGTTTTACTCAAATTTTTGACCTTACTATAATCGGTGCACATCTGATATGATCCATCTGGTTTTGGTACAAGAATACAAGGTGAACTCCATTCACTTTGGCTTGGTTCAATGAAATCATTGTCCAGCAAATACTGAATTTCCTCCTTAAGATATTTTTGTTTTGTTGGATTCATTCTATATGGATGTTATTAAACAGGTTGTGAGTCCTCAACATTCACATCATGATAAATTTTGTCAGTCCTTGTGGGGATGTCCGGAAATAAGTGTTCGTATTGATGAACAAACTGTTTCAGTTCCTTTATTTGGACTGCATCTAGGTGTGAAAGTTTCTGGCCGAGATCCTTTAGAATGTCAGAATTCTGGAGTTTTGATGAAGCAGGATCAGATTTGGTGAAGTTCATGTCTTCAGAGTTCATTTCACTTTGTTCCTGAGGGACTAAACTAACAAAACTAATTGGTGCAAAAGAAGAGCTATCCCTGTCTATGTAATGTTTAAGCATGTTAACATGACATAACTGTTTTTGTTTGTGTCTCCCAGGAGTGTTAACAATGTAATTTACATCACTAATCTGTTTATCTACAGTGTAAAGGCCGTAATGCCTGGCTTGCAATGGTTTGCCAGGAATAGGCAAAAGAGCAAGTACCCTGTCTCCAGGCATGAATTTTCTTTCTTTTGCATTTTCATCATACCAACGTTTCATTTTCCTTTGTGCTGACTTAAGATTCGTCCGAGCAGCTTCACAAGCTTTAGAAGTGGTCTTTAAAATCTGATACATACTGAAGTAAGTTCAGAGAACTGTCATCATTTGAGAGAAATTTCTCTTTCAAAAGTTTCAAAGGTCCACGCACAGTGTGGCCAAATACCAGCTCAAATTGGCTAAAAACCAAGAGATTCCTGAACAGATTCTCTAATAGCAAACAACAACAAATGAATGCCTTCATCCCAATCTTTTTCAGTGTCAAAGCAGTATGATCTGGTCATATTTTTCAGTGTCTGATGAACCTTGACTTTCAGGATGGTAAGGCGATGACTTATATTGAGTAATGCCCAACTCATGCATGACCTGCTGAAAACTTCCTGACATGAAATTTGAGCCCTGATCCGACTGAACAGACTTTGGGAGGCCTACAAACGTGAAAAACCTTACTAAAGCCTTAACAATATTCTTTGTTTTAATATTCCTAAGTGGAATGGTTTCTGGGAAACGTGTAGAAGCACACATTATAGTTAGAAGATACTCATGACCTGACTTAGTTTTGGGCAAGGGACCAACACAGTCAATAACTTTCTGCTAAAAGGTTCATCAAAAGCAGGAATAGGCTGTAAATGAGCTTTCGGTATTGTCTGGTTGGGTTTTCCTACCATCTGACAAGTATGGCAAGATTTACAAAATTGAGAAACGTCAGATTTTTACCCTGGCCAGTAAAAATGGTTAAGAATTTTGTGATAGGTCTTATTTACACCTAAATGACCTGACATGGGAGTCTCATGGGCCAAGTTCAAAATTTCCGGGCGATAAACCCTTGGAACCACTATTTGGTGGTTAACAGTCCAGTCGTCTTCTGCTGAGACATCAGGAGGACGCCATTTTCTCATTAAAATGCCATTTTTGACATAAAAACAGACTGGGACTTGATCTATTTCTTTCTCATCAAAAGCCCTTTCAAGTAAAGGCAAAATTTCAGGATCATTATGCTGTTCCTTGGAAAGTTGTGACCTTGACACCAAGTCATGACCTTGACCTTGGTCATTTTATATTGAAGAGTAATGACTGGACTCTGGCTGGTCACTTGTCTGCTTGTCAGACAGGCTGGATGAAAGAGAATTTGTAATCTCATGTTTAAAAGACTGACCCAAAAAGGTATCAGTTAAATCAATGTCCCCTTCATTCTGTTTTGCTTTCTTAGCCATGGCCCTTGTAACGGCACAAGATGGGTAAAGATCAGGGATTTCCTGCTCAATGGGATCAGGTGGCTGATCAATACAAGGTATGTTAGTCAAAAATGGATTTACCACAACCTTATCTCCTGCTAAGTCATTGCCTAACAGTAAGTGAACACCTTTAAAAGGTAAAGAAGGTCGAATACCAACAGCCACTAAACCAGTTAACAAGTCTGAGGATAAATAAATGTTATGAGGAGGAAAATCCACACTCTACACCCTGAATAAGGACACTTGTACCAGAAGAAGTCTTCTCAGTAAAAGGCAGAGTATCTGCTAAAATAAGGGATTGAGAAGCTCCGGTGTCTCGTAAGATTTTAATTGGGGTAGACTGGACATAGTCACTATTAAGTGACACAAAACCATCTGATAATGGTTCATAAATCTCCATAACAGAATTAGACTCAGACCTTTTGGTCTGGGTAGGATCTTCCTCCTTAACAAATGACTGTGGTTTTGACCGTAAAGAGGTAAGGCCTGTAGGTTTAAGCCCCTCTTGTTTTTCTTTCTTTCTTTTCAAATGTAAGCATTCAGAAATAATATGACCTGTCTTTTTGCAATAATTGCAAATTGGTTGAGATAAGGGATTTTGATCCTTGTTTTCACCCGAAGATTTTGGGTTTAGGAGTAAATCTTTGGCTATAACTGCCAGATGAATTACTAGGACTATGTTTGGATCCTGATTGTGGAAAAAATGATCTTCTAGAGGGATTTGACTTATTACTAAAGGAAACTTTATGTGTTAAAGCATAATCATATGCAAGTCGAGCTGCAGCTTCCAAAGTTTCAACCTGTTTCTCATCTAAAAAGGACTTAATGTCTGAATTTATGCACCTTTTGAACTCCTCTACAAGCATGAGCTACCTAAGTTTTTCATGATTAGAGCCAATTTTCTTTGAAGAGCACCACCTATCAAATAACTGTTCTTTAGTTCTAGCAAATTCTACATGGGTCTGCTCATTTTCTTTCTTACAGTTCCTACATTTTTGCCTGTAAGCCTCAGGGACCAACTCATAAGCCTTAAGAATTAATTCCTTTACAGTATCATAACTGGAGCTCTGCTCGACAGTCAGCTGAGTATAAATTTCTCGAGCCTTCCCAATTATAACACTTTGCAAAAGCAAGGTCCAATGCTCCTTTGGCCATTTTAAATTTTCTGCTACTTTTTCAAAATGAAGAAAATATTTGTCAACCTCTTTTTCCTGAAATGGAGGAACGAATCTAATATGTTTGGTAACATCAAAATGAGAGCCAGAGTCTAAAGGTTGCCGTTTTACTGTCATATTTTGCATTTCTAGTTCTTTCATTCTTAAATTAAATTGTCTCTCTCTTTCTTTTTCTTCTGTATCAAATTTTAATTTTTCCATTTCTATCTGAATTTGTCTTTCTATGTCTTTCTCTCTCTCTTCCAGTTCCATTCTTTCTTTCTGCATTTGTCTTTCTTGTTCAATTTTAAGTTTTTTCCTGCTCTAATCTTAATTTTTCTAACTCAATTTGCTTTTGAATTTCAAGCTCTCGCATTTGCAAACCTGTATGTGTAAGGAGAACAAGAGACAAAGCAGAAGAATCAAGTAATTCCTTATCAACCAAAAATTGGACCAAAACATTTTTTATTTCCTGTTTTAACATAGACTTGTTGACGTTAGTCAATTCATAGTGAGCAGCAATATCCAACAAATCTGACTTTTTGGCCAAATTTAACAGCTCCTGCGAAGGCGCAGCAATAAAAGCTTGAAGGTCAAATAACACGATTGCTTTTTGCTGGTTTTATCAAGTAAATTTATCAATCAGAGTTTATTTACTGATATTTTTCAAAAGTCAATACTTGCTTTTTTATTATTATTATATTTTTTTGAAACTCAATACTTGTTTTTTATCAAATAAATTTTTTTTATATTTACTGAATTTTTTATAAAAGTCGGTACTTGTTTTATAGCAAACAAATATTTTTTTTTTTTTTTTTTTTTTTTTTTTCTAAATCATTATTTGTTTTCTTAAAAAAGCTCAAACTTGTTTTAGCTCAAGAAAATGTTCGATCCCGGACGAGCCCCCAATTTCTGTTACGAGCCAGGCGTAACGAGAAAGAAATGAAAGTGAAACCAGCAACAAGCTTTAAATTATTAACAATATTTATTCACAAAAAATAAGATAAGATTCAAAACAAAAGAATGAAAGTGAACACTACCTTTCAAGTTTATGCCACAAAGTCCCTCAGAAATAATCCGCAAGAATTTATAAAACAAATCCCATGAATAACAGTTTCTGATCCCACAATTTAAAGTTCCTGAATTCAGAATTTAAGTCCAAAATGAATAAACTATTAAAGTAATCCAGTATAGAATATTTTCCAGTGAAAGTATACAAAGATGCCCAAGTGAAAATCTTTTCTCCTTGTATAACATCAAAGAACGTTCTAGAAAAAGAATTTACTAAAAGTATCCCTTATTTTCCAGGTTCCTTCAAGAAACTTCCAAATATTCTAGGATATGCCAAAAATAACTCAGTCCAGAATCAAGAACATAAACAACATGTTATTGTAAACATGTTGTTCCAGAAAGTTATTTTTGGAAACATAGTAAATAAAGCTATTTATGGAAACATAGTAAACATGATGTTTAAAATAATTGAACACCCTGTTATATAAGAACACATACATCAGGGGACGTATAACTCCCTAACACTTTGTTTTTTACCTTGCTTCTGAAAGCTGAAAGCAATTCTAGATATTCTTGTTCCGTTCCGTTCCGTTAAATATAATTACGAGTATTAGTGTGGATAATTATACTTTGCGGAACGGAACGGAACAAAGTTTAGTTATGGCAAAACAAACTTTTTCATCAAAATCATTCAAAAATCAGGTACATGTACAAGAGGATACATACTCGTACATACATACATACATACATACATACATACATACATACGAAGCCATACAAGCCATTATACATACACATGGGCACCTTTTTCGCCAACCCACCCCCTCCCCCACCATTGGCAACATACTTGTTTCATTTAGGGTTCGGGTCGTACGTACATAAAACTTCCGTCTGTCTGTCCGTCTGTCTGTCCTTACATAATTCTGTAATACTCAGTTTAACAGTTTTGTAACTGGTAGATTTTAGACTCCTCTTATTATAGCAAGTCGAAATTTACATGCATACATACATGCATACACACATGTAGGCTGGCAGACACAGACCGACAAACAGAAGATAGGCGCTAAAATATACCTACATACATACACATGGGCACTTTTTTCGCCCAACGCCCCCATCATTGGCATGATACTTGTTTCATAGTGTGTTCGGGTCGTACGTACGTACGTACTACCGTCTTTTCGTCCGTCCCTCCGTCTGTCTGTCCTTACGCGATTCTATTACACTCAGTTTAACATTTTTGTAACAAGGAATTCTGCATATTCTTTTTCCCTTCCATTCATTCCTATAATGCAAAGCAATTTCAAATTTTGATTGTGTGTGTCTGTTGTCTCGCCTTATCTTACTTTCTTCGGTAGTTTAGGATGGCTGTGGTCTTTGAGTTTGGCTTTTCCTGAGCACCCCTTTCTTACTATTTCTTGTAGAGTCTTTAGTATATCTCATGCTGCAAGAGTTCATTTTTCAAACTCGCTGGAATGCGGAAGCAGTTCTGGATATCCTTGTTCCGTTCCGTTAAATATAACTATCGGTGTGGATAATTATACTTTGCGGAATGGAACGGAACAAAGTAAATAAATGCCAAAACACAAACATTTTTTCTTTTATTCAAAAACAACCAACTGTCCAAGAGGATCATTTTTATCGATTATACGCCTTAATCGACAACTACGTATTCCTCAGAGACGTATTCCTAAAAAAAAAAAAAAACATTGGTTAAGAAGAAAAAATAAATGGGTTCTGCATATTCTTGTTCAGTTCATTCCTGTAATGCAAAGCAATTGTCATGTAGAGCCTTTGTTATATCTGCATGCTGCAAGGGTTAATTATTCTAATCTTCTTGAAGCTGAAAGCATGACTGGATATTCTTGTTCCGTTCCGTTCCGTTAAATATAATTATCAGTATGGATAATTATACTTTGCGAAACGGAACGGAACAAGCTTACAAATGGCAAAACACAAACATTTTTATTTAGAAAATAACCAAAGGACAGGTAAATATTCGAGAAGATAATTTTTATCGATAATAAGCCTTATACGACAATCAAATATTCTTTAAAACATTGGACAAGAACGAATAATGTAAGGAGTTTTGCACATTCTTGTTCTTGTTCCCTACCATTCATTCCTATAGTGCAAAGCAATCTTCATATAGAGTCATCAGTATATCTGCATGCTGCCTGGGTTCATTTTTCTAACTTGCTGAAGCTGTAAGCAGTTCTGGATATTCTTGTTCCGTTCCGTTAAATATAATTGTCAGTGTGGATAATTATACTAAGCGGAACGGAACGGAACAACGTTCATAAATGGTAAAATCGTAAACTATTATTATTCAGAAACAACTCAAAACTGTTTTAATGTTCAAGAGGATAAACTTCTAATCGATAATAAGCCAAAATATTCTCCAAAACTGTGGACAAGTGCAAATATTATCATTTTATATTTATTCCCCATTGTGTGCCCCTAAAGTTTTTCCGTTCCGTTCCGCAAAGTATAATTAGCCCTTCAAGCATACAGGAAAAACATAAACAGTTCACGGGTAGGAGTGTTGGAAATCAGCCAGAATTCATCTTCGATCATCGATTTTGTAAAACCTACTGATCATCGACTAATAATCGACTTGCAGATTTTCTAATTCTTATTTTAGTCCTCTTCCTAGTACTAATTCATAGCTCCAGGCCGATAAGTGTGGTATATCCAGATATATTTTTTCTTATTTCTGCACGAAAACATATGTTGTGGGTACTCATTAAAAACGCCTCGCGGAGGTGCTTCGGATTTGTTTTATGTCTTACCTTGTGTTATTTTGTTCTTGTGTTTTTCAGTCTTGGGGAATAGAGAGCTAATCTTAGTGCTTTTTGTACGTTTGTTCGATTTGTGCTTGTTTGGTTTTATCGGTTTCCTCTTCCTCTAGGTGTCTGGGAAAGGCTGCGGTTTGTGATTGTGGCACTCCCTGGACTTTTCTCTTTCCTTTTTTTTCTAATGAGTACCACAATATATGTTATCAGGGAGAGTTTTCATGGAGAAATAAGAAAAGTATCAGTACTTAAATTTATGGTTCAAACAAGTGCCTTATAGCAGGCTATTTGATCAACTTTCTTCACCTTTAATTGCCCACAAATCTAGAATGACTGAAAGAGAGGGTTAGTGGTTTACTCTATTGACCGTTCTAAGGCGGTGGTCCCGGTGTTAGTCTTACTCTGTTGTTTTATGGTATATTCTACGAGACGATTTGTTTTATTTCTTACCTTGTGTCATTTTGTTCTTGTGTTTTTCATTCCTTTTAGCACTGAAATTACCTCGCTTGGGAAAGAGAGAGCTAATCTTAGTGCTATTCGTACGTTTGTTCGATTTGTGCTTGATTGGATTTGTCGGTTTCCTCTTCCTCTTGGTGTCTGGGAAGGGCTGCGGTTTGTGATTGTGGCACTCCCTGGACTTTTCTCTTACCTTTTTTTTGGTATTTTAAATATTTTACATCTTGCCCATTAAAATAAAAAGTGAGAAAATAAATGTTTCTAAAAATTGAATTCTATAAAGTCGACTATAAAAATTACTTTCGATCACCAATCAAAAGAGACAAAATGACTGATGATCGATGATAATCGGTCATCAGTGGCAACACTTGGATAAACACAGAAAAACCTGGAATATTTCGAGTGCCCAGACTTGAAACTTTATGTTGGATAATTCGGGCAAAGAGTTAACTCCGATATATCCCACTTTATACAGAGAAATGTGAGGTGTGCAGGGTACAATTATCTGCCTTTTTCATACTAAATATCAGATACTGTTGATATTCTTAGAACTGCCTGTCTCATGGGAGCGGCATAATAAATAGATTTCAACTCAAACGAGCACCAACAACCCATGGAAATAGGTAAATAACAGCAAACTGTGGTTCGGAAAAATAATCCTGAAACATGAAAGATGGTATTATGTTACAAAGATTTTTTAACGTAAAGGTTCATTCGTACGAGCGTAAGTTGCCAAGATCATAGGTCTAGATAAGAGTGGGTATCAGGTTAATATTTTTCGTATTTCGCCACGAAAACACGAAAACTGGGCCAGGTGCTTCTAATGAGTACCCAAAACATGTTTTCGTGGAGAAATAAGAAAATGTCAGTATTTTTGGATTGAAAAAAAAAACGCATTAACTATCAAATTAATATCTTTATTATTTCTCCATGAAAATTAAGAGTAGACACTTTTCAACAGGAAGTTCCAATAGTTGTCTCCCTTGTAAAACATGTAAAAAAAAATGTGCAGGTGTATCCTTTCCCCTTAAATGTTTCATTTGAACACCTTTGGACCTATGGAAACTTTATAAAGACAGGGTAGTTCGAATCAACTGGGGTTAATTAGAGCCAGGTGAAGAGGCATTTAAATGGGGACATTTTAGGGATAGCTTTTCGATATGTGGTGTGTACTCATTAAAATTGCCTCATCCAGCTAACATACATTTTCACGATAAAATAAAAAGAAACTACCTGAATTAATACTAAATATTTGCTGTCTAGAAGCCATGGGAAGAATTCCAGAGGGATTTTGAGCCATTATAGTTAAATGTATATGAAGATAATAAAATAGAGTTTTTGTGCAGCTGTAATTCCATTACCGCATATGAATCGAGTCTCTAGGCTGAATGTGTTGTGATTGTTCTTGCACAAAGTTTTGACAGCTGCATCATTGTAATCAAAATGCGCCAACAAACATCAAAATTAAGTTTTACTATCAGATAATCAAACAAAATCAGCATTAAAAACAAAATAAAAAAATAGAATCGACAAGAAAATAAAAATGTTCTCAGTCAAAAAAGAAAGTATGCATCGTATTTGACAACTATAGTCGAACTTCAAAACTAATCCTGAAACCATGAAAGATGGTATAATGGTATCTGACCGGTGTTGGTCTTACTCTTTGTTGCTTTGTGGTTTATTCTACGAGGCGATTTGTTTTATGCCTTACCTTGTGTCATTTTGTTTTTGTGTTTTTCAGTCCTTTTAGCATTGCGATTATCTCGCTTGGGGAAGAGAGAGCTAATCTTTATGCTTTTCGTACGTTTGTTCGATTTGTTCGGCCTCTTCGTAAAACTTTAACCAGTGGGTTGGGGCTTGACGATATGTCTTTGGCTTGGCCCGCCGTGGTTCAACTATCGGTTTTCATTTACTCTGGCATACAGTAGAATTAGCCATGAGTACTCGTCTTTGTTTATTATAGTGATTAATTTAATTTTTATGTTTTCGCTTTGCTGTATTGACTGAGCTGGGAGCCTTTATGCGAACCGAATTTTTATGTATTTCTATATTAAGAGTAGCATCGGGACCCATGGTGAAGTTGACTGGCTGTAAAAGTGCTTTAAACCCCCCGGTGGTTTATTCTACTGATCGTTCTAATGCGGTGGTCCCGGTGTTAGTCTTACTTTTTGTTGCTTTGTGATTTATTCTACGAGGCGATTTGTTGTATGTCTTACCTTGTGTCATTTTGTTTTTGTGTTTTTCAGTCCTTTTAGCATTGCGATTACCTCGTTTAGGAAAGAGAGAGCTAATCTCTGTGCTTTTCGTACATTTGTTCGATTTGTGCTTGTTTGGATCTGTCGGTTTTCTCTTTCTCTTGGTGTCTCGGAAGGGCTGCGGTTTGTGATTGTGGCACTCCCTGGACTTTTCTCTTACCTTTTTTTTTTTTATTTTGTTCTTGTGTTTTTCAGTCCTTTTAGCATTGCGATTACCTCGCTTGGGGAAGAGAGAGCTAATCTTAGTGCTTTTCGTACGTTTGTTTGATTTGTGCTTGTTTGGTTTTGTTGATTTCCTCTTCCTCTTGGTGTCTGGGGAGGGCTACGGTTTGTGATTGTGGCACTCCTTGACTGTTCTCTTACATTTTTTTCAATGCCTCGAAACTTTGGGGTCATGAAAGTTTGTTCAAGACAGAGTTAGTTTAAGCCACTTAGGGTTAATCATAGCTCCAGGTCAGGATGCATAATAGGGATATCATTTCGAGTTTCTTTAAAGATAAGTCGTGTATACTCATTAGAATCGCCACATCAAGGCGATTTTATTTAGTAGACACAACATATATTTTCAAGATAAGATAAGCAGATTCTCCCTAAAATATCCAAAAAATGCATGTATTAATATCTGTAGCTATGTGAAATTCTTCCTAAGAACTCGAGAACGACTTCGAAAAGCCTTGTTCGAGCCATCGATGCTTCTACGTAAATCCATAGTTCACACAAACGCATACTTGGTATCAAAATAAAGATTAATTTATGGTCCATAATATTATTGCATCAATTATTGCATCAATGTTTTCATGTTTTTCACTGAAGAAGAAAAACACGAGTTTGTTTCAGTGCTATAGAAGGTAGGGATCAGTTGTAAAACTCGCAGATTTGAAAGGAAGTAGCCAGAGAACTGTACGATAGGTTTACCATCATGGTGAACAATCCTAGTAGTTTCACAGAAATAGCCGATATCGCTTTGGGAAACTCGTCGCAGACTTCCCGGTGTTAGTCTTACTCTTTGTTGCTTTGTGATTTATTCTACGAGGCGATTTGTTGTTTGTCTTTCCGTGTGTCATTTTGTTCTTGTGTTTTTCAGTCATTTTAGTATTGCGATTATCCCGCTTCGGGAAGAGAGAGTTAATCTTAGTGCTTTTCGTACGTTTGTTCGGTTTGTGCTTGTTTAGATTTGTCGGTTTCCTCTTCCTCTTGGGGTCTGGGAAGGGCTGCGGTTTCTGATTGTGGCACTCCCTGGATTTTTCTCTTACCTTTTTTACCTATACAAATTTCGACCAGAATTTAACAGGAAAGTCGTATTAAATTGATTAAAATACAATTTTAGAAGAATGCGACAGAAATGTATGTTATTTTTGAAAAGATATTTTATTAGAAAAGAATCTGATATAAAATTTGTAAAAATAAATTGATGACTTTGTTCTTCCATTTTACTTTGAAGTGTGGTATGTCGTTTCCCTATTCATCCGATATATATTTTGCCAAAATGCTTCCAAAGCTACATTTTAATGCTAATTTAAAAAATATTGTTTTCCCATCGGTACTTTTATAAGTTATGAATAGAAAGCCAATTTCTCAAAGTTTGCAATGATATATTCTATTCGATAATAAATTACAAAGTTTAACATAGTTCTTCCATTTTGGTTTAAAACATAAGGAAAAAAGGGAAAGAGAAAAGTCCAGGGAGTGCCACAATCACAGACCGCAGCCCTTCCCAGACACCAAGAGGAAATCAACAAAACCAAACAAGCAAATGGCTATCATCATGATTATTATGTACGATTTATATGACGCGCATTAAGTAAATCTGCTAATTAGAATGTTGGCTGCAATCAATGCAAACAGTTTTTATTGCGGAACTCCAATTAAAAAGAGCAAATCCTTCTGATACCGAGGCACCTTTTTTGGATTTGAATCTATGTATATCTAATGGTACAGTTTCCACCAAAATTTATGATAAACGGGACGATTTTGATTTTGATATAGTCAATTTCCCTTCTCTAGATGGCGATGTCCCCCGGCGTACCTCATATGGGGTATACATATCTCAACATTAGATTCGCCAGAGCTTCAAATCTTAATGACTTTAACTACCGTAATAAAGCCCTTACTGCCAAACTTCTTAGGCAGGGCTATCGTTATTTTAAACTTCGTGAGGCGTTTTCGAAATTTTATCGCAGACACAGTGTCTTGTTAGAAAAATATAGCGTCAATCTGAAAACACTTCTGAAACAAGGTATATTGGAACCCGAATTTTACGGTGACTTAGTGTACAGATTTAGAAAAATTGTAGGTAAATCTAACTTTTCGGAACAATTCAGAAAACTTATTAACCGTTATAAAAGAATTGGCTATACCCTGGATATTATGCGGCAGACTGCATACCTAGCTGTCAACCCAATCATTGTTGATGGCTGTGATTCACTCTTTAATTGCACGACGGCGGTTCGGGCCTCAGACTCAATGACGGCCTCTTCGTAAATTTAACCAGTGGGTTAGGGCTTGACGATATGTCTTTAGCTTGGCCCGCCGTGGTTCAAGTATTGGTTTTCATTTACTCTGGCCTACAGTAGAATTAGCCATGAGTACCCGTCTTTGTTTATTATAGTGATTAATTTGATTTTTATGTTTTCGCTTTGATGCATTGACTGAGTTGGGAGCCTTTATGTGAACCGAATTTTTATGTATTTATGTATTAAGAGTAGCCTCGGAATCCAGGGTGAAGTTGGCTAGCTGTAAAAGTACTTTAACTCCTCCCCACCCCCACCCCCACCCCCCGACCCCCGGTGGTTTACTGACCGTTCTAATGCGGTGGTCCCGGTGTTAGTCTTACTCTTTGTTGCTTTGTGGTTTATTCTACGAGGCATTTTGTTGTATGTCTTACCGTGTGTCATTTTGTTCTTGTGTTTTTCAGTTCTTTTAGTATTGCGATTACCTCGCTTCGGGAAGAGAGAGCTGATCTTAGTGCCTTTCGTACGTTTGTTCGATTTGTGCTTGTTTGGTTTTGTTGATTTCCTCTTCCTCTTGGTACCTGGGAAGGGCTGCGGTTTGTGATTGTGGCACTCCCTTTTCTCTTACCTTTTTTTTTGAGTAGACCTTCGGTCGTTTGTTACAGAGCCGAAATATGTTTGCTTTACCCGGAGGGACTAAGAACATTGAGGATATGGTTAATTGACCCGTTAATACACAGATTAGTTCTTTAACAATCTGTTGACTGAAAGTTGCAGATATATATAAACCAATTTTTCTGGGAAAAATAGTAAATAAATAAACAAATAAATAAAAATGTCGTTTGCTGAAAATTTTATATAGACAGATAGATCTGACGAACAGATTGATCAATTTATCGTAGGATGTAGGGACGGAAAACCCATGGTACCGATGAGTTAACAAAAACGATGAAGGGGTGTTTTTTGTTGGTTTTTTTTTTCCAAGCTCGGTAAGTGCACGGCGCTGTCATCATTTAGGGTAATCTTTCACGAGTGTTCTAAAACGCTGTGATTAGCGGGTGTGTGTGTGTGTGTGTGTGTGTGTGTGTGTGTGTGTGTGTGTGTGTGTGTGTGAGAGAGAGAGAGAGATGATGACAATTCGTATACAGTGAGGAGCATTTACCCGAAACATCCTCGGTTAGAAGGATATGTAGGTCATAATATATATATGTCATGCCGTCTTAAAATAAATTTTCTTATCTTATCTCTAGCCTGCGTTAGACGTAAAATAAAGCGTTGTTTTTCTTTTTCGTCTGTGTTGTTATTTTGTCAGTCGACTGTGCAACAGAAAGAACTGGTGAACCGTGACCAAGATCTGAAGAAGAGAACTAAGGCAAGTGTCTTTTTGATTATTCGCTTTTCTAGTCATGGCGGAAGGGAACCAGTTGCCCGATGTTGATCAGAATGCTCAAAATATAATTTCATCCTTGGGTAAAACAAGTCGAAATGTTTTGTAAATTAACGAATATACCGGCTAACGGCGTAAAACTTGTAGCGTATAACTCTAGCATAGAGGCCGCAAGTAATTTTCTTGCTTAGATACTTGACTCAATTTCCGGCAGCAACTTGGGACATGGTACAAATAGAGCTTTCACGAAGGTTTCCGGCTATTATTGATCCTTCCCATGCGTCTGTTTTGTCGCGGTGCATACAGACGACAGGGGAGGTAATTCCGGCCCGAAACGGCAGGTCAGTGCGATAAATCAACAGGGACATTGTTATGGCCGAGGATAAAATTATTAATATAGGCAACAAGGCAATGAGCAGAGTCATAAGAGCAATATGAACGGAAGGCGCTGTTACCTGTGCAATTCGCCAAGTCAGTAACAAAGAGAGTGCCCTACGGAAAACATAACAACCTTAAATGTAAAACAAGAGGAAAACAATCAAGAACAGAAAATACTTTAAACTAGAATCCTCTCTCTATCGTAAGGCAGCAGATAAAGCGAGAAATAATGCATCAACGTTTAAAATTTCATTAGCATAAAATCCAAATTCGTGTTGTTTAACGTTAGAGAAAGGGAAATTAAGAGCTTTGGTAGATTCAGGAGCGGAAGTAAGTCCCATAAATTTTAAAATTTATCAGTCTTTAAAAATGAAAACGACTCTAAGAAAAGTCGATGTAAATCTGCAGTCAGTTAATGGCGAACAGGTAAAAGTTCATGGATTGATTAAATTAAAACTTTTCGCTGAAAGGCACAAATTTAAGTCACAATTTTTACGCAGTATCAAATATGAACAGAAACATAATTTTAGGACAAGATTGGTTAATAAAAAATGGGGTTAGAATGTATTATGACTTAGGCTGCCTAAGGGTAAATAACACTTATGTCCCCTTAATTGAAGATATTCACACACCATCAGTTGTACGGTTGAAGTCTACACCGGTGCTTAAACCACACGACGCATATATCTGTAAAGGCAGAGTGAAGAACAACCCACAATATCAAAACAAGGCATTAATCAAGTGTCATCAATTGAGCAAAGTTTTATTAATAATGACCCGGGGTAGAAATGACAAGTGCTGTCATAAAACTAGATGAATCAGGGTCATGCCCTGTACGCATAGTGAACAAAACAGGGAAAATGAACAAAATGAAAAAAAAGGCTGTGTCATAGAAAAGGTTAGTCTAATTGACGAAGAGTGCATACACCAAATAAACACAGTAAACACAAACGTTACCAATCGGTATACTCGTGAAGCGTTAATGACTGAATTAAATTTTCCTGAACAATATAAGGAATTTATAATAAACCGTTTAGAGAAAAATTTAGATATCTTGGCCAAAAAACAACAACACCGATTTAACGCAGACAGACACAGTAAAGATGAAAATAGACACCTATGACCATACTCCTATTAAACTTACACCTTTTAGCATACCCCTAAACACACGCAAGATAATTCACAAAGCCGTAGATGAAATGCTTGAGGGGAATATTATTGAGAGATCAAAGTCAAGTTACGCATTCCCAGTATTTATTGTAGAGAAAAAGGATAGAAGTGGTAGGTTTTGTGTAGACTATAGAAAGCTAAATAAAATAATAAGACCCATGGTTACAAAACTTACCCTGATCGATGATGTAAAAAGCAGGTTGTCAGGTGCTAAATATTTCACTTCAATAGATCTCCGAGCTGGCTGCTGGCAGGTGAAGTGCCATGAATCCTCGCAGGATCTTACGGCCTTTGCTTGTCATAGGGGTCTTCTCTCATTCAAAAAAAGGTAAAAGAAAAGTCCAGGGATAGCCACAATCACAAACCGCAGCCCTTCCCAGACACCAAGAGGAAGAGGAAACCGACAAATCCAAACAAGCACAACTCGAACAAACGTACGAAAAGCACTAAGATTAGCTCTCTCTTCCCCAAGCGAGGTAATCGCAAATACTAAAAGGACTGAAAAACATAAGAACAAAATGACACATGGTAAGACACACAACAAATCGCCTCGTAGAATAAATCACAAAGCAACAAAGAGTAAAAACGGTAAGAGAAAAGTCCAGGGAGTGCCACAATCACCAACCGCAGCCCTTCCCAGACCCCAAGAGGAAGAGGAAACCGACAAATCTAAATAAGCACAAACCGAACCAATGTACGAAAAGCACTAAGATTAGCTTTCTAAGACTAACACCGGGACCACCGCCTTAGAACGGTCAGTAGAGTAAGCCACCGGTTTATGCCATGCCCTTTGGGTTATGTAATGGTAAGAGAAAAGTCCAGGGAGTACCACAATCAGAAACCGCAGCCCTTCCAAGACACCAAGAGGAAGAGGAAACCGACAAATCCAAACAAGCACAAATCGAACAAACGTACGAAAAGCACTAAGATTAGCTCTCTCTTTCCAAAGTGAGGTAAGAGCAATGCTAATTGGACTGGAAAACACAAGAACAAAATGGCACAAGGTAAGACATACAACAAATTGCCTCGTAGAATAAACCAAAAAGCACCAAAGAGTAAGACTAACACCAGGACCACCCTACTAAGATGATATGTTAATATGGTCAAGCCCCCTGGAAGAACATTTAGATCCTGTACAACAAGTCTTTGATAGATTTAGGCAGCATAAACTTGAACTAACACTAAAGAAATGTAGTTTCCTTCGAAAAGAAACACGCCACTTGGGCTTTGTCATATCTAAACAAGGGATAAAACCGGATGAAAGTAAAGTGAGGGCAATACGAAGCATGCCCCTGCCTAGTAGTGTCAGAGAACTTAGGGGTTTCATTGGGGCTATGTCCTGGTAACGCAGATGCGTACCAAACTTTTCCAAAATAGCAGAATCCTTGATAGCTTTGACAAGAAAGCATGCTAGGTTTAAATGGACGCCTGAGTGTCAAGCCGCTTTCGAATTCCTAAAAGAAAGTCTTAAAGTCATTCCACTGTTTGCATACCCGTACAAATTTACCTTACAAATTCTACAAAGTAACCAGTGCAAACCGTATAGGGGCCGTTAGCAGGAAGACATTGATGAAGACGGAAATGGAACAGGTGAGATAGTCGAGAAACCTGTTTATTTCCTGCCAAATAAACTTAGACCTACACAATGTCGGTACTCAACTGTTGAAAGGGAATGCTATGCTATCTATTATGCATTACAAAAACTACATACACCCGTACTTACTTACACAATGCACAGTTTGAGATCTTCTGTGATTACCAACCCTTGAAACATCTTCTTGGGAGCACAATGATGAACAAAAGGGTGCAGATATGGGCCTTAATCATTCAAGGTTACAATGCAGAGATTAAATATATCAAAGGAGCATCTAACTCCGACATGCTTAGTAGGCTTCCCGGAAGCAATGATGACCAAGAACCTTAAGAAATGTCAGTTACTGACGAAGGTTAAATTCCAGACGTGTCTGACAGGTCATATGAGATAGAAGTAATTTACTCCAATAAGGCTGACATAAATCGATAAGCTTCATGTAAATTCCAAGAAAATGACCAGTTAGGTAAACCCGACTCATTCGGCTTTGAATGACTACTTACCAAATAAAAGACCCAGATATATACACTATTAAAAAGCAGTTGGAAAATGGCCAAACAGAAAGCAAAATAGAAGGGAAGGCAATGATCAGGAATTGATACAATTATCTCAAACCTCCCATCGGAGACATCAAAGGGAAAGAAACACAAACACGAAATAACTAGACCCTAATGGAAACATCACTAGCAGAAAGCCAAACGGACAGTTACTTTTCCACAAAGTGGCAAATGGCTATCCAAAACAAAAAGATGTAAGCGACACATTTTATAACAAAAATAAACCATGACAGAAGAACCGCCTTGGAACGGTCAGTGAAAAGTATTTCACTGGGGGTGGAAGGGGGTGGCTTGAATCGATTTTACGTGGCCACAATCCTCGCCCGTACTTCTGCCGCGGTTTAGATACTAAATTTGTTCAGTCCGCATGATGGCTTCCTAGCTCATCAGTGCTACATCTCCGAGAACGCAAAAATCAACTAATTACAGAGATGAAACAACGATGAGGACTCGACAGCACGAAACAACTGAAATGCTGGAGCAAAAGAAAACCAACAGTTAGACTCCGGTGGGCCCGACCAAAGATAGAGCGTCAAGTACCAACCAACATTACCCAAAATTAAATTTCAAGTAAGCCTTTACGCTGGAACCATTATAGAAAGAGGGAAGCAAAGTTATTAACCATGATTGGGTTAACATCCATGCATGCAGTCTGTCGCATAACATTTATGTTGTACCCAATCTTTTTTATATCGAAGAATGATTTTACGAAATTGAAGAAATACATAATATTAGATAATGTTCGGTACTCTATTTCCAACGTAGATGAAGACCCAGTGGTGCGTCTCTACGTCCCAACTCACTTGACTGAGAAAGTAATGGCAAAAATACACAATGTGATACATCTGGGGTTTGACAAGACATTTAATGCAATAACATCAAAATATTGCTGGCCGAACCTTTACAAGCAAGTTTATGAATATTTTCCAAAATGTGTAGATTGCCAGACCCGAAATATGCAAAAAATCAACTCGCCTTTAAAAGAGTTTGACACACCTCCATTTCGATTCGCAGAAATGGCAATCGATGTGGTTGGGCCCTTACCCAAAGCTTTTTCAGGTAATCAGTATATTGTTACGACTATTGACTGGTTATCTGGAGGCCTGGCCATTACATGAAAAGAAGGCTGATGGCATCGCTCATCTCATATTAGATATTTCCATGTTATGGCTGTCCCCTTGGTGACAATGGTAAGGTAATAGGCAATGCAACATTAGAAAATCTGTTTAACAAATTAAATATTAAAACAAATGTCTACAGCCCGAATGAAAATAGGATTGAACGTTCATATAGAAATTTGATAGATGTACTTTCCAAGAAAATAAAAGATAACCCCATGCTTGGGACCTGTACTTAATTCAGGCCTTGGCGGCCATAAGATTCAGTGAAAACGAATCCATTAAACAATCCCCTTTCCTTTACCTGTTTTAAAGAGACCTAGTATTACCAACTGATAACTTGCTAAGACCTCGCTGAAAGTATTATGGCTATATCATCATAGAAAAAGGTTCAGAACAGTCTCACAAGGCTTTTGTGTTAATGCATCATAGGCTAAAGCAAGCTCATCGAAGAAAGACCAAATATGCAAATAAAAATCATAAAATAACTGACTTCAAAGTAAGCGGTCCAACGGAGGGCTCTGATGAGGACCGTCTCATTAAGATGGAAGTCAGTAAGGTCTTCTGAAACAAACAAAAGAAGTACTGTAAAGTTAAAAGGGAAAGCAGAAAAGTTAAAGATTTTCCCGAGTGTCTCGTTGTTTAGTTATAAAGCTGCCAAGAACAATTGTTGAAAATATAAAAAAAATAGTATTTTTGAGTTTTGCTACTTTATTCTGATTTGTTGTTTTGTGTTGTAAAAAAAAGACACTCGCATAAAATTTATAATGATGCGCTTAGTACTTTACAAGACTACAGCTTCTCAAATCTAAAAAAATGGGAGCCGTTTTAAGCAAACGTGCCTAACTTGAGAGGCGTTGTTAGATTGCCTCAGAAACTTATGCCTAGTTGTCAACCCAATCATTGTTGATGGCTATGCTTCACTCTTTAATTGCACGACGGCGGTTCGGGCCTCAGACTAAATGACGGCCTCTTCGTAAAACTTTAACCAGTGGGTTGGGGCTTGACGATATGTCTTTGGCTTGGCCCGCCGTGGTTCACCATTGGTTTTCATTTACTCTGGCATACAGTAGAATTAGCCATGAGTACTCGTCTTTGTTTATTATAGTGATTAATTTGATTTTTATGTTTTCGCTTTGATGCATTGATTGAGTTGGAAGCCTTTATGCGAACCGAATTTTTATGTTTTTCTGTATTAAGAGTAGCATCGGGACCCAGGGTGAAGTTAGCTAGCTGTAAAAGTGCTTTAAACCCCTCCCCCCCCCCCCCCCCACACACACACACAGATTTACTCTACTTACCGTTCTAAGGCGGTGGTCCCGGTGTTATTCTTACTCTTTGTTGCTTTGTGGTTTATTCTACGAGGCGATTTGTTGTATGTCTTTCCTTTTGTCATTTTGTTCTTGTGTTTTTCAGTCCTTTTAGTATTGCGATTACCTCGCTTGGGGAAGAGAGAGCTAATCTTAGTGCTTTTCGTATGTTCGTTCGATTTGTGCTTGTTTGGATTTGTCAGTTTCCTCTTCCTCTTGGTGTCTGGGAAAGGCTGTGGTTTGTGATTGTGGCACTCCCTGGGCTTTTCATTTACCTTTTTAAGCACCTTAGGGAGGTTCCGGTAGAACAACTCCTTGAAAGTCAGTTAGGTCAGGTCAGACCTATGGAGGTCAGACCTTTTCCTTGGCGGGTTATAGTTTGATAACTCTTGGTATTGTAACTTCAGATGTAATGGGCATTCTGATCTATCATAAATGGGATGATACAATTGCTGGTTGTTTGCCCGACGCTCGCATGAAAAGTGGTAATCGAGGGGAACGAGCCAGCATTCGATACTCAAGCGACCCTGGTCAAGAGACAGCGGAACCACCAATTATGGCAGAGTGCAAATCTCACACTAGATACAAATAGCAGAACACGGAGGCATGTGACGATGCACTGCAGCAAACGAAAGCTTTGCTGAACAAGGAAAAGACGACGTTTGAGCCAGACAACCAGGTGTCAATGAGAAAAATGATTCGCCTCTTTCCCCTACAGCCAACTAATCAGTCAACCAATGTAAGAGAACAAACAGTAACTTGTTATCAAGAAAATACTCAGTGGATGATGTGGGATATCACACAGCGAATTTCAGCCTAATGTGCTTGTATCCACGTGACTAGTAAATAGAAGAAGTAATAATCAGACTTTTATCATTAGTTATTTCTCCAAAAATATATTCAGATATAATTGCAGCAAAGAACCAACATAGTACACGCTATGCAGTTAACACGGACGATAAATGTCATTTGAAAAATAAAAATCTATACGATCACATGGTACAACTTATTGGTACGACGAGTTATGGTACAACTCAGTGGTACTACAAACAATGGTACAACGCAGTGATACTACGAGCTATGGAACAACATAATGGTTCTGCAAACTGTGGTCGAATTATCGAGAATGATGAGGGTTTAAAAACGAAGAAATTATTCTAATGAATAAAGACTGATATTTGTAGTTGTGTACCTCATAACAAAACTTTAGACATTCTCGAATATATTGAGAACTGTAGTGCAAGTGATACACTACATATGAACTTATACAAATCAACGAAACAACCTTACTGTGTTACTGACCATTAAAGTTATTGAGACAATAAGAAAAAAAAATATGCTAATAATCCTTAGTATAATTTTTTGAATGCGATAGGGGGAGATGTAACATAGCAGCAGTTTTTGTACGTATTTTGTTCTTTGTATAATTGTATGTAATGCAGACGAGACAACAGTTGAGTACATTTCTTAGATAGACCTTAAAAATGCGTAGAAATGACAAATAGTAAATGCATGTATTTGACCACTGTGACCCACGCTCGTGACCGAAATGCTGACAGTTATTAATATTGATGATCGGACCAGAGTGGTATGATGTCAAGTAGATGGGATGAAAACATGCCTTAATTACCAATTCATGAGTTTACCAGTCGGTCAACATGTATTGGTGATGTCCGGAGGACAGTTCATGACACGCGTATATATACTGAGCATGTTTTCTCGTTCGTCAGTCAGTCACTCAGCAAGCCGCAAGCCTGCGTTAGACGTAAAATAAGGCGTTGTCTTCTTTTTCGTCCGTGATGTTATTTTGTCTGTCAACTGTGCGACCAAAGACTGGATATAGGCTAGCCTTTTTCGGACACGTCTATTTTTGCTTAGATATCCTATCTAACATTGCATTGTGATCACCTTGCTTATGAGAGACGTGGTCATTAGGGGTTTTGGGGGAAATATTTCATAGGTTTTGTCTCTATTTTGCGATATCTAGCATTGTATTGTGTTCACCTCGCTTGACAACTGCAGCTATTCGACTTAATAGCACATTTCGTGTCTTCTTATCTTAATTAATCAATCGCTTTTGTATCTGTTTGGTCTATTCTAGCATTATGTTCCGATCATCTCGCTTGGCAGATATGCATATAAAAGATTCTTGCCGAATGGGTTAGTGCAGACCCTGATCAAACTGCTACTTTAGAAGTGTTTTCTCAGGAATGTATATCCTAACATTAAGGGTAGTAACAGTATTAAAATAATTCAATATTTGAAATATTTAAACAGTGACTGCGCTGATGCACAGTTTGCTTTCTGCAATCGCTTGTCGCAGATTCTCATGATTTTATTCTTCAACTCTTTAACTCTTACAATTGTAGTCGCAATTGCTGCAGACAATAAATTGAAATGTTTTAATTTATCTTTCAAATGAAAATAAGGCTTGACATTACCTGTGAATTCTACACTATCCATCGCGCGTCCGACTGGAGATCAGGAGGTTGCGGGTTCGACCCCCGCCAGGTCGGTAACATTCTTTCGTGGAGATTGATCATGAAATATTTTCTAAGGTCATTCTCTCCCTTCCGCTGATTCAAGAAGGGCAGCTGTCAGTTTCTGGCGAAAGAATGTGCACAATACTGGTTAACCGCTTATGCCTGCCCAGTAAATGTGTGGTTAGGTAAACTGACCGCACTCGACATGACCCCATAGGGTTGACTGGGCCGTAAAACCTCGACACAAACAAACAATCACTATCCATCAATTCTGCAAGCTGTCAACAAAGCGCCCATATCAGACTGTGCGAACATCATTTTCTTGCATCGCGCATCGCGCATCAGTTCATTTCGGGGTAACAGCGCATGCTCAGTCAGCGAATTCACAGCTCAGACTACTCATCCGCGAAGGCGATCAGAAAATTGGAATGTTCGCTTTAAACGCATTGTACTGGACAAAAGCAGACTGTGTGGTTGCGCAGGCTGATCTGGACCTTTGCTGTCCGCATCGTGTTTTAAGGATAAGACATGTTTTCTACAAAAACTTGCTGCCATTTCTCAATGAAAACATATGGTACTCATTAAAAACGCCTACTGTCCTTTTGACATTCGGAAAGACGTTTTTTGCTTGGCGTTTTATTTTAAATGAAAATATTTTGTTCTGATTGACCATATCTTATCAGAAACCATTTGTCTTTTCTGTTTCTGTGTTTTGTTCTCAAATATGTACCCTAAAATTATATTTATGACCAAAAATTAGCCTGACCTATACAGTTTCTATAGTAAAGTGATTTTTTTGGATTTTTTGTCTGAGAATATTTTTTTATTTTTCTTTGCTGAATTTGAATTATTGATGTTTCACAACAATTTTGTAAAAATTTCAGGAAAATTGAACAACTGGAACTTGTTGAAAATCTGCCTCCAAGTTACGTACCCAACAGATGTCTGCACTATGCTTTTGCATTCATATTTAATATGGAGAAAAAGTGAAAATGTTTGATTTTTTAAAAACCAATGACTAGAATAAAACTTTTTTGTGTAGATAGTTACGACAAATGATTTTGCATTAAATCTTTACAAAAGTTTGCATTTACTTCTTCTGTGTAAAGCACCAAGCAAACAATGACTTTCTGAAAGATGTCGAAAGAAGCTGAGTGTTTCTAATGAGTACTCACAATTTATGTTTTCATGGAGAATTTTAATTTTCGTACATGTTATTTTGTATGAGAGCTGCGTTCGCATTTGCTGGATTGTTTAAAAATGGGTTAATGTCGCCTTTCCCAAAAGAACCATTTTGCTGCAGTGGAACTGTTAATCGGTACTATTAATCCAAAATCTCTCAAAATTACTGTTTGTTGTCATTGTAAACTTCCAGAATAATTGTCGATGACATGGTATGCTGTGAAGGCAGAAAACGCCAACAATGGTTTCATAAAGAATGCATCGGCTAAAATACTAAATCCAAATAGATACTACATGTCAGTGCGTTTCCTGTGGGCACCTATATATATATAATTAGCTAGTGGATTTGATTCATGTTCATGGCGCTGCCTCTATGTGACTCAGTTGCCTGGTAGCATTAAAAAACTGAACAGTTAGTCAGATTTATGCACATGTCTACCGATACCGAGCCAGGAAAAATCGCAATACTGGGACTATGACTATATACTGTACTGGCAAAAATGAATAAAATTTCTTCAAATTACATCCATTCAATAGCTAAGAGTGTTGCTTTTATGAATTGTTTTTTGTATTTTTCTTGAAAGAGGTGTTCTTCAGATTTATTTTCGCATGATACTTGAAAAACTAGTCGGTATCGGACTGGGCGATTTTTATTTTTAATATAGATTGGAGTGATGCCTTTTATCGGATGTTTAATCTATTAAAATCAATCAAGCGACTTTTCGGAGCAATTCAGAAAACTTATTAACCGTTATAAAAGAATTGGGTATAGCCTGGATATTATGCGGCAGACTGCATGCCTAGTTGTCAACCCAATCATTGTTGATGGCTATGCTTCACTCTTTAATTGCACGACGGCGGTTCGGGCCTCAGACTCAATGACGGCCTCTTCGTAAAACTTTAACCACTGTTTGGGGCTTGACGATATGTCTTTAGCTTGGCCCGCCGTGGTTCAACTATCTATTGGCTTTCATTTATTCTGGCATACAGAAGAATTAGCCATGAGTACTCCTCTTTGTTTATAATAGTGATTAATTTGATTTTTATGTTTTCGCTTTGATTCATTAACTGAGTTGGGAGCCGAATTTTTATGTATTTTTGTATTCAGAGTAGCATCAGGACCCAGGGTGAAGTTGGCTAGCTGTAAAAGTGCTTTAACCTCCGCTGCCCCGCCGACACCCCCCTCCCCTCCCACACACACCCGTTCCGGGTCGTTTCGGCCCAGAGTCGTTTCCGCCCTAAGTCGTTTCGGCCCTGGGTTGTTTCGGCCTGGGTCGTTTCGGCCAATTTTGTTGGGTCGTTTCGTCCTGATTTTTTTAAGTCCCCCTAGGTTACGGATAATAGGTAGAACAATCACTTGGTTGTTTGATGAAGCGTCTACAGCGATGTCAAAGGCCTTTTTTTAAGTCCCTCCAGGCTAGAGTTGATAGACAGAACAATCATTTGTTTTTTTTGTTTGTTTTTTTTTTATAAAGAGTCTGTGGGTATCATAGGGCGTGGTTGATAGGGTGTATCCTTTTAATGTTAAGCCTGTTTTGTCATCCCATGCTATTTATCAAGCATTAAAATTATCTTTCAAGAGAGCAAAGTCACTGATAATCCTGCTCATCCGCAAATGCGATCAGAAAATCCGATTGTTCACATTTATCAAAAGCAGACAGAGCGGATGCGCAGACTGATCTAGACCTTCACATTTTGTGGTAAGGCTCTATAACTCCAGATAAGACAAAAAGTGCTCTTATTTCTCAATGAAAACATAAATTATTGGTATCTCGTAGAGACACTTCTAATGATTAAATACATTATATATGTTCAAGGAGAAATAAGAAAATATTTTTCTTATCTGGAGCTTTGCAATGGTTCTGTTTGATTATGTTCAGTAAGATTTCATGTGAATCGACTCCTATACTTATAAAGATACTGACTCATGAGAAAAGGGATCTTTGTGGCATATGTGAACACAAGATAAGCGGAGAAAGAACGTCCTGATCAGACTGCACGGATGCGCAGGCTAATGCCCCGCACCAAAGGAAATACCACAAAATAAGAGTATAGAAATATTTTTTTCTCATAACACCAAGGAAACATAGGTTGTGGGAAAGAATGTCCTGATCAGACTGTGCGGATGCGCAGGCTAATAACCCGCATCAAAGGAAAATACTGCAAAATAAGAGTATAGAAATATTTTTTTTCCTCATACCACCAAGGAAACAAAGAATGTGGATACTCATTAGACTCTGCATTCTAATAGGAAAATATCGTTGCTTTTTGATTGAAAAAGTCCAAAAGAAAAAATAAAGAAATGACCAGTCTTTTAATTATGTTTATTTTTATTTTCATCTTTTATAAATGTGCATCAGAATTAAAAATAGCACCCATGGCCCATTCAAAGTTTATTCAACGAAGCTGTTAGCTAATATGATCTTGAAACTCTACCTTTAAATATAGCAAATACACTGATTTTTTTTTTTTTTTTTTTTTTTTTTTTTTTTTTTTGCTTCTCAAATGTTTGCAAAAAAAGGTTTCAATGTATTTGAAAACACCTTAGCCACAACAGTTAACGAGTTTGTCATTAAAGAACTTGTAAAAGTATCTATCTATCTATCTATCTATCTATCTATCTATCTATCTATCATGCTGTGACCATCTATCTATCCATCTATCTATCTTTCAATCAGTTTCAGCTTTTACTTTAAACCCAAAAGAAATATTATATCAACCCATGCTTATATACCCTACAATATTGAAATTGGGCCGAAATGACTCAGGGCCGAAACGACCCACCTACCAAGGCCGAAACGACCCACCCCCAAAATTGGCCGAAACGACCCAGGTCGAAACGACCCGGCCGAAACGACCCAGGGCCGAAACGACCCGGAACCTCCCCCGCCCCCACCTCCACCCCCCCCCCAACCCCCCTGTAGTTTATTCTACTGACCGTTCTAAGGCGGTGGTCCTGGTGTTTCTCTTACTCTCTGTAGCTTTGTGCTTCCCGCATTGCTTTCTGTTTTTTTCTATACATGTATGTGTTGTGATGCTATTGTGGTCACCGTCTTCAGCAGCTGCCTACTTTGCTTTCTGTTTTACTAGTTGTGTTGTGGTGCTAGCATTTCGGTCACCTTCAACAGCTGCCCAGTTTGCTTTCTGTTTTACTAGTTGTAATTAAGAGTGGCATCGGGACCCAGGTTGAAGTTGGCTGGCCGTAAAAATGCTTTAACCCCCCCCCCCATCCCCCCCCCGACCGCCCCACCCCCGGTGGACTCTACAAACCGTTCTAAGGCGGTGGTCCCGGTGTTAGTCTTACTCTTTGTTGCTTTGTGATTTATTCTACGAGCGATTGATTTTATGTCTTACCTTGTGTCATTTTGTTCTTGTGTTATTGTTTTTTTTTTTTTTTTTTTTTTTTTTTTGTTGTTGTTGTTTTTCAGTCCTTTTAGCATTGCGATTACCTCGCTTAGGGAAGAGAGAGCTATGGTGGCATATAACTGACATCTAAATATTGAGATACTAAGTCGACTTCTTCTGCTTTTATGTCGACTTACAATGTATGACTTGATGCTATATCGACTTCCGTTGATAATGGTTATCGCGTCTGCAGGTTGTAATATTGCTCTAAGCTGCCTTCAAGAAAACAAAGCGTGTTAACATTTGTATGACGACTTATTTTATATTATTTTTTATTATCTCGACTTCCGGTTCTTTTACATGCCATGATTTGCCAGTTAGCGTTGAGATACGTTTTCGTAGTCGTGAAAGTTTATTTTTAGACCAAAATCACACAGACAGCGCTAGTCTTATTGCAATCGCAGATCTGTTTACAAGAAACGATCATTAAATAATATCTGTATGCCACCAAACACTATATTAAGCCCTAAACTTAATACGTCACATCGTCCCGAATTTAGGTATCTCGACCGGCAGTGTCACTATCTGACTGTCATTATCTTCTCAACAAATCCTACTACATAATATGACCGGAAGTCGAGATAATAACTATAATGTCGATATATAGCTGTAAAAGTGTTTTGTGACGCTGACGTTATGGATGACACTTCTGGACAGTATTACGACTTGCAGTCGCAATTACCATTCTCAACGGAAGTCGATACAGTATCAGGCCATACATTTTAAGTCAACATAAAAGCAGAAAATGTCGACTTAGTATCTCAATATTTAGATGTCAGTTATATGCCACCATAGAGAGCTAATCTTTGTGCTTTTCGTACGCTTCTTCGATTTGTGCTTGTATGGATTTGTCGGTTTCCTCTTCCTCTTGGTGTCTGGGAAGGGCTGCGGTTTGTGATTGTGGCACTCCCTGGACTTTTCTCTTACCTTTTTTTTTTTACCTTGTGTTATTTTGTTCTTGTGTTTTTCAGTCCTTTTAGCATTGCGATTACCTCGTTTGAATGAAATATTATGTTTAAAACTCTCGTAAATGTTTGCACCCCACGGCATCAGAAGGTATGTATATGTGTGTTTTAAATGGACAATAATAGTTTTGTGTTTGAATTAAACTTGTTGTTATGTTTAAACCTCTCGTAAATTCGTAAAATTTTGCACCCTACGGCATCAAAAAAAAAAAAAATATGTAAATTTATATAAAATATGTGTATGGGATAATCGATATTACTGTCCTTTCGACATCTCTTGGAAAGACGTTTTATTTTAAATGAAAATCTTTTGTTCTGATTGACCATCAGAAACCATTCGTCTTTTCTGTTTTTGTGTTTTGTTCTCAAATATTTACAATAAAATTAAATTTACGGCCAAAATTTGGTCTGACCTGTGCAATTAAGTAATTGACCCGGGAGTAGGTCGGGACTAAATTTCTGCTTGTAATCGACTCAGATTTGCCTTCTTGCTAATGTACATTGTTTTTCCCGGGTCGATTATTTACTACACGGTGCAATGAAATTACTTTATTTTTTATATTTTTCTGATTTGTGACATGTTTTTAAAATGAAATTGCACAAAATAATTCTCGTGGCAACCCGCAGCTGACCATAATTTGCAAAATGCTTGACATCTTCAATACCGCAAACCTGAAATTTAGTCTCGACCTACTCCCGGGTCAATTAATTACTAGACGGTGCGATGAAATAACTTTATTTTTACATTTTTCTGATCTGTGACATGTTTTTAATTGATAATGTATAAAATAATTCGTGTGGGATCCCCAGACTGACTGCAAAATGCTTGACATCGTCAATACCGCAAAAGTTGGTCTCGACCCCAAAATGAGCGACGTAGTCGTATATTTCATACTATAATGTGAATAATATTTGATAAGAATATAAAATCTTATATACATTTTAAAGAAGATTCTATATTCTACTTACTTTCCAAATTTCATCCCGATAGGTGCAAGTTTAGTGTTATTATTTGATTGCCCAAATTTACTCCCGACTTTTTGTCCCGACTTCCGACCTTTACTTCCGGCTTTTATAATCACCCTGTATCTAGTTTTTACCCAAACGGTGTTTTAGTAAACAATGTACTTCCTGTTTAAGAAGAAGGCGAAAAAGCGTTCTTGACAACCTGTTAGTGTGTCAGTTTTGTTTAACATAGGTCTTTAACATACAAGCAGGTATGTCTGCCGGCATTTCTGTCCTTTCGACATCACGTTTTTTGCTTGGTGGTTTAGTTTAAATGACAACATTTTGTTCTGATTGACCATATCATGACACCATTTGTCTTTTCTGTTTCTATGTTGTTTCCTCCAGTTATCGTATGGCACACCAAAAATTTTCCAGTAATATGAAAATAGGCTTAGCCTACATGCGAGCACAGCACAGATCTATCTGTAGTCTCTTCAAAAGTCCTTCACAGCATCATTAAAGAATGACTATCAGTATATAAATAATATATATGTAAATCAATAATAAAAATAATCAGTAATACATGTTCATGACACTTATTGACACTCGTTTCTTGTCACTTTGTGACGCTTATTAGTATCAAGTTCGCTCCAGTCCTGTCAACTTCAGGTGACAACTTCCGGGAAGAATGTTCAGAGCAATTTCTGTTGAAAGTATATATCGTTGTAACTTTTTCTTGATCATAATCTCTACCGTAGAGCTTACTTTGCTCACAACGCGCGCAAAGCGCGTTGTGAGCTGTGCTCACTATTACCAGTTAACTGTCCATGAGAATTCAAACTCGGACTACTGTACCTCAGCAGTTGGTATCTTGTGAATGATATTGGAAAGCGCTTTTCACAATCTCCACATTTCACCCATTTTTCCAAAGCTTTGCCGTATTTTTTGCAAAAGCAGCAGCGATGCATTGGACCGGGGTTAGTTTCGATGTCCTCGGCCAAGATCAGAAGAACCATCAGGTTTGTTTCATTTGAGGATTCAAAGTTACGTAAGCCCTCTGAGTATCTTTGTTCCTAAGTTTCTTCGTAATAACCAAGTTCATTTACCTTATACACTCCTGATTATTATCCTCTATGTTTGATACATAAGTAAATTTCCAAATTGCAAATCCAAATAATAAAACCATGGTAAACATGCTTTTCAATCCCGAATTCTAAGTATTTCAAACTTTGTATGGTTGGGAATCCGCTTGTACAGTGCGCTGACAACTACAACGGATCAGTACACTGGACAAAAATTCCATAAAGCCCAGCACACTCACACAACAATACAAGTTCTTCAGAAGAATGAATATGCTATAGTTCCAACGAGTTCAAGACCTGATCCAAATATTCAATCAAATGAGTGTTTGTAAACTGTCTTTACCCCACCCACTAATTCCATAATGGCGGGAAAAATTGTCAGCGTTTTTATCCATACCAGCAAAAAGATCAAAATAAAGAAACCAACAATACACTATAGTTGGTTTTGGTTTGGCTTGTCTGTTGATGAGTCAGACAAGAAACAAATGGAAAAGTAAGGAAAAAAAGGTAAGAGAAAAGTCCAGGGAGAGCCACAATCACAAACCACAGCCCTTCCCAGACACCAAGAGGAAGAGGAAACCGACAAAACCAAACAAGCACAAATCGAAAAAACATACGAAAAGCACTAAGATTAGCTCTCTCTTCTTCAAGCGAGGTAATATAAATGCTAAAAGGACTGAAAAACACAAGAACAAAATAACACAAGATAAGACATAAAACAAATCGCCCCGTAGAATAAACCACAAAGTACGGGACCACTGCCTTAGAATGGTCAGTAGAGTAAACTACAGGGTGGGGGAGTGGGGTGCAGGTGGGGGGGGAAGGTTTAAATCACTTTTACAGCTAACCAACTTCACCATGTGTCCCGATGCTACTCTTAATGCAGATATACATAAAAATTCGGTTTGCTTAAAGGCTCCCAACTCAGTCAGTGCATCAAAGCGAAAACATAAAAATCAAATTAAACACTATAATGAACAAAGACAAGTACACATGGCTAATTCTACTGTATGCCAGAGTAAATGAAAAACACTTCTCTTTTAGAGAGCCAATTTTCCGCGTCCGTCCAGGTCGAAAGAATCAGAAGAGCCAGCAGCCTGACGCAACTAAGCCAGGTTTTGTTAAAGGATTGAAATTTTGCAGTATAAACATCAATGGTATCAGAGGCAAAATCCTGGAACTTTTGGCTTTTCTAGATGCTCACCAACACATCTTGTGGCTATTCAAGAATCAAAGATTGACAGCACAATTGCAACTTCTGAACTGCTCCCAGAAACTTGTATGTATAGTGTGTACAGAAAAGACTCATGGTGGCGGGGTGATGTTACGCATTCATAGTCATCTCTCACATGTCAATCATGCAACTGGAAAATAACTCTGAATCAGTTTGGGTAAAAATATTTGTAAATAAATCTTCTCACTACATGTATGTAGCAAGTTGGTATCAACAGCCAAATGGGACTGTCAAAGACTTCCACTTGTTTTGAGATCAGCTTGATCATATTGAGTCTCAGCATAAAGGTAAAAAAACTCCCATCAGTCCACATACTAGACTCCAATTTCAGAGAAATTGCCTGGCCTGCTAGGCTTAGCAAATCTGGTAGCATGCTAAGTCATTCTGACGGACAAATGTTACTTGACATTATGGATGATCATGGCTTGGAACAAGTGATACCCTTTCCTAGTGTTAAAAACACCTCGGACTTGATTCTTACCTCTCTACCAGGTCAATTTCAGGATATTCACTCACCGGACAAACTTAGTGATCATGACATTGTTTAAGGATTTTTAAGAATCTTCATTCCACATATAAAGAAATCTCGGAGGAAGGTGTATTCATATCAGAAAGGTGACTCTGAAACTATGAGAAAGGATGCGTTAAGATTTGCAAAGGAGAAGTACTTCAATGGCCACTTAGCTCAGTACAGGAGAACTTTAATTTAATAACTTCATTTATTCATGATTCAGCTGATAAGCAATTATCCCCTCAAACATTAGTAAGTCTGTCTGTACGATTCCTTGGATTACTGAACAGAGATAAGAAGAAAGATCTGCAGAAGGAATAAAATTCATGCTAAGGCTAAGAAGACAGGTAGTGGTAAACTTCAGACTAAATTTGAATCTTTGAGAAGGGAGATAAAAGCTGACATTAAAAAGCAGCATGACTTGTATGTGAATAACTTGTTAGGTGATGTAAAGGCAAAATCCCAGAGACTTCTACAGAAACATAAATAGTTAAAAAAAAAAGAAAGAAAGAAAAGGTAGTCCACACCTTAAAAAGAGGGGACAAAAATGGAGTTGCAGACTTTGAAAGGGCAGAGAAACTAACTGGTCAATTCAATAATGTGTTCAATAAAACTGAGTACAATGAGTTCTGTTAACCAGAAGATCGGCCCCTTCATGGATAGTATTCAGAAGGAGTGATTAAGTTACTCAAAGGCTTGAATCCCTCAAAAGCCGTAGGACCTGATGAGCTTCATCCTATACTTCTAAAGGAGCTAGCATTTAATGAACTAGGTCCAGGATTTACACATTTCTTCCAACAATCTCTTGATACAGGTGAAATACCCAAGGAATGGCTTCTTGCAAACATTTGTCCCCGCTTTAAGAAATGGGATAAGGCTCTTGCTTGTAATTTATATCGCCCCGTGTCACTTACATGGATGCCATGTAGCTTGAACATATAGTATGCTCTAATATCATGGCTCACTTGAATGAATATCAGCTTTTTTCCGACAGGCAACATGCATTTAGGAAAAGGCACAGCTGTGAAACTTGGTTGACCACTGTTATAAATGATTGGGTAATAATCTTGGACAAAGGAGGACAAGTTGACACATTTATTCTGGACTTCGAGAAGGCTTTTGACACCCCACCTCATGAACGTATTAAAAGCAAAATATTTGGGTACATGGCAGTAGCAGAAAGACATCAGGTGGATAGATTCCTTTCTTTGCTATAGAACACAACGAGCTGTTGTAAATGGTGAAACTTTGGAGTGGGCTCCAGTTTTGTTAGGTGTCCCACAAGGGACTGTTCTTGGTCCATTTATTGTTCTCTCTGTACATAAATGATATTTCCACAGACATACTCAGAAATAAGACTCTTCGCAGATGACTGTGTTTGCTATTGGAAAACCAGAGACACAGACAACTCATTGAAACTTCAGAAGGACAGATAAGGATGTTGGGCCAGAAAATGGGGTATGAGATTTCAGCCAGTCAAATGCAATATGATTCATATAACTAGGAAAAGAACAAATAAGATTGAGGCTTGTTACACTTTAGAGGGTAAAGTCCTCGAAAATGTGGATTCCATTAAAATCTAGGAGTAACAATCACACATGACTTGAGATGGAATACAATCATAGCAACATGTGAACTAAGGCAAATAGAACTATTGGTTTCCTGAGACGAAATCTTTATCAGTGTCCTCAGGCTGTAAAAGAGGCAGCATATAGGGGATTGTTGCCTCATTTTGGAATATGGCAGCTGTGTTTGGGATCCCCAAGATGTGGTCGGGTGTGGCGAAGGTGTCGTGTATCTTACGTCACCGGGGTGTCCAACTGATATTGGCATACAGTTGGGCTGAAGGCCTGCTATCCTTGTAGCAGGTAAGGGTAGAGGGGGATGATTTTATTTCTTCTGTTTCTTCACTTTCATTCCTGTTCCTCTTTCTTCCCTACCCCTCTCTTTCATCTCCTCTACTATCTCTTCTCCCTTTCTCTGGGAGATGACGAAAAATGACCCACACGGGTTGCTGTGTCATTAAACGCCAACACAATCAATCAAAATCAACAAGAAATTGAAAAAGTTCAGAATAGGACTGCTAGGTTTGTTACTAGCAACTACTGCTTTGAAATTGGGAGTATGACTGGAATACTGGAAAAACAAAGTGGGAGTCTCTCAAGAAAAGGAGGAGAGACAGTAGACTGATTCTTCTGTACAAAGGTCTAAAGAGTGCTGCCAGCATTCCAACAGATGATCTTATCCCCCAAATTAGGTGAAGTAGAAATCATCACTCATTGACTTTTCAGACTCCTGCTGCAAGAACTGACATTTACAAGGGCTCATTCTTCCCACAAACAATCAGAGATTAGAATGCCCTTCCAGGTTCGATTATTACCTCTGTTGAAGGTGCAGAGGATGTTGTGGTTAGGTTTACCTCTCTGGTGAGAGCTAGGGACTAACTTCCTATATCACAGGTCCTGGTAAATGAATGTCATTAGATGTATGATCACCAGTAAAAATTCTGATTCTGAGCAGATTCAAGAAATTCTGTAGTTTTCATATTTTCCCAGCTTTTACTAATTTTTAATGCATTTTTGGACGTTTCTACATTGTTTGCATATGCAGGTGTTCAAGCATGCCCTACTTTTCCTACTTTTCCCTATTTTTTTTCGTGCTCCTACTTTTCCCTACTTTTTTTTCTGAAAATGTCCTACTACAATGTATCTCTCCTTTTTAGTCCAAAAACGTTTGAAGTGACCAAAAACTGGATTTTGTTTCCTCACTCGCTTCACTTACTTGGAGTTTGTAAAAATCAGATCAACTTAATTGGAGCAGCCAAGTTGCAAAAGTTTATAAAATATTTTTACCTCAGTTGTAACAACTTTTTGGAACATTTATTATGGTATTTCTTTTCCATGGTAATGTAATGTTATTGTTCAGAGAAAACTTTGTTTGCTTATTATATCTTTTTCTAAGTCTTAAAACACTCTGCATGTTCCTATTTTTCATGATTGAAATTCCTACTTTTGCCCTACTTTATCAAAATTTTGAGCCCTACTTTAACCCTACTTTTTCAATCAAGGGCTCTTGAAAGCCTGCATATATGCCATTTTGTCAGAAACTTTAGTGTATGAAATTTTAGGATATTTACAGTAGTGAAATATTCAGATTGTAGGTCAAGTATGTCAGGACATACAATGTCCCAATATTTAGGATTAATATGGTATTCAGTTGTTAGATTCGTTATCCTTCTTTATTTTGTTTCAGAGCATGTACATAAAGTAACTCAACCATGACAACGGTGCCACCAATTATGGATCCAAGAGTGGCAGCTTTGATGGCTAAACTGGAGCACACAGAGGAAAAGAAGTCAGAAAAGCCTCCAGAGGAAGAACCACCATTTAAACCACCATCAAACTTAGAAGAGTTTATAAAAGTTGAAAAGCTAGTGAGTATAATACAGGAAAAGTTTATAAAAGTTGAAAAGCTAGTGAATAAATACAGGAAGAGTTGGTAAAGCTGGCGAAAGAATGTGCACAATACTGGTTAACAGCTTAGAGGACTAAGCCTGCCCAGTAAACGTGTGGTTAGGTAAACTGACCGCGCTCGACATGACCCCATTGGGTTGACTGGGCCGTAAAACCTCAACACAAACAAACAGGAAGAGTTGGTAAAGGTTGAAAAGCTAGTCAATTTAATACAGAAAGAGTTTATGAAAGTTGAAAAGCTAGTGAATATAATACAAGAAGAGTTTATAAAAACTTAAAAAGTTAGCGATTGTAAAACAGGAAGAATTTATAAGAGTTGAAAAGCCACTAATACAGGAAAGAGTTGATAAAAGTTGGAAAGCTGATGAGTATAATACAGGAAGAGTTTATAAAAGTTGAAAAGCTGGTGAGAATAATATAAGAAGAGTTTGTAAAAGTTGAAAAGCTAGTGAATAAATACAGGAAGAGTTTATAAAAGTTGAAAAGCTAGTCAGTTTAATACAGAAAGAGTTTATGAAAGTTAAAAAGCTGATGAGTATACAGGTTTTCAGTTGGGCCCTACTTTTTGTACTATTCCTATTTTTACTTACTTTTATTTGGTGCTTCTACTTTTCCCTACTATTTTCTGAAAATGCCCTACTATCCCTACCTTTTAGTCCAAAAAAAAAATGTTTGAAGTGATCAAAAATTGTATTTTTTTTCCTTGCTCTCTTCGCTCACTCGGAGTTGTAAAAATCAGATCTACTTAATCTGAGCAGCCACGATGCAAGCTTATAAAATATTTTACTTCAGTTGAAACTTCTTTTTTGGAACATTTATTTTGGTGATTCCTTTCCATGGTAATGTAGTGTTATTGTTCAGAGAAAACTTTGTTTGCGTATTATATCTTTTTCTAAGTCTGAAAACACTCAGAACAACACTACTATTCCTGCTGTTTATGTATGAAATACTTTTGCCCTACTTTTTCAAAATTTTGAGCTCCACTTTATCTCAACTTTTTCAATGGAGGGCACTTGAAAGCTTGAGTATAATACAGAAAGAGTTTATAAAAATTGAAAAACTGGTGAGACTAATACAGGAAGAGTTTATAAAAAATTGAAAAGCTGATGAGTATAATACAAGAAGAGTTTATAAAAAATTGAAAAGCTGGTGAGTATAATACAGGAAGAGTTTATAAAAAATTGAAAAGCTGATGAGTATAATACAGGAAGAGTTTATAAAAACTTAAAAAGAGTGAATATAACACAGGAAGAGTTTATAAAAGTTGAAAAACTAGTCAGTATAATACAGGAAAAAGTTTTAAAACTTGAAGATCTAGTGAGTATAATACTGGAAGAGTTTATATAAGTTGAAAAGCTAGTGAGTAATATACATGGCTCTTGATAAGTGAGAAATTTAGATTTCTATCCACAGGCTTTTTGTCTCCCGCCTTTTCGAAGAAAAGTGGAGGGACACTGTTTTTGGTTTTCCATGGGGCGTGGTGCTTAGTGCGTGGCGCGTGGTGCGTGGTTCCGAGTTTTTAGTAGGTACTTTGTCCCCTTAAATCCTCCCACAGTTTTTGTCCGATCCTTTTGAAACTTTACAGGTGTTTTAAGGATGGTCTGAAGATGTGCATGTGGTTTTTTCAGAATCCTGAAATGATTTTTTATCACTTTTTCCCATTTTTAACTTAGACATTTTTTGAGTTCTAATATTACAGAAGTCTATAGGGAGTAGGTACTTTGTCCCCTTAACTCCTCCCACAGTTTTTGGCCGATCCTTTTCAAACTTTACATGGGCTTTTAGGATGGCCTGAAGATATGCATGTGGTTTTTTTAGAATCCTGAAATAATTTTTTATCACTTTTTCCGCATTTTTAACTTAGACATTTTTTTAGTTCTAATACTACAGAAGTGTATAGGGAGCAGGTACCTTATCCCCTTAACTCCTCCCACAGTTTTTGGCCGATTCTTTTGAAACTTTACAGGTGTTTTAAGGATGGTCTGAAGATGTGCATGTGGTTTTTTTCAGAATCCTGAAATTAATTTTTATTACTTTTTAGACATTTTGAACATAGACATTTTTTGAGTTCTAATATTACAGAAGCGTATAGGGAGTAGGTACCTTGTCCCCTTAACTACTCCCACAGTTTTTGGCTGATCCTTTTGAAACTTTACATGGGCTTTCAGGATGGCCTGAACATATGCATGTGGATTTTTCAGAATCCTGAATTAATTTTTTATCACTTTTTCCGCATTTTTAACTTAGACATTTTTTGAGTTCTAATACTACAGAAATATATAGGGAGCAGGTACCTTGTCCCCTTAACTGCTCCCACAGTTTTTGGCCGATCCTTTTGAAACTTTACAGGTGCTTTAAGGATGGTCTGAAGATATGCATGTGGTTTTTTCAGAATCCTGAAATTATTTTTTAATACTTTTTACACGTTTTGAACTTAGACATTTTTTGAGTTCTAATATTATAGAAGTCTATAGAGAGTAGGAACCTTGTCCCCTTAACTCCTCCCACAGCTTTTGACCGATCCTTTTGAAACTTTACGTGGGCTTTTAGGATGGCCTGAAAATATGCAGGTGGATTTTTCAGAATCCTGAAATATTTTTTTATTACTTTTTCCGCATTTTTAACTTAGACATTTTTTGAGTTCTAATATTACAGAAGTGTATAGGGTGCAGGTACCTTGTCCCCTTAACTCCTCCCACAGTTTTTGTCTGATCCTTTTGAAACTTTACAAGGGCTTTTAGGATGGCCTGAAGATATGCATGTGTTTTTTTTCAGAATCCTGAAATAATCTTTTACCACTTTTTCTGCATTTTTAACTTAGACATTTTTTGAGTTCTAATACTACAGAAGGGTATAGGGAGTAGGTACCTTGACCCCGTAACTCCTACCACAGTTTTAAGCCGATCCTTTGAAACTTTACAGGTGCTTTAAGGATGGTCTGAAGATATGCATGTGGTTTTTTTCAGAATCTTGAAATTATTTTTTATCACTGGTTTCCTGCTTCAATACTTAGGTAATTGATACAGGACCAATGGTCCTCTGGTTAACTTTACCATTTTTAACACCTCAAATAAAAATAAGGCGGGGGACATAAATTCCCCATGGAATTTGCTTGTTTAAAAAAGCGATGGAGATACTGTTAGGTCTCCATGCATCTGTCCGTCTGTCTGTCCCGCTATCTCCTAAACCACTGGGTTGAATTCTACTAAACTTGCTACATCACTTCCCCTCATGGTAAGGGTGTGCGAGAGGAACATTATTTTTTTGTGCCTCCATCTGTCTGTGTCCTTCCTCCATACATTTGTCTGTCACACTATCTCCTCCTAAACAACTGGGCGAAATTTAACTAAACTTGCTACATTCCTTTTCCTCATGGTAAGGGTGTGCAAAAGCAACATTATTGTTTGCTGCGTGCGTGCATGCTTCCATCCCTGCATCTGTCCATGCATCTGTCCATCATGCTGTCTCCTAAACCACTGGGCGGAATTCAACCAAACTTGCTATCACTTCCCCTCATGGTAAGGGTGTACAAGAGCAATATTATTTTTCCATGTTTCCGTCATACATCCATCTGTATCCTCCTAAATCACTTGGCTGAATTCAAACAAACTTGCTACATCACTTCCCCTCATGGTAAGGGTGTGCGAGAGGAACATAATTTTTTCCATGCGGCCATCGTCCACCAATCTGTCTGACATGCTATATTCTCCTAAACCACTGGGTGGAATTCAACCAAACTTGCTGCATCACTTCCCCTCATGGTAAAGGTGTGCAAGAGCAACATTATTTTTCCATCTGTCCGTCCGGCATCCATCCATCTATCTGTCATGCTATCTCCTCCTAGACCACATTTATAATGAGTACCCAAAAAATATTTTTTATAGAGAATTAAAAAAAATATTACAGAATTATCATCAAATACTCTTCCTTAACCCATTTTAGTTATGAAACCCCACAAAAGGGTAATTGGCAAATAGGGCAGACCAAGATCAGATGCCCTAAAATGTGGCATCTAATCAAGATCTTCACTGTTTGCAAATAGTTTAACCATTTTCTCTAAGAATATCTAAATCACATAGCCGTACATACCTAAAATTGAAATTGGACTCAATATAAAATGTGGGGAGTTTGGATTAACAAGTCCTTTGGCATAGATGTGCTAACATTATGTGTCATCTTATTTATCAATCTAGTACTGTCTTTGAACTGGATATTGATAAATATGAGGGTTGTACAAGGGTCCTGCAAAAAGTTTTGTCACTGGGTTCGGATTACTTCAGTGCTACGTTTTATCAAACAAATTTTTATTACAAAGCTTCAAAGTATTCCCCCTTTACTGAAACACATTTTTGTAACCTTTTTACCCAGTCGCGAAAAACAGATAAATAGTCTTCTTTTGATATCTGTTGGAGACACTGATAAATAGCGCAGCCAATAAAACTTCTAGACATATACTTATTTCCTGAAAGCATTTTCTTAAGCCTTGGAAATAAAAAGAAGTCACTGGGACTCAGGTCAGGTGAATAAGGTGGATGGTTTAAAACTTTCACCTTTTCAGAAGCCAAAAAAGACTTAACAACCTCACACTTATGAGAGGAGGCGTTGTCATGTAAAAGGTTGACTCCTGACCATCCTTTGCTTGGTTGTTTCGTATTGTAAAACTCTTTCACCGTACAACATCTTTTTCGAACTTATGGTTCTCTTGGCAATAATTGGGCATTTTTGATCTTTTCGCTTCCATTGCTTATTATCAGCCTTTCTTTGTGGCTCAGATATGTGCACCCAGGTTTCATCACCTGTTAACAAGTTAGAAATAACCCGACTATTACAGCCTTTGTATGTTTTCAAAAGTTCTCGGGCACATATAAGGCATTGTGTCTTTTGCTCCTCAGTGAGCAAATGACGTACCCACCTAGCGCAAACCTTTCTCAGGTCCAAACACTTTTTCAGAATTGTTTGCACACTGCCTTCTGATATGCCAGTACAACTAGCTATATCTTTGACAGACAATCGCGCATCCTGTTCGACCACAATCTTTACAGCAGCGATGTTAGCCTTGGTAACAGAGTTTTTAGACCTTCCAGGATGGGTATCATCTTCAAAAGAAAATTTCCCAGCTTTAACAGCTTTAACCCACCTAAAAACTGTGCACATTGAAGTGGTCTGAGGTCCATATATACCACACAATTCATTAAATATCTGCTTTGAATCTATATTAAGCCTAATGTGGCATTTAATATAGCTGCAAATTTCAGTCTTCTGGTCCATGTTCCAATGTAACAAGTAAATTGGTCAGTGTATATGACTGCATCTATTTCAATTTGAAATAACTTGGTCAGTTGGAAAGCAATTTGCATGAAATGAACGGGTATCGTTAGCTATTCAATACACCATTTAAATGCAGTGAAAAATTTTAAAATATAGCTGGGATAAAACTAAGGAAGCCTATTAGTGACAGGACTTTTTGCATGACCCTCGTAGGTAATAACAAAGGCCTTGATAGAATACACCTGGGCCCAATTGTTCAAAACTAACGATGTCGTTAGTTAACGTATTGTTAAAACTTTGATCATTAAATATGGCATATACGCTAATATTTTTGCATTTGCAAAAGCTACTCACATTTTATCAGCAAAAATGCCTGTGAATTACATGTAGATATTGTACTTACTAGAACAGTTAACATTTTGACCCTTAACGAGCTCGTTAAGCTAACGGCGCTTTGGAACAACTGGGCCCTGAAAGATTTTACCTCCATTTCTAAAAGAGACAACTTCTGCAGACAGAACATTGCCTCCCTGGTAAATGAAATCTTTTAACCCTTGTCCTGCTGAACCCGGATATTCCCTGCCTTCACAAACAGTGTAGATCCAGATCAGTTGGCTTCTTCAGAAGCCAACTGATCTGGATCTGCCCTGTTTGCAATCAAGTATGTGAATTTATCGCAACAATTCGGATCAAGCAATCTGATTGGCTGAAAATTAGAAATGGGTGTGGCATCTTAATTTATTCAGCAGAACAAGGGTTAAACCAGTGGGGGCTACTCTTTAGTATCAAATGATTCTGTCAACAGATAGTGAAGGCCCTGACCAGACTGCATGGCTGCACATGCTTATCTGATTCTTCACTATCTGCATATGCATGAGAACACGTTTCGAATGATGTGGCCCAAATATAGATAAAACTTGTCCAGTGCATATCACCTGCTCTGTATAACTTGCACTTTATAAATTTGATTTATGAGCACAACATTAAAGACAGTGTGTCCTATACCAAAGGCTTTATCTTAATTTCTGTTCAAACTTCTATCTTTGTCAGGTGCATATTTCATGTTCTATATGACCTAAAAAATTTTAAAGCTGGTTTATGGCATAAAAATAGGTCATTAAAGTCTGTTTTGACCTCTATTAAAAAATGAGCATATCCAAATTTGGTGAATGGGTACATCTGTTAAAGACAATTTGCCTCATACCAAAAGTAGGTCACTCTGCCCTATACTTTGACCTTTCACGTTATACAAAAACCTTATCCATTGTCATCGGCAACATTTTTTCACGGAGATTGATCATGAAATATTTTCTATGGTCATTCTCTTTCTTCCACTGATTCAAGAAGGCCAGTTGTCAGTTTCTGGTGAAACAATGTGCACAATACTGATTAACCACTTAGAGGACTAAGCCTGCCCAGTAAACGTGTGGTTAGGTAAACTGACTATGCTTGACATGACCCCATTGGGTTGACTGGGCCATAAAACCTCAACACAAACATATACTAAAAGTAGGTCATGGTGACCTGTACTTGTTAAGCCTCCACCTGCCAAAAGCAGCAGTGGGGCATATTGCGTTTCACCTTGATGTTAAGTGTGTATATGTGTGTCATGTTTGTAACCAAAATCTAACAAATGTTTAAGTTTACATTCAAATTTGCATTGACATTTATGTCTGCATTCTCTCTGCGGTCATAACTTGGGAACCTTTTATGCAAAGAAGTTGCAATTTGGTATGCTGTTTATCCTGACCTTAATCTTCAACTCTGTGCTAGAATTGCCCTTAGGTCATGCACTGGAGTGGGGCTAAGGGTCAAAATGTATAACAGATCAGATTGAGCATTTGTAAAATACTTGTTGAAATTTATGCATCTAGATATATATATTGTTGCCATATGAGCAAAGACCAAAGGACAGGGGTATTTTGGACACATGTCCAGCTTTTTTCTCTGACCTACTTTATTCAGAATTCTTGTCAGGAGCTTATCTCTTGTACTATACTGTATTGCCTAGGCTTTTCCAGTTGGATGTTTGGCTTTCTGTTGTAATAACAATATGTCATGCACCAAAAATAGGCCAGTGTGACTAAAAATTTAACCTTTGACCTTTATTCAAAAAAGCTATCATACAACTGTATAGGTAACCCATTTTAGAAATATTTTGGACACAGCTTTTTTCAACCAACAAGTATCTATATTTCTCTTAGTTCTCATCAAAAACATATGTTGTGGGTACTCAATAGAAGCACCTTGGTGAGGCACTTCTAATGAGTACCCACAACACATGTTTTCATTGAGAAATAAGAAAACTATTTACCTGATAAACACTCTTATCTAGACCTATGCAGCTCCTCTCCATTCTTGTCCTAAAATTTGAACTAGTCCAGTTTTACTACCAGTTGATGTGTCTAAACTCTTTGCATGCTGGGTAATTTTGCATGCTTTTTTGTCGTCTGTGGATTTTTTTTACAAATTAATTTCATTAATTTTCAAAAAAATCTATCAGGAATACCACCAGAGTGTCAAACAGTTTGGATCCAGATCAGGCCCAGCATTTTGTCGGGTCTTGTCTGGGTCCAAACTGGTTGCAAAGGTTATCAGCAGACGACAAGTGGCCCACTGGTGGAGAAAGAACACTACTGAATGAGTCACAAATTATGTAGACCCTGATCAGATGCCACAGAATGTGACACCTGATCTGGGTCTGCACTATTTTTTCAGGCCTCTCTGTTCAGATACTTAGGTAATTACAGTGGTATATTTTTTATCACAGGAAGAATGGCCACAGCGACTGACATCAGAAGGCCCACTTGATATTCAGTCAGAAGGGCTACTGCTGGGAACAAAAGATGACATTGCAAACCTACTGAGGGATGCAGCTCGTATCCTTAATCATATAGATTTTTTTTTTATGAATTTGCAGGCCAATTGGATGCAGACTATTCAGATCAGTGTTTATAGACTGTTGAATTTATATAGTGACATAGTGACATCTTAACCCTTGTCCTGCTGAGCCCGGATATACCCTGCCTTTGCAAACAGTGTAGATCCAGATCAGTTGGCTTCTGAAGAAGCCAACTGATCTGGATCTGCACTGTTTGCCAATCAGAATGTGAATTTATATCAACAATCTGGATCAAGTAATCTGATTGGCTGAAAATTTGAAAAGGGCATGGCATCTTAATTTATTCAGCAGGACAAGGGTTAATGTCACATTAGCTGCTTCAAAATTCCCCATTTCATCACGAAAACATGCCTATATAATTTTGACCCCCTAAAACCCCACTTTTATGTAGTAATACTGGGGTTTACAGGGGTATACATTATTTTTCTTATTTCTGCTCAAACACATAGATTGTGGGTACTCGTTAGAACCGCCTCTCCGAGGCAGTTCTAACGAGTACCCACAATCTATGTTTTGAGCAGAAACATGAAAAATATCATAGTTTTTATCTGAAAATTTTCAGTTTTTGGAGGTGAAATTTTCTGTATATTTGAAATAGGCATGTTCTCGTAATGTGTATAGTTTTCCATACAAGAGTAGCAGGAATAATATGCTATTTGAGTGTGCATCAATCTGTACATTCATCAGCACATCATTCACAAAGCTCTCTAATTTTAGTAGTTTTTTATGGTTTTTTTTTTTACCCTTTTCATCAGGAAAACATGCCTATATAAATTTGACCCCCTTAAACCCCACTTTTATATACTAAAACTGGGGTGTAAAGGGGTATACATTATTTTTCTTAATTTTGCTCAAAAACATAGAATGTGGGTACTCATTAGAACCACCTCATCAAGGCAGTTCTAAAGATCTAAAGATTGAGTATCCTCAACCTGTATTTTGGGAAGAAATATGAAAAATATCATATATATATATATATATATATATATATATATATATATATATATATATATATATATATATATATATATATATATATATATATATATATATATATATATATATATATAATTTTATCAGAAAACTTTCAGTTTTTAGTGGTGAAATTTTCAATATATTTGAATAGGCGTGTTTTCGTAATGCTTTGCCATACAAGAGTGGCGGGGGTATTATGTCTTGCCATTCCAGTGTGCATCAATCTGTCTGTACATTCATCAGCACTTCATTCACAAATCTCTCTAATTTTAGTTGTTGTTTTTTTTTTAACCTTTTCATTTATATTGGGAAGAAACGATTTGAGATTGTAAATGAGGAAATTTTGTTAACTCTCAATACAGCTAATTGGGAAGGATTGAAAATATTGGCCAGCTTTGTTAGTTTCAAACATATGGCCCTGATTATTGTCAGAATTGAGTTTTTGCTAATAACAGATCATGAGATTGTGATCAATTTTTATGTGCAGATTTATATTGACTGTATACAGGCTGAGATAGAAAATGAGTAAAATTTGTTTAAGTTCAATGGAGCAATGGCACATAATTGATGTGAAAGTTGTGGTTTTGCTTATTTTCTTAAAAAGTTTATATTCTTCTTGCCTTTAAAGCTCAGAGGGATATCAGAGGGGTATCATAAAGTATCTGCAATGCTTTTATTGCTATATAAAGTGGTGAACTGGGGGATTAGCCTGGATTCCAAAATTGATCATCATTTTTTATAGCTGTGTTTAAAACTTAGAAATAATTTACAAAATAGGTTTTGCTTATTAGAATGGCCATAGAAAAAAGGTTGGAGCCTAACTTTGTGCAAGCAATTTAGAAAGTATCCAAAGTTGAATGTTGTCCTACCTTTCTGTTAAATGTTGAATGTTGTCCTACCTTTCTGTTAAACTTTAAATGGCTGATTATAAATAACAGCAAACAATATTTATCCCCACCCTTTTTTAAAAAAGCAGGATATTGTTAACATCTCCATCCCTCTCTATCGGTCCATCAGTCCATCCGACTCTCTGTCCATGCAAACATCCAAGATTTAGGGGCTATTTTTGGGCTATTTTGGACATAATTATGAGGTATTTTGATGTTTATTCCATTTAAAATACATTAGCTAGCCCCTAAACCAAATTTGAGTAGACCCTAAATCCCTATGGAAATTTAACATTGAGGTAGCCCCTAAATCTGAAATGTTAGAACGTCTGTCCATCCGTCAGTCCAACTGTCCATCATGCTATCTTCTAAACCACTGAGCGGAATTCTACCAAACTTGCTACATCACTTCCCCTCATGATAAGGGTGTGCAAGTCAGAGCATCCATCATCAGTCCAGTTGTCTGTCACACTATCTCCTCCTAAACGGCTTGGTGGAAGTCAACCAAACTTACTATGCTTAAAATAAATAAGGAAACTTGCTGTCTTAAATGGTGCTAGTAGTCAGTAGCTCATCTGACTGCAGATCCAGGGATTGCAAGTTAGAATCCCAGCTTGGACACATAACTTTTGCTGAGATTGATCATTAAATAATTACTGATGTCATTTTACCTTTCCATTGATTTGAAAAAGGCAGGTGTAAGTTACTGGTGTAAGTGTGTGCACAGATTTCAGAATAACTGCTTAGAGGACCAAGCCTGCCCAGAAAAATATGTGAGTATGTTAATTGACTGGCTCTACATGACCTTAACAATGTTGATTGGGCAGTTAAACTCCAAATCAAACAAAGTCTGACAGCAGGTCTTTTTATTGCTTTGTTAATGTTCTTCAGTATCTGATTATACTGTGAGCAGACAGTGAAGGTCTTAACCTATGTATGCCTGGTATTCCATAAAAGGAACATTGGCGAACAGTGTTGACCCAGATCAGATGCTGCAGAACATGGCATCTGATCAGGATCTACTTTGTTTGCATTAAATACAGGAATTTCTACTAAGTATGGTAATAATACACATTAACCAGACACCCCCTCTATTTAAATGGACTTGTCCAAAGAGCTGCAGTAGAAGAGTCCAGTACTCAGCATAAATGGGTAAATCAAGCACTGCAAATATCCAGACTGATCTAGGCCTTTACTATCTGATTATGCCCCAAACACACTTTTAGCAATGAGGGTATGAAGGGGGTTGGGGTTAGGGGAGTGCATTTAACATTCACTGGGCCCAGTTGTTCAAAGCATCGTTAGCTTAACAAGCTTGTTAGTGATCAAAATGTTAACTCTTCTAGTAAGTACAATACCAAATTCACAGGTATTTTTGCTGAAAAAATGTGAGTAGCTTTTGCAAATGCATTTTTTAGCAAAAATATCGACATATATCTGCCATATTTAATGATCAAAGTTTTAATGATTGGTTAACTAACGACATTGTTAGTTTTGAACAACTGGGCCCAGGATTGTCTAGACTCTAATTAAACTTTTCTACTTCTTGTTTGCTTTTCTTCACGCCAAGCCCCATCTGAAAAAAGTCTACTAAAAATTGGGGAATAAAAATTCCCCTGTTGCATCTTGGGAGCAAATTCTTTCCATTTAAAGTAGACCCCTTTTCAGAAAGGAGCCAAAGCAATTTTAACCCTAGACCTGCTGAGCCAGGATATACCCTGTTTTGCAAACAGTGTAGATCCAAATCGGTTGGCTTCTGAAGAAGCCAACTGATCTTGATCTGCACTGTTTGCCATCAAGTATGCAAATTGATAGCAACAATCTGGATCAAGTAACCTGGTTGGCTGTAAATAGAAATGGGCGTGGCATCTTGATTTATTCAGCAGGACAAGGGTTGACTGAGTTTCCTCTCCTTGAAGTGTATTTATTGCCTTAACAAGATTGTAGCTCTGGGGCTTGGTATGTTAGATGAGCTGACAGACAGACTGGATGAATTGGAGGACAAGTTGAATTTCTACGCCTCTCAAATCGTGACAGAGGACAGGAGACCCTCTAGACTACAGGATCGGCTTTTCTACTCGCCATCTAGAAGTATGTATTTTATCCTTATATTGATATAAAACAAGCTTAGTTGGATATATTGGAGTAGAGCCTCCACTAATGTCATCTTGACAATGGTAACCTCATATAGTTCCATTTTTATGCATAGCTCTAGATATTTTTTTTTTCATTCCTCCATGAAAACATCACAAGAAGCTCCTCAGCAAGAAAAATACCAGTCTTTTTAGCTTGCCTGTATGAAAATACAGGTAAAGCTATAGCAGTCACCATGGCATTGGTTCAGGTTTTTGTTAAAGTCTTTAAATCCTGAGCCTCTGGATGGAAGTAGTTCATACTTGCCTTGATGTTAGATTCTTGTCTGAAGTTTTATGCCTTATCATCCTGACCCTCATGAGTGACCATGATATTAAGGTTATGGACAAAAAAAAATGATGTTAATGTTTTTGGTTAAAGTTTTAGAGGCAACCCAGCTAGCATTCTTTATAAATCTATATAGCGATAACTGCCTGTCGGCTACCAAGATGGGCTGATAACGGCCTGCTGTAGATTTATGAAGAATGCTAACTGGGAAGGCGTGATTCAGGCAAGCTACGCTGCCCTGCAATAGCTCTTATTGTGCATAGCTAGATAATTTCTTTTTTGATTCTCCTTGATCAAGATGATTATTTTTCTTATTTCTCATATTTCATCAGAAGTTCCTCAACAAGAAAAATACCAGTCTTTTTTAAATTAAAAACACACTTCATGCACAGTGCCACAGCTCTTGATAAGATGCTGTTTTTATGCCCCGCCACCAAAAAGTGGCGGGGTATTATGTTATACCCTCTGAAATTTTGAGTGTCCGTCAGCGCCCCCACCATTCTTCTGCCAGCAACTCCTCCTACAGTTTTTGGCCATTCCTTTTCAAACTTTACAGGCCTTCAGGATGGTCTGAAGATATGCATATTGTTTTTTCAGAATCCTGAAATTATGTTTTATCACATTTTTTCATTTTTAACTTAGACTTTTTTCGAGCCCTAATACTACAGAAATGTATAGGGAGTATGTACCTTCTGCCCGCAACTCCTCCTACAGTTTTAGGCCAATCCTTTTCAAACTTTACAGGCACTTTTAGGATGGTCTGAAGCTATGCATATTGTATTTTTAGAATCCTGAAATTATTTTTTATTACATTTTTTGCATTTTTAACTTAGACTTTTTTCGAGCCCTAATACTACAGAAATGTATAGGGAGTATGTACCTTCTGCCCGCAACTCCTCCTACAGTTTTAGGCCAATCCTTTTCAAACTTTACAGGCTCTTTTAGGATGGTCTGAAGATATGCATATTGTTTTTTCAGAATCCTGAAATTATTTTTTATTAAATTTTTTTTCATTTTTAACTTAGAATTTTTTCGAGCCCTAATACTACAGAAATGTATAGGGAGTATGTACCTTCTGCCCGCAACTCCTCCTACAGTTTTAGGCCATTCCTTTTCAAACTTTACAGGCGCTTTTAGGATTGTCTGAAGATATGCATATTGTTTTTTTCAGAATCCTGAAATTATTTTTTATTGCATTTTTTGCATTTTTAACTTAGACTTTTTTCGAGCCCTAATACTACAGAAATGTATAGGGAGTATGTACCTTGTACGCGCAGCTCCTCCTACATTTTCAGGCCGATCCTTTTGAAACTTTACACATGCTTTTAGGATGGTCTGAAGATATGGGTATTGTTTTTTTCAGAATCCTGAAATTATTTTTATCACTTTTTATTGCATTTTTAACTTAGACCTTTTGGTGTTTTTGTTGTTTTTTTTTTTGAGTTATGAAATAACTGTTTATTGCTTCTCTTCATGTTTAACTTAGATTGTTTTCAGCCCTTATACTACAGAAGTGCATAGGGAATATGTCCCTGTGGCGGGGCATGGTGCATGGCTTGCAGTTTTATTTACAGTCCAAAAGGATTGATATTTTTCTTATTTTTCCACAAAAACATATGTTGTGGGTACTCATTAGAAGTGCCTCAGTGAGGCACTTCTAATGAGTACCCACAACATATGTTTTAGTGGAGAAATAAGAAGAATATTTACCTGATTACCACTCTTATCTAGACCTATGAGAGCTGTGTGTGGTTGGCTAAAGGTGGGTGTTGTAGAGTGGTTGCACTCTATGGGAACAAATTGAGCTTGGATTGATAGAGAGCAGAGTGGGTTAGGACTTCGCATGCTAAACCAGCCTCCTTTAACAGAAAGAGGTTCAGTGAGGACATAACATGCTAATTGAGCTTGGTTTCTTTTAAAGTGGGTTTTAGTATTCTGGGTAAAAACCTCAGCAGATGACATTTTGAACACTTCTCTTACTTTCCCAGAAAATAGGGTTTGGCATTTTATGCAGATAGTTTTCTAAGGATACAATCTGGCTGAAATGTCAGACCATTTTTTTTTTTTCTGGAAAAAATCAGCAAAAATTTATCATTTGTCGACTTTGCCCAGAGAGTGCCAAAGGTTAATCCATAAAAAGCAGCATTGCAGCAGAAGACAATCTAAATCTTTTTTTAACTTTTTTTTTTTTTCAGAGAAAATAAGACTGATATTTTATGCGAATCCCATCTGATAGGCAGACAATTTACATGAAAATGAAGCCTTTTTTTTTCTCTGAAAGAAAAATTTTAAAAAAATTAAAATATTGTCTGGTGCAGTTATGATTGGCATAAAATGTATCATCTTGTTATCTAAACATTGCTTATCTCAAATAACCGCTTATCTCAATGTGAAAGGCCGGCCTCGGTGGCTCAGTTGGATGCGCCGTCCGACTGGAGACCAGGAGGTCGCGGGTTCAACCCCCGCCGAGGTCGGCAACATTCTTTCGTGCAGATTTATCATGAAATATTTTCTACGGTCATTCTCTCCCTTCCGCTGATTCAAGAAGGGCAGTTGTCAGTTTCTGGCGAAAGATTGTGCACAATACTGGTTAACCGCTTAGAGGACTAAGCCTGCCCAGTAAACGTGTGGTTAGGTAAACTGACCGCGCTCGACATGACCCCATTGGGTTGACTGGGCCGTAAAACCTCAACACAATCTCAATGTGAAAACTGGTCCCTATTTCCACATAGAAATCTAACAACAGGTAACAAAATATTGTGGAAAAGAGGAGAAATTGCTCCTCTTTCCACAATAATTTTAGTACGTCTCTAACCATGAGTCAAATTACATATTAATTTGTGAAATGTGGTTGCTCCATTTATTTTTTGCCTCAGTTCTGCAGATCTGATATGTCCAGGAATGGGTATCTCTAAGTATTTCAGACAGTCCCTTGGACTTCAAGATAACGAGAGTCGACTCTATATATGTGCACATTCAGATCATCTATGCGTCCATGCAACAAAGCTCCAGATAAGGTGATTTTTTTTTCGAATAAAAGTACACCACAACCTCTTTATAACACTAATGTTGGGGTCCATAGCATAAACCGTGTTAGTTAAACAACCGTGTTATATCCGAACAAAAATGTATAGATTATATTGAAAAATGACCATAAATGGTCATTTTTCAATATAATCTATACATTTTTGGGATCCATCTTTGAACCGTGTTATATCCGAAACCGTGTTATAACGAACCGTGTTATAAAGAGGTTGTAGTGTATCAGTATTTTTCTTACTTCTCCTTGGAAACATATGTTGTGGTACTCATTAGAAGCACCTCTTTGAGTCATTCTAATGGGTACCACAATATAAATTTTCATATAGAAATATGAAAAATATTAACCTGATACTGTCTCTCATCTAGGGCATTGGTTGAGATTAGTAATTATGAAACAGCAGCATATGTAAAATATTCTAAAACTTCCAACATGGCAAATAAGAATGAGACCTCATTATCCCCAACTTTTTAAAAAAAAAAAAGCAATGGCACCATTGTGAAGTCCCTCTGTCCATCCATCCGTCACACTACCTATCCCTAAAGCACTGAGCGGAACTTTAACCAAACTTGCTACATGTGTGGTAAGGGTGTGCAAGAGCAACATTATTTTTCATTTCTCTCTGCTTAGTGGTGAAAGAATGAGGATTTGTGATGGCATGCCAATGACTGCATGATCTAGTTAGGTTTATTATTGGTCCTCAACTGATATAGCAAAAAATAAGGCAATGCATTCTGCAAAGGGAGCCAATTATATTGCCTCCCTTTGCAAACTGTGTTGCCTCCAGTTTTGTTGTTTGAACCCTAGATTTAGCTGTTCATTTTTTTTAAAAACTTACTCTTGTTTGCCTGAGACAGTGCTCAGGGTAAGATTTTGATACAATGAGTATTTTACCACCTGCTTTTAACCTTAATGCTAAAATCCACATCTGCAGTGCTTAACTCTTTGGGAACCCAGCAAAAATCTTATTTTTATTTTTTTTTTTTTTTTTTCCCAAGAAAATAAGGCTTGACATTTCATGTGAATTGTCTGTCTAGCAGACAATTCACATGAAATGCCAAGCCTTATTTTCTCTGATAAAATATTAGAATGTCATCTGCTGCATTTGTCATTGGTACATAAAGGGTTTAACACTTTCTGATTATCTAATGAACTAGTACTGCTCACAAAAGAATGAATGTATGGAAAATTGCTGTCTAAGGAAATTGTCTTTGCCTATGACACTGATCATTTTCCTGTTCAATGTAAAGTTCGCTGAAAATGTTTACCCCTTAAATTTGATTTCAGTGCTGAAATCCAAAATTACAGGGAATATTTTTACCACCTCAGCTTCAGTTTCAGTGCTGATTTAAAAAAAAATCAACTCTTGTCTGAAGCTTCTTGAAATATGGTAAATTGTTTCAAAATTTAACCCTTGTCATGCCGAATAAATTAAGATGCCACGCTTACTTTGAATTTTCAGCCAGTTGGATTCCTTGATTCAGCTTGCTGATACAAAGTCACATACTTAATGACAAACAGTGCAGATCCAGATCAGTTTTCTTCTTCAGAAGCCAACTGATCTGGATCTACACTGTTTGCAAAGGCAGGATATATCTGGGTCCAGCAGGACAAGGGTTAATATACAATATGGCATTGTAAGGCTGAGGTCATGTAAGCAATTAATACACCATTAATATATTGTCTGTTTACAAATCGAGGGTTGAGCGCAAGACTGACGTAAGTCAGATGGTTGTTTTTCCCCAAACCTAATCTCCTCACCATGAAGGTGTTATGAAGATTACAACATTTCTTTCTGTAAACAATGAAAATTTAGGTGCCATTGCTCATATGAGCAATGGCACCTAAATTTGCATTGTTTACAAAGGGGTCCAAGTTGCCCCTAAACAAGGGTTTCAAAAATATGTTTGAGTTACCATAGTCTTGCCCTCAACCCTCGAAATGCACTTGTTATGCCTCCAACTTCGAAGAAGTTGGATAGGAAGTTAGAGAGGCAAATTGCTAAGGCATTGAAACTTGGTGAGCTTAATCAGGGATGAAGAGTAGATCAACTGATTACTTTTTGAAAAAGAATCTGATTAATTTTTCCAACTTTGGCATTTTGTATAGACAAGGATAGTTGGGGGCATAGTGTTTTACAAACATATTTCTGTTTTTTTTTTTTTTCTTTAATTTCAGCATTTATGACAGAGGTATCAGAGTCAGATGCTGTTAAGTCACACCACAGTTCTAAGGGTCATCGAAGTTTGGTAGGTTCTTTTTTGTGTTCTTATATTAACTTCAGTCCTCCTTGCACCACCTATTTTTTATCCATTAATATTTTGTTATACACAGAACTCTAGAAATTTTAAACAAGTGGAACTTGTTGAAACGCTACAAACAAACTACCTTCCCTATAGATTTTTACTGAATTTGTAACTGTTTTTCCAGAAATGCCCAAGCCTAGCCTATTTTCTGGCAAAACTAAGTAAAATATTTCAGAATGTCATCTGCAAAAATTTTAATCCAGCATGCTAAATGTTAAGGTGTCCCATTTGTTACAATCAGAAAACTTGTTAAAATGGATAATTTGTTTAGTAATTGTGTCCATTAAGTTAGCTTTGCAGTGCAGAACAAGAGTCTGATAGAAATAACAAATGCATTTAAATTAGGCTTTGAAAAAATCAAATCACAGAAAAAAGTCTAAATAATATATTTCCCTGCATACCCCAGTTTTCATATGCTTTGCTGGAACATGGTGGGGTGTACATTACAAAGACAGGTTAACATAATGCATGTAAAAATAATGAAACATGTCTCAACCCTTAAAGCTCCTGTCACAACAGAAGCAGATGACATTATGATTTTTAATTTTGTTATTTTTCACTGAAAATAAGATTTGATATATCATGTGAAGAATCTTCAAGGGAGATGATTCACATAAAATGTCAAGCCTTATTTTCCCTAAAAAATAAACAAAAGAAAAGATTTGAGAATATTGAGAGTAATCTGTTGCAATTTTGCATGGCACTTAAATGGTTTAATTATTGCCTTAACTGGATCTGTGGTTATCTTTTAGTAATCTTGGTAAAATAAACAGACCACAAAGTTGGTGTTTTTTTTTTTTTTTTTCTTATTTTAACCAGAAAATAGGGCTTGACATTATATGCAAATTGGAGGAGACAGTTTACCTGAAATGGTAAATCCATTTTGAGACAATTTGCATGAGCTATCAAACCCTATTTTCTAGGAACAATAAGAAAAAATATCTCCAGTTTGTCATCTGTTGAATTTTCTCCCAGCATGCTCTAACATTGCTGTTCCATTTTCTTTCTGCAACAGGAAGATCAGTTTAACATGAAGGTATTGTAAACTTGGTTGTTGGTTAAAATGTTGAAATATATTAATATGAAATGATTTGGGCCAAAAGTTATGATAAAACAATGACACATCCCAGTGAATTGAATGCAATTTTATGCTTGCCTTAACGTTTAAAGAGCCACACTAAATGGAGGAAATTCATTTTTTTTTATTCTTTTTTGAAAAAAAAAAGGCTTGACTTCTTATGTGTATTGTCTGCTAGGCAGTCAATTCACATGAAATGTAAAGCCATATTTTCTCTGAAAAACAATAAAAAAGTATTTTAAAATTTTGTCTGCAACTGCGGTTGACACTTTAAGGGTTACTAAAATGTTCATGACAGATAAGTAAATCTCCTAAAATTTTGTAAACCAAAGTTTCTGACAAAATGCATATGCAAACTCAGTGCAGACCCAGATCTGACTATTCTTGAAGGAGTTGTCTGATTGTTTCTCCACTGTTTGCCATTTCATTAAGTATATTAAAAAGGCAAACTGCATAAAAGCAAAATTTAGGCCAAAAAAACTATT